>CM041776.1:139989623-140356894 GCA_023374045.1 Limonium bicolor | reverse complement strand
ATTATCAGGTAACTCGTTATTACCCGTATGGGCGAGTGATAACTGTGACACCATTAGAGCGACAGTCTGTTATTTACCGCTGCGATATATTTGTTATGTGCGACATTTGTAAGATTATTAGAACCGAATTAGTAGGGGTGTTACAGTCAAGCCTACACCCCTCATAACTTAAGAATTAATGTTTATTAACCCAATGGAGCTAATAACTCATTGGCAAGGGTTACCTTGATGCGACAAAAATAACAATTCAGTTAGAGAACAACCAGTTCTTTTACGAGAACGGTTGACACTTATAGGTATGGTCAAACATGAGAACTAAACAATTCTCAGGCCTCAGGAGTTAGGAATCTAACTTACTCATTAATAGGCGTCCATTACGACGTTCGATTTATTTGAGCTGTGAATGTTTCACATAAATGTGTTGTTTGTTATCGTACTTCTTATTATTATTTGTATGAATAAACAGTTGCATGTATACGACAAAGTAGTCGTGTGTAACCCTGTTAGCTTGTGGGCTGCACGTTTTCTGTACCAGCCATGTGCTGAGCCCCTTGGGGCCTGTGATTTAAACTTTGCAGGTAGGTACCAGACGAAGACTCAACCTGAGAGTAGGAGCGGGTAGAGTACTTCGGGTTGCATTTACATTTGTTACACGAGTGCATGTACACTGGTTTAGTGTATTACTGAGATGTTAGTATAATGTATTAGGATATGAGTTACTCGGTATAAGTTGTGGTTTATGAATTGTAATGTTTTAGATGCTCGAGTAATTATCCGGTTAGTCAGACCGTGACTTGTTAAGAGAATAAGCCTAGTTAGTCACGTGGGTGACTAACGGCGGTAACACCAATTTAGTAGAACTTTTCGCTGCGTTGTTAATGTACGAGATGGACTTAGGGCGACGATCATTGTATTTAGAGATGGGGTGTTACAAAAAGTGGTATCAGTGCGTAGTTACGCTCTGATGACTAGAAATTACCGAGCTTAGGAATATCGAGTTACGAACTTTAGATTATGGGATAAGGGTTGAGATTAATGCGAGAGGTGTGTTAGTTAGGATTCCCCGATGTGTATCGGATATCTATAATACCTGACCCGCCCTCCGCGCCCCTGGTTCTAAGATACCGGAAATGAACGCAGAGAGATGAAAAGCTTTCTCTTACTCGGGAAAAACCGATATGGCAATTACTTAGCATTATGCATACGAGAAGCACCTCGTTATGCAATAGTCTTTCAAGACTTGAAGGTCCCAATTGGAGCGCAACGTTGAAACAGGCGCTACTAGCGGAATCCTACAATGAGAGAATAATAATTACCGGCAACATGGGTCGACATGCTACGCAGTCGATATAACCCCGCCATACCAGGAAGAAGGAAAGCACTACGAGTGCAATAAGAGGACAAAAGAAGCGACAGAAACTCCGGAAAACAGTCCAAGGGAGCAATAACAGTGGGATAATACCGCGCAAGAGCATAGGGACTACCTAAAAGTCAATTATGAAGCGGGTAACTCGAACCCCAAAAAAGGGGGTTGCAAAGACCTAACTGCAATAGCTCAGACAACTACGAAGCATATGCAAGTCATACCCCAAGATAGGACTACGACGTAGTGCCTAAGGAGATTCAATACTCGATAACCACGCTGATGGTGTGGAAACAAGAGTGAGAACCAAGTCGAAAGCGAAAGAAAAAGGGTCCCCTCAGAAAGAGGAATACCCTGATAAGTAACAACACTAACAAAAGCAGTCAGGAAGCTGCCCAGATAATCAAATAACCAAAGCCAAACAGGGCAAAGAAGGAGTCCCATGGACTACCACCTACATGGAGTTTAGGAGAATGTACCATTACTGACATACACAGTACCGATAGCCCATCTTGCATGGCGCACTTGCCTTGGCAAGTGCTGCCGCAACGAAGATATACGGGAAGCCGTGAAGACCAAATGGTAAAAACCACGGATATAATACATATTAACACGGATTACAAATCCTTAAGACTGAAGAGCGAAACATTGGGAGGGCCTGACGGCCTGACCACGACCACTAAATCAATACACTAGGAAGGTATTACGACATACAATGAATGGGACGAACTCCCAGAATAATACCATGTGAGAGGACCGGATGTAAGTAATAACCTACTAGGAAGGTATTACGACATACAATGAAGATGGAGGACATAACAACTTTCAATAAAAATGGGACGAACTCCAGAATAATACCATTAACAGCACTCTTCATTGAAGATATTGACAAACCCTAGAAACAGAATCAGAGAAAACAAATTTAAGTAATGACCTACCTAGGATCAAAAACGTGCAATCACGGAAGAGAGAACCTCAAAAGGACTACACCATAGAGTTGGTATAGTTGAGCAGAAAAAGACCCATAAACGATGCTTAGTATTGCTTGTCTAACTCATTAACACCCAAGTATGATTAGTCATTAACGGGGGGCGTAGTCAACGAAAGTTGAACAAAGTATTGACATGGCAGCACATGATATCCAGGGTAAATATCCAACTTAGACACCTGAAGGCAGAGGCCTAATGAGAACTAATCCTTAATTGCTAAAAGGCGCAAGTCGATGAGAGCGAAAGTATTGTCACAGACACTGAAAAACATCGGATTACCTAAGTGAACTCCCACAGCAGGAAGCGAGATACTGTAACTTATTGTGAAACCCAATATTACATTCAATGATGAGACCCAACATTGGCAGAGTTCAGAGAACAAGAGAATCATGTGGATAACCTACAGATGATTAAGAATATAACAGTGAACCGAACACCGGCTATCACTTGAGACTAATCAAGCATTAAGGGCCTACGAGCCAAGGATGTTAAATACATAGAGCTCAAGGCGCAGGAAAGCATAGAAGGCTTGTCTAGGCCATGAATGAACTACAACTCGTACATATGAGTGGTTATGGAAACCTATACTAAATTGAGAAAGAATTGCCAGGAAAGGGCACCAATGAGAATGTTGAGATAGTGCTATTAACAGGGGTGGAGAATGAACCATTCCTTTTAGGGTGGGGATACCTCTCCTTGTTGTGAGGCCATGAGTGGGAATAAACCCCTCAAAAAGGGCTTTCACTTCTTAGAGATTGAATACTCTCTATTAGAGAATGGGAACCGTAGACCTTGAAACACCTTAGAACATTCCAGATACACATAAATAATATGGAAGGCTGCAGAGACAGACCTCATATCCAACACCCAGGATTTAAGAATCAGCAATCGTCAGAGATAAACATTGTGAGTGCGCAGAATGGCACGTCAAGTGACCAACGCTCAAAAGAGCTTGTGATCCAACGGATGACTTTTTCAGTAACCGGTTAAATTACATGGTAAATAACATCATAAAGGATGAAAGAATGTGAGAGAAATTAGCCTACTTACGAACCTGAGATTGAAGCAGAACACCTTCATATTAAGAGATAAACATTTTACAACACGAGACGGCAACCGCCAAACATCAAAATTAGAGAACTCCCAGTGTGGTTACACCAAGAAAGGGATTGAAAATAAGACAAGACGTTGAAGTCAACAATTGAAGAATTGTGCCATCAATGGGCAATATAAGACAGCTAAAGCTACTTCGGTAGTGGAGGCCATGAGAATAATACCTGTCAGGTAGATTAAGTTACAGTGCGCAGCAAAGCAACCACTATATATAAGCCATCAAATATTGACACGAAAGTAATCAGATTTATGAATTAAAACCCGATGTAAGTAAGGTGATGAAATGGGAGACAGACTGTGCGGTAACGTCAATAGTCTGGACCATGTGATGAAAGATTTCAGGAAGCACATTGTCCATTCCGTAAGGGACTGGAAGTGCATTCCTAGTGGATCAACATGAGAAATGAGATAGGAAGCTCTAAGGAAAGAGACCGCAAATTACTAAGGGATCGAGTGTGTACTAAATATAGAAGGTATAATGTAGTTATGAACCCAGTAGATGGATATTCCTTGATTAAGTTCAAGAAGAATGACATGTGTGTTATTATGGAATGATGAAAGAGGAGATCGACAATAGAATACTTCACAAATTAGCTATAACCAAGCGTGTGATGGACACTACGAGTATACTTAAACGAGACGTGGGACGACCACACTCCAAAGGAGCTTGTGGGCCTGATGGACTTATTTATAAGTTAGTCGGGTAAGTGGCAATGTATCAGTAAGGTACCCCATATATGTAAACGAGTAGTGTAAGGAACACGAGAAGTAGTCGACTCCGTACGACAGTCAGAGATGCAAACTCACACCAAAACAACAATTTACCGTGAACAATGGAGGAGGAAGAACACAATTAAACTAATGAGATTAAGAGAGTCAGAGAACTCATTCCAGGAGGAAACAATTAAGAGTTATGAAGTGTGAAGAGCACTGATTAGTAAGTATGAACAGTTTATATGTCTCAAGATTTTTGGAGGAAACTGTGAAGAGCAATAAGCGCTAAACAGTAAGTCCAGATCATACAAAATCTCAGACTGAGGGTCATTTAGTAGGAAATAAATCAGACGCTGGAAGGCGTAATAAGAGTGTGAACATCAGATCTCCAGAGAACTGGATAGATAAAGATACCACGCGTCCATTAAGAGACCTTTATTCCTAAGCTATAAGGATACAAAGGAGTTGTAAAACATAATAAAGAGGATGTAGGGCAAACTAAGCCCCAAGATTATCAGAGTCGCGCAGAAGAGCTAGTGGACCGTATCTTAAAGGTTTGTTATACCTAACAAAAGAGAAGAATGAAGGATGTGACTCACATCTTCCAATTGAATAAAATATAGACTTATCTAACAAATACTTTGGAGCCTTAGAGACTACACTTGAACCAGTTGTAAGATTGGTATAAACACCAATAAGAATCCTTGATACAGAGACTAAGCCATACCTTGGTGAAGATCATCTGACCCATCATAATGTGAGATAGACTACATGGAACCTAGAATGCTCCATGACACATAAACATCTTGAACCTATGTTCAAGGATGCTATAATGTTGATTACGAGGGCGTAATCCATTTTAAGGGGGGTAGAGCGTACAATCGCTTAGCCTATATTTCACGTATTGAGTACGTAACCTACAGTGTGCATAGCACAATACAATTAGTTGTGATGTTTGATTGATAAATGTCCAAATGAGCATGATTTATAGGTGTATTTCATATATAATATTAGCACTTTTCTTGCTCATTTCTCCACTTCGGTTAATTTTCCTCTGGTTTATGTTTTATTGTTTATCTCACAAATTTATTGGTTTAACATGAGGAAAACCAAGCTGGAAGTAAAGTAGGCAAAGAGACGAACGCATTGACGCAAACGGCTCAGAAAACGGACTTATAACGAAGAATATAGAGCCGGTTGAAGATTGTTATATATATATGTATATAATATACATAATATCGCATGAGAAGGCTGAGACGTCCGCGAGTGGGCATGCAACCGCCCATAAGGGGGGCGGACACCACACACAAGACCGCCTGGCGGTCAATGTGGCGGACGGTGGAGGAGGCTACCGCCTCTTAAGTGGCGGACAAGAGAGTAGCAACCGCGAGGCGGAACAATAGGAGAGGACCGCCCCGTAGCTGGCGGTAGAGGAGGCGGACGGCAAGGGGAGACCGCCACTTATCAGGCGGTCAAGGAGGCGGTTGTGAAGGCGCCCGGATTCCCTCTGTGCCCGTCGTCTCTGTAACTTGGCTCCGCCGACTGTGTGCAACTCGTCCACTGGCATATCTATCTACTCCGCCTACCTTAATTCACGCGGCTGTGTTCAGCTGTCTGTCCCCTGCAATCAATGAGAGCAATCAACGAGCTCAATCTTCCACCGCCTCACGCGTCTGTCTATCTTCTCTGCTTTCTTCTTCTTTTCTTCTATAAAAGCCACGAGCTTCTGCTCAAAAATAAGAAGTCCCTTCCACGAAAAACACTACCGATCCATTATCCCTTCCTCCCGTCTTCTCCATTTTATTTTCTCTTCATTCCACAAAATCCACCTCTAGCCTACGTATACAAAATAGCAGAGCGAGACGGAGTGATTACGGATGATTTCTATCATTCTTGTTCCTGTTATTCTATTTAATATGTTAGGCTAGTTTACGTACGCTCTGGGAATGGTTATTATATGTTTGTATTAATTATGCTATATTTTTACTGGTTTTAATTATATACAGTTTGTTACGCTTAAAGGTTATCACGCACCTTTTTAATAAATGTCATGAGTTTATTAAATTGCTTTCCTAAGTCTATTTTGATCAGACCAGGTGATAAATAGATAGGTTAATTAAGGCGTAAAACTGGAGGAAACTTGTTATGATTTAATAAGTTAGTATTCAGTTGCAAATGTAATTCCTCAATACTCCTCTCCGTTCGCAGGCTTTTGCTTGAACCTTGATTAGAACCTTGCATTACAGGTGAACGAGTTCTTATGAGGCTATGACTTAGTCCTTAAGATAATTACAGGAACCTTGCCAAATTATTAAACCAGTAGAGATAGCTTAATTATGCAGATTATATTAACCTGACCCAGAGTTCCATTTTCTTTATCTGTCAACTTAGTTTATTTTATCTTTTCTTTTTATTTATTTTACAAGTCAATTAATCCCCCCTCCTGTGACACGCTTAGGTACTATTATATGTATATTAGTCCCACGGTTCGACATCCGGTTGCTTACATTTTCACTATACTACTGCGACCGGGATTTATTTGCAGCCCGACGTTATTTTTGGGTTTTAATTTCTTTCTTTTATGTTAATTACACCTGTTCTAAACACTCAGATTATAACGTCTGCAAAATGGCGCCGTTGCCGGGGACTAGTTTATTCTAGTCCCTAAGCCCCGGATTATTCACTTGTTATAATAGAATATTTTGTTTATATTATTTTTGTTTGTTGTTTATATTTATTTTCTTTTATATTTTGTTTATATTATTAATATGTTGTTTCTAATCCTTTTATTTTCTAATCTTTTTCAGTAGTTTTGTTTTATACAGAAAAACACAAAAAAAAAAAATCTCTGTACACGGCAAATGGAAGAAGCGTTTGAATTTTGGCAGGATTTATATTGCTCCGAATGTGGGGGAGCTCATGATTTTGAGGATTGTCTCATAGTCCAAGAGCAACTTTGGTTAGAAGATCAACCAGACTACCTGGAGAGAATCGCTCAACTACTAGAACAACCAAAGAGCGAAACAGTTCAAGAGGTAGAACACCCCACTACAGACGAGCCATTCATAGAGATCCCTCCCTCTAAAATCAATTACCGCTATTTTCCCTCCTTCTCTATAATATACCCAGACAATGAGGATACTTTTATCCTCGAAAATGAAGAGAAGGAATTGCCATCACCTCCCGCCATCATATCCAAACAAAACGCCAATATCACCTTTAAAGAATTAACTTTCTCTGAAGATGATATTGAACAGCGTTCTTTCTGTAAGCCTCAACAACAAGAGGAGGATTTTTACATCCTCCAATTTGAGGAAGAAAAATCTGCACCGCCGGGTCTTCTGTTAGAACTATGTTCCCGGCAGTACCTCCTCAAACACCTGATTTTGTGGAGTATTAATTTTCTCATTTTATATGCCGAGGTAACGTTTTGTTTTGATCCAGGATAACGAGCAGGCGTCTAGCCAAAGACGTTAAAGAAGGGCAGCTTCCCGGGAGGCAACCCGGGTGTACTTTTATTTTATTTGCTTTTATGCTCTTTTAATTTTCAGGTTCTCTTAAAATTTTATTTTTGCTAACTTTTAACCCCGTTTGTAGTATGGTTGCTTCTAGTGTCTTCTGCAGGTGCACCTCCATGTGGATACCGCAACCAAGCTACGCTACTTGAGGCTGAAGCTCAAGTGTGGGGGAAACTCCTAAAACGCAAGCAAAAATAAAATCAGGGGAGTACCAGGTTCTTAAATTATGCTTTTAATTAAATAAAATGCAGAGGAGCGTTTATGTACTTAAATGTTTATTTGTGACCTATGTGTTATCTCTATTTTATCTACTTACCGAAAAGGTCTTCTGCAACCTTCCCTTGTTTTTCTGGTGAACAATGAGGACATTGTTCAATTTAAGTGTGGGGGAGTGTGCCCTTTCGGTGGAATTTGTGCTTAAATGTTTAATCTCTCTCCTTATCATGCGTTTGTCCAATTCAAATATTATGGACCCTGTATATGTGGGTTGTTCTCTTTAAGAATAAATACTGTTATGAATTGTGGGATAAACGGTACAAATTTTAAAATTTTGATTACTTTTGAGGAGCATTTTATATGCGGTGTGACCAAATAATCTGCAAATGGTTGGATTTTATTGCTCAGGGTTTCTTTCTGTCTTCTCTCTTAGGGATTGCTAAGAGGTACTACTCTGTTTAAAAAAAAAAGAGAAAGAAAAATAAAAATAAGGTACTTGCGAGACACCATTGGCAACCAAAAAAAAAGAGAGTTGAGTGTTCTTAAATTCAAAAGCTTGGTGCTTATCTCTTATCTTCTCATCCCTTATGCAAAAGTGAAACAAATGCATGAATCTATTTTTCCTTTTGTTTTCTCCTCAAAAGCCCGTTCTTGAGAGAAGTTGGCCATGGTAAAAGTTCTCAGAGTCACCTAAAAAGAAACATTGAAGTACCTTAGATCATACCCCGAAACTCTATATTTTATTTTTTTACCCTGAGCACACCTATGCCACCAGCAGTTAATTTTTCGCACTCCTCAATAAGTTAAAAAGATCGTGTTTATCCTACCCTTCATAATAATATTTGTTAGTATTGAGCATTCCCTACTTACTTGGGTACGTGATTTTGCTTGAGGACAAGCAAAAAGATAAGTGTGGGGGTGTGATAAGTGTCCAAATGAGCATGATTTATAGGTGTATTTCATATATAATATTAGCACTTTTCTTGCTCATTTCTCCACTTCGGTTAATTTTCCTCTAGTTTATGTTTTATTGTTTATCTCACAAATTTATTGGTTTAACATGAGGAAAACCAAGCTGGAAGTAAAGTAGGCAAAGAGACGAACGCATTGACGCAAACGGCTCAGAAAACGGACTTATAACGAAGAATGTAGAGCCGGTTGAAGATTGTTATATATATATGTATAATATACATAATATCGCATGAGAAGGCTGAGACGTCCGCGAGTGGGCATGCAACCGCCCATAAGGGGGGCGGACACCACACACAGACCGCCTGGCGGTCAATGTGGCGGACGGTGGAGGAGGCTACCGCCTCTTAAGTGGCGGACAAGAGAGTAGCAACCGCGAGGCGGACACAATAGGAGAGGACCGCCCCGTAGCTGGCGGTAGAGGAGGCAGACGGCAAGGGGAGACCGCCACTTATCAGGCGGTCAAGGAGGCGGTTGTGAAGGCGCCCGGATTCCTTCTGCGCCCGTCGTCTCTGTAACTTGGCTCCGCCGACTGTCTGCAACTCGTCCACTGCCATATCTATCTACTCCGCCTACCTTAATTCACGCGGCTGTGTTCAGCTGTCTGTCCCCTGCAATCAATGAGAGCAATCAACGAGCTCAATCTTCCACCGCCTCACGCGTCTGTCTATCTTCTCTGCTTTCTTCTTCTTTTCTTCTATAAAAGCCACGAGCTTCTGCTCAAAAATAAGAAGTCCCTTCCACGAGAAACACTACCGATCCATTATCCCTTCCTCCCGTCTTCTCCATTTTATTTTCTCTTCATTCCACAAAATCCACCTCTAGCCTACGTATACAAAATAGCAGAGCGAGACGGAGTGATTACGGATGATTTCTATCATTCTTGTTCCTGTTATTCTATTTAATATGTTAGGCTAGTTTACGTACGCTCTGGGAATGGTTATTATATGTTTGTATTAATTATGCTATATTTTTACTGGTTTTAATTATATACAGTTTGTTACGCTTAAAGGTTATCACGCACCTTTTTAATAAATGTCATGAGTTTATTAAATTGCTTTCCTAAGTCTATTTTGATCAGACCAGGTGATAAATAGACAGGTTAATTAAGGCGTAAAACTGGAGGAAACTTGTTATGATTTAATAAGTTAGTATTCAGTTGCAAATGTAATTCCTCAATACTCCTCTGCCGTTCGCAGGCTTTTGCTTGAACCTTGATTAGAACCTTGCATTACAGGTGAACGAGTTCTTATGAGGCTATGACTTAGTCCTTAAGATAATTACAGGAACCTTGCCAAATTATTAAACCAGTAGAGATAGCTTAATTATGCAGATTATATTAACCTGACCCAGAGTTCCATTTTATTTATCTGTTAACTTAGTTTATTTTATCTTTTCTTTTTATTTATTTTACAAGTCAATTAATCCCCCCTCCTGTGACACGCTTAGGTACTATTATATGTATATTAGTCCCACGGTTCGACATCCGGTTGCTTACATTTTCACTATACTACTGCGACCGGGATTTATTTGCAGCCCGACGTTATTTTTGGGTTTTAATTTCTTTCTTTTATGTTAATTACACCTGTTCTAAACACTCACTATATAACGTCTGCATTGATACGTATGTTATATAAACACATGTATTCATTCTTATGTGGTTGTGGTTATTATGCACAATTAGATGCGAACACCAGATGTATTAGAGGCTTATCTCATTAACTTCGGTGCGAGAATTCAGGAAAAGAGGAGTAGAAACTCCAAGGGAATTCAAATCCCTATGATATGTATTGATATGAGACCAAATATGGTAGTATTATGAGGTAAGAATCGGTATGAGACCGATATAGAACCTGGTAGGAATTAAATTCCTTAAGTAATTGCTGAGAGGTGAATTAAGAATGACTGATGGACTGAGTTCCATGATTTGGAGATGTATTGATTTATGATTATGACTAGAAGCACTAAAAGATATAAAATGCTACATGAATAATTATTTGGTTGTTTGAAGTTGACGTGGGAGGTAGAACTTGATCTTGGCCAGATCAAGGAAAACTGAACACAAATTGGGGTGAAAGGATAGTTCAACACTGATGCTGATCACATCAGGGTCGGATGATTCCTGAAACTCCCTACAAGTGGTCACAATTAACCACGTTAAGAGTAGATGCAGTAGCATAAAGTGGAATTGGAGTTGACATGTATTTTCTGTATTACTCGCTCATGAACTCGAGGACATGAAAACCTTTGTCTTCGGACCGGTTATATGAGGAGTATGCAGCAAAGAATATACAAAGAGTATTTTGATTACTGAAACATACGAAAGATATGTTGTGTGGTAAGTGTGGTAAAGGTATATATATATGGTAGACCTTATGAGTTAGAATGCCTATACAGATATTGAGTGATCTATATGATCTTTTAGTGTGAAGTTACCGGTGTGTTCTAAGAGATATAGATACATAGGAACTTTGGGGACAAAGTTCTTTTAAGGGGGGTATATTGAAATACCCCAAACCTTAATATATTAATGAACTATCTAATTAGGATATACTAAGGCTAGAACGTGCCTTAGAAACATTAGAAGAAGTGTTAAACAACAATTTATACCAAAACATGCTTTAAGAACAATTAGAGCAAAAAGGTGTTTTAAAGGACACAAATAAATTAGGGAGCTACCAATAAGTTCCCAATATATTTCAAATGTGAAATACATCTAAGATTAGTAATACGCATTAAGCAGAATTAGCGTTTAAACCGAAAACGCACCTTAGAGCACAAAAATGTTCTTTAAAAAATGTGTTTTAAGAAACTATAGTGACTTCATGACCTCAATAAGGATCCAAAGTGAATTCATAAGTCTTATAATCAAGCTAAGAACATTATGAAACCATTACCAAAGAAAACCAAGCTCAGAAACAACTCAAGACAAAAATATGCCATAAAAACCCCTTAAAGCATATTTTGGATATATTGTCTTTAGAATGAGTCTTGGATGGTTTTAAAGGCTTGATTATATGTGAATGTACTAAAATAAAATAATAAAATTAATTTCAAAGCCAACCAAACTCTAAAAAGAGTTAAGACACAAAAAGGAGCCCGAAAACTCCTTAAAACATGTTTTTGTAATTGTCTTCGAAATTGGTTTTGAGTGGCTAGTTGGCCTTGTATACATACTAAAATACATGTATACTACCTAATATCATATTAGGAATTTAATTTGAAGATTTTACCAAAAATTTTACAAATATAATATTTAATGTGAATAGTAACCTCAAATAGTGCCCATTTAGTCAAAATTGACCAAGAATGGTCAATGGTCAAAAATTGACCATCCTTGGCTATTGGTGTCGGCAAGGACGAAGCATAAGGCCAGCTGATCAATCAAGACACGAAAATCATGTTGATGATTGTTGGGATAAAACCTAACGGTAAATTGTTGTTGGGGGTTTAACCTAACGGCAAGTGTACCAGTTGATTATAGCAAGTTTAAATCTCGGAGTATTCCCTGAGTATCGAACCAAAGGAGGCAGTGTCTAGTTTAATTTCTACTTACAAACAAGAATAATATAAATAACAGCAAATTGGGGGTTTTTGTGTGTGATGGTGAATGTTGTAAAAGAGTTCAATAAACAATAAATATCAGGTAAATAATTGATTTGGTTTTTGTTTGATAAAGGAAATTCCGGTTTACTACTTTTCTCCCGATTTGCAGTTTCTTCTCCTAAGTGATTTCCACAGAATTTTGAATAAAACCCTAGAATAAGGATAACCCGTATTCGGTCTCCTGCTCCACGAATTCTAATTAGCAAAGACCGAATCCTAACTCTCGTTATGAATCCACTGTTTACTAATTGCTTTAAGCATAGTCTAGATTAATGGTCAGCTAGTGGTTTAGAGGAATTACCATCTCTATACTAACTGGTTCTTTCCCTGTAGTCAATTGATAGCCGCAGTTCTCACTTATAAGCTAACAAAGTGATAAACTCAATAATTGATCATATTAAAAAGTTTAGGAAGTCATAAGGGAAAAGAACTTTATTCTAAAGTACTGCAGAAAATCACAAAGGTTCCGAAATAATAAATCTAGAGATACATAGTAAACCGAAATTAAAACTGACTACTCAGCCATAGACAAAATAACAATACTCAATATAAAACAGCACAAGGATAGAGGGATTTAGCAGAAAAACTGATTTTAGAAGCCATCGCCGAGTCTGCAATTTCCACTCTTGTCTGGTCACGTCCGGCTATCTGGGGTCGGACGCTGATCCGGACGCGTTCTTCAGGGTCTGTCCGGATCCGGATGTCAATCCCAACGCAGCTAAATGAAGCACCGTGAGTAGGTTTCTGTGAGTGAGGGGGAGAATTACGGAGAAAGATTTGTGAATGGAGATGAAGGGTTTATCGTGGATGAGCAGATGATATGGAGGGAGAGGAGGAGAGTGTAATGTTTAGACTGGAGCGTCTGGTACGAATTGAAATGAAGGCTGAGTGAAGGTTTAAATAGGCTTAGAAATAAACACAGGTTAGTGGAAGTTAGGTACGAGCATGGGCATAGGCTTAACATATTGAGTATGGGTGTATGTTAATTAAAGATGTGGTATGGGCTAAATCGCCACTCGGCTGGTAATTGCGCCGAAAGCCCGATTATCAGCGTGATGCGTTTTTATTTTTCGTGTTTGTGTGACGTCCTGATCTGTGTCCAGATCCGGACGTGAGACAGCAGTTTTGGATCTGAAACTCGGGTTGTGTCTGGATCTTTGTCCGGATCCGGACAAGACACAAAACTCTCGGATCTAGAGTTTGGGTCACGTCCAGCTTGCGTCCGGATCCAGACATGTGACGTCCGGATTTGCATCCGGGTATCTTGATCCGGATGTGACCAATTTTTGCCTCTTTTTCTGGATTTGTTCCCCGTTTGTTGCGTTGAAATCCTTATGATGTAAAATCTTCATTTCTTTGGGGTTTTCCTATATTTAGCATATAAAATGCATTAGTTCATATCAAAACATCAATCTTAGGAAAAACACATAATAAGTGGGAAACATTGTCTTAATTGTTATAGATTATAAGGTAATTAGACCCTAAAAAGCCTATATGTTTCACACTTATCAACTTCCTCACACTTAAGCTTTTGCTTGTCCTCAAGCAAATAAGGAATAAGAATATCTCTAAAACCGTCACATAATCTCAAGATTAAACAGGTGCAGAGGGAAATCAAGCAAAGTGACATATGAAAGAATAATCTTGCTCTCTAGAGGTAGGTTTTCACAAACAGTGAAGGAAGAACAATTTTGTAAAAGCATAGAGAAACTAGATTGTAGAAAAACAAGTTAGCTTAGCTTGGGACTTTCCACCAATTTTCATTCCTCTAACCTTTGGACGACAAGGGGTGTGAAGTAATGCCTTATTCCGCAATACCTTTCAACACCATGCACTCATGATCAAAAGTATAAATTTAACTGCACTTATCTCTTTTGTAAGCGAAGGCATTTATCTTCAAGAATTATGTATAAAAAAAACTAATATTTGAGATCTTGCAGAGTTATTCCGTAACCCAGACTTTTCTCTCTATCTTGAGATGGTGTTGGGCCAACTATCCCAGATCCCGAGACCTTAGGTAGATAGGTGGTTAAGGCACCTTTAAGACTAATTACCGATAGACGAGGCCTGCTATTGTTTGGAAACAATTTTTTATCACTGCAGTACCTTGCCTTATCCTTTCATTCCAACATTCACTTCATTCCAAAATCCAAGCTAAAATAATCTAGGTTTCCACAACTAGCCAATCTACCAGATTTTAGTGAAAAGAGAGTATTTTTAAATAAAATTATTTATAAACCAAAATCAAGCAAAAGATTCCTACGGTTTACACTTGGTTTAATTTCACTCGGTGTGCACAGGCATTGGAGCAGGAAAAAGCAAGTGTGGGCATTTAAACAACAACTAGCATGTTTTCAGAGAAAGGTCTTCCTTCCTCACACTTAAGAGGGGAGCAATGTCATTGGTCAAAAAGAATGCAAGTAAAAGAACTTTCAAACATGCGATACTCATAATAGATGCATGTGCACTAATTAACCCTTAACGCAAGCAAAAGCGGAATCAGTAAGTTAAAGTTGGAACTGAGACTCCCCTGGTGTCATAGATTGAGGAAGATATTCTTCCTCACACTTGAAGTTTTGCAGGGGTCGAGATATTCCTCATGAGTCACATACAGTATGCGTTTTGTGTAGAGTAAAAGTTGCTAATTTTTCACTGGCATGTACAACCACAGAATAAAGTGCATTAACTCGAACGACATTGAATATTCAAATCGTATGAGTAATATTTAGAGAAAGAATACTCCCCATAATTCAAGCTTAGTAGACGTTCGCAAGTAGTGTGGTTCCATTTTCTGTACTATTAGCCGTTTGTTTCACAGTAGAGGTGACATGTAAATTAATCATTTAAGAACGTTGCACTGCCCAGAGAAACAGGAAATTTAGCAATTCAGAATTAAAACACTGCCTAATATAACCATTACCACTTCACCTGTAGTCTCGTGTTTTACTGTTAGTTTTAACAAACAAAAGTAAAATAAGTCAAAGAAAAAGAAAAGTACAGAAAAACAAACAAAATAAAAGAAAGCAGTAAAGATAGGATGGCGGTCACTGAGGCGGTGGTGGTGGCGGAGGTCTCGCGCCCATCTGGGCCATGAGCACCTGTAAGAGCTGGCTAGTATGGGCCTACTGAGCTGAGGAGTCGGCCATGAACTTGGCTGCTTCTCTCTGCCGAGTAGATGCCTCTGCCATGAACTGAGCAGTCTCTCTCTGAAAAGCATCACTGCGCTCCATGCGCTCGGTGATCAGAGCCTGGGTGTCCCGGAGAGTAGTCTACTCTGACTAAAGGTGCTCCTGAGTCTGGCGGATGTCATCAATGTGTCCCTCCATGCGCACCTGGCGCTGCTGCATATCCCCGACCTGCTGCTCCATCCCTCCAAAGCGCTGCTTCATACCCTTAAAGCGCTGCTCCATCCTCTGCTGTTGGTTGAGAATGGAGTCCATCATGGTCTGCATCTCTGGCGGGATGCTCATCACTGGGGGAATAGGAGGTGCCATGGTAGCAGTAGGCGCCGGAGTAGAGTTGGAACTCGCAGAGGTGCCTATGGACCCTAGACCTGAGCTGCCCTTCACCTAGCTGCCATCATCAAGACAAACAAAGCCCCATCTCCTGAAGGTCCCGACGGAGATGGGTGTCTCCCCCTCCCTCATCTCAATATCGGTGAAGATCTCCTCGGGGAGGGTGGCGGTAAGATGATGCTGAATAAAGATGGGAAAGATAGGGGTGATCTTCTTCTTCTTCATCTTCTGATAAGTCACCACCTTGTGCAGCTGTTTGAACATCACGAAGGGGGGTGAGAGCTGCTGAGAAGGTGGACATGGGGCGGCTAGGAGATAATCGAGGAGAACACAGTCCTCGTCAGAAGCATTATTTCCGGCATGAGGCCGGATCTGATGACTGAGGATCTCTGCAAGGGTCCTCTGGGGAAGGGAGGGGAGGATAGCATAGGGGAGCACAGTCTTATTTTCCTCACCCCGTCGGCGAGTAGTACTCCTGACCGCTTGTAACCACCTAGACTTAGTCTGCCTAAGCTCATCCTCCGTAAAATCTAAATGGGTCTCCTCCTATCCGGGAGGAGTAAAAGAATACCAAAAGTCTCAGGGGTTACCTCCACTTGGAACTGGCGCACGTAGGAGGTAATGCTGTTTATCGTGTCTGATGCCACAGCATTGGCGTAGAATTCTCGTACCAGCTCTGGAGAGAAGACACCCTCGCCCATGCGCAAGATGCTTCTGGCGCCCAAACCCTCAAATATGTCTGTAAGACCAGTGGCAGCCGATGCCTCTGCGGTGATGCACCGCTCGATGATGAAGGACCCACCCTGCTCATACCAGGCCCGAGCGGTAGCAGATATGAAGCTATCAGGTAGGAGTGGGGTGGAGGCTGGCTCTGACTGGTCGTCAGGGCGTGGGTTCCTCGAAGAAGACCCCGTGCGTGTAGCACCTCCTCCTCTAGTGCGAGCCATCTAAACGATAAACAAATGCAGTAAGAAACCTAAACAGCAAGAAAAGAGAAGCAAAAGACACACCAATACCCGAAACCGATCGAGCAGCATGTTCTATTTGAACAAATTCTTGCACATAGTTAATCTATGAGAACCAAAGCATTAAAACATCCAAACATGGAAAATAATAACATTAAACAGTACAACATAAACCTAGAAAACAATTGCAGAAAAATTGGTAAATTTGAACATGTCCGGATCCACGTCCGGGTCAACTTAGCCGGACGCAGATCCGGACGCACCTGTAACCCTAAAAAAATTTGCACCGCGAACAGAGCAGTGCATATACCACAAAATTCAACCAGAAGCTACCAATTTTCACACACAATCCGATGTTTTCACACCACATGAACAAATTAACATTATAAACCACAAAACAACAACCTAACCTACTCTAAATCGACGGAAATCGAATTGGAAAACGTTAAATTGTAGAACCTGTTTCGATTAGGTTGTTTGTTTCGGTTTCAAAAGTCAGGGTGCGACTGCAGTATTGTGGTGTCAGGGCGGTGCGGTGTCTTCCGGAAGTCGCAACAGAGAGCGGTGGTGGTTAGTGGTGTTTGTGTGAAGGCAAAAATGGTGGAGGTTTTCTAGGTTTCAAGTGCGTCGGGAGGAAGAAGAAGAAGAAAGAAGAAAAGGAAGAAAAGAAAGAAAAAGAAGAAAAGAAAATCGGGCGCGCGATTTAAGTCGTGTCCGGTTTTCCGTCCGGATCCGGACGCGTTAGGGTTTGAACGTGTCAGGATTTGCGTCCGGCTGGGTTTAGCCGGACGCGTTGAAAAACTCTCTTCTCATTTTTTTAATATTAAATTAAATTAAAATCCACTAATCTAAAACACCTCAATTATTTTAAATAAAAATTTAAAAAGGAAACATTACCAAAAATAATCAAACAAAAATAAAATAACGACAAGAAATGCAGAATGTGAAATAGCAAGAGTGTTAAAGGACTCCCTGATCCGTGGTGAACACCGCCATGATATTTCCCCATACTTGAGTTCAATTTAGCATTAGAATGAAGTACCTGAAAGATAAAATCTACAAAACCAGAAGAACTCAAGTGGAACTAGGCAGAGTTATTTATTGAAATAGGGGAGTCTGGGCTTGTGCTGTAAAATAGTAAAAATTCTCAATAGATTAAAAGAAAATTATATCAAGTAATAGGAAAGTGTAAAGAGATTTTAACTGGTGGGTTGCCTCCCACCAAGCTGCCCATCTTTTCGGTCTTTGGCTAGACCTTGGTGCTCAGTTTGAAGAATGGATCCCGGAGCCAGAGTGTTGAATGGACCATATCAACATCGCTCCCTCCTGGTACAACTTCAGCTGTGATCCATTAACTTGAATGCTCCCCTCTCTCGTTGACCACTCCAATGACTCCATAAGGGGAAACAACTGAGATGTGAGGACCCGACCAGTGAGGATTTCAGCTTTCCTGGAAAATAGTTTCAGTCTTGAATTGACATTAGCACTCGGTTCACCAATGTGGAAACTGCGCGTTTCTACAACCAATTTATCATTGCCATCTCTAGTCCGTTCCTTGTAGATCTGGCATTTTCATAGCTCCTCTCTGAATTCATCCAGTCACAAAGCTGAGTTTCTTTCACCGGCCTTTATGAAGATCACAATCAGAACTTGTAGTGCCCAGAAAGATTTATTTTTTTTTTCCAGTTTCACCGGAAGATGACACGCCTTTCCAAAACAACTTGTAAGGAGACATTCCCAAAGGTGTTATAAGCTGTCCGGTAAGCCACAAAGCATCATCCAATTTCATAGACCAATCCTTACGGGATGAACTAACAGATTTCTGTAGAATCCACTTAATCTCCCTATAGTACCTCAGCTTGCCCATTGGTTTGTGGATGATAAAGGTAAGGATACCTTATGCCTTACGCCATACTTTTGCCAACAAAGCTTCTAAAAATGCTTGTTACAAAAGTAGATCCTCCCACTTATGATTGCTCGTGGTACACCAAACCTAGTGAAATGTTTTTCTTCAAAAATCTCAGCACAACCTTGCCATCATTAGTGGCGAAAGCACCCCTGCTTCAGCCATTTAGTCACGTAATCTACAGCTACCAAAATGTAGAGGTTCGAATGTGAAGAAGGAAATGGCCCCATGAAGTCAATCCCCCACAAATCAAATGGCTCAACCTCCAAGATATAATTCAGGGGCATCTCAAGTTTACGTGAAAGGTTACCTTGGCGCTGACAGCTATCACATGTGGACACAAATGTATGGCAGTCTTTATGTAGCGTCTTCCAAAAGAAACCTGCCTCCAATACCTTAGCGCATGTCTTGGCTGGCCCGAAGTGTCCTCCAGCTTCTCTTGAATGACAGTGGACAAGGATGTCATGTGTTTCAGTCTCCGGGACACACCGACGAATAATTCCATCTCCACAAACCTTGAATAGGAAAGGATCATCCCACCGGTATTGCTTAACAGTAGAAAAGAATTTCTTCCGCTGCTGATAGGACATCTCTTGTGGCAAAATCTGCTTAGCAAGGTAATTTGCAATGTCGGCATACCAAGGATCCTCCTTAAAACCAATTGCATACACCAGCTCATGAGGAAAATATTCATTTATTGGTACACCGTTATCAGGAACTTGCATCCGTGATAAATGATCAGCAACTCCGTTCTGCACCCCTGGCTTGTCCTTTACCTCAATGTCAAACTCCTGTAAGAGTAGTATCCATCTGATCAACCGGGGCTTAGCATCAGCTTTTGGAACAAATACCTCAAAGCAGAATGATCAGTATGTATGATGACTTTGCTCCTGATGTATGGTCTGAACTTGTCACAAGCAAAAACAATGGCCAATAACTCCTTCTCTGTGGTGGCATAGTTTTTCTGAGTGTCATTGAGTGTCTTGCTGGCGTAAAGACAACTCGTAGCACCTTCTCATGCCTTTGACCGAGGACTACTCCCACAGCAAAATCGCTCGCATCACACATGATCTTGAAGGGTAAGGACCAATCAGGAGCAACGACAAGAGGTGCAGTCACCAACTTTCCTTTATCGTGTTGAATGCATCAAGCCACACCTGCGTAAACTCAAACTTTGCATCCTGCATTAGTAAATCACACAGAGGTTTTGAGATTTTCAAAAGTCTTTTATGAATCTTCTATAGAACCCTGCATGACCCATGAAACTTCTAACATCTTTTACAGAAGCTGGCGGTGGTAGCTTCTCAATGACCTCAATTTTGGCTTTATCTACCTCAATGCCTTTGCTCGATATCTTGTGACCCAACACAATGCCCTCTTGCACCATGAAAGTGGCACTTCTCCCAGTTCAGCACTAGGTGTGTCTCTCTGCACCTAGCTAGAATTTGATCTAAATTTTCCAAACATGAATCAAACGTTAGTCCAAACACAGAGTCCATAAATACCTCGATGCACTTCTCCAGATAATCAGAAAATATAGTAGTCATGCATCGCTGGAAGGTAGCTGGCGCATTGCACAATCCAAAAGGCATGCGTCGGTAGGCATATGTTCCATAGGGGCATGTAAACGTTGTCTTCTCCTGGTCCTCTAGAGCAATAGGAATCTGAAAATAACCAGAATATCCATCCAAGAAACAATAATATTGATGCGCTGAAAGCCTCTCTAACATTTGGTCAATAAATGGAAGAGGAAAATGATCTTTCCTAGTGGCGGCATTCAATTTCCTGTAATCAATACATACCCTATGTCATGTGATGGTTCTCTGAGGAACTAGTTCACCTTTTTCATTGGGACTACAGTGAATCCCCCTTTCTTTGGCACTACCTGTGTAGGATCTACCCATTCGCTATCTGAAATAGCATAGATGATACCTGCGTCCAGAAGCTTGATTACCTCATTCTTGACCACTTTTTCATGTTAGGATTCAAGCGTCGTTGAGGTTGAACCATTGGCTTGCAGTTTTCTCCAAGTGTATGCGGTGGGTGCAGAACTTTCCTGATATCCCCTTGATATCAGCGACAGACCACCAATCATTTCTTTGTTCTTCATGAGTACCTGTAAAAGTTGCTCCTCTCTGCGTATGTGTTAGATTTGCAGAGATAATGACAGGTAAACCAGAGGGCTCAATTAAAAAGACAAATTTTCAAATGACTAGGGAGAGGTTTTAGCTCTAAGGTGGGTGATGCTCTGATGGAAGGAATCAACTCCTTAGGTTCTCGCTCTAATCTCTCCTTCTCCACATGAGCACCCCTGCGAAATGGCCTGCCAGCTGATAAATGGAATGCAACCTCAGCTGAAATACCCCTAACCTTGAGATGTTGTTAAACATTTAAACTATGGTATGTAAAGGCTAAAAGTGCCTTAGAAACATAAGTGAACAATTTAAACCATAAAATGCAATAGAGCACTAAGATACAGTTGAGCAAAAACATGCTCTAAGTTTGGAGTGAACTTGGTTAGGACCCAAAGAGCCTACCAAGACTTAATAATATTCAATTATGATTTAATAAGGCTAATTAAGTCCTTAGGAAACCTTGGTAGACAATTAAACCAAATAAAACACAAGAAGATACCTTAAAGTCAATAGAACAAAAATGTGCTCTAAGCTTGGGATAAATTTGTATAAGACCTAAAGGTCATATCTATACCTTATAAATATGTTAATGAACATATTAAATCAATTACCAAAGGAAACCAAGCTTGAAAACAAGTTAAAACATAAAATGTGCTTTAATATGTGTACTACTTTGTAACACATTTGGAAGTCTATATCAATGGGAAATCAAAAATTTCACTTCTATGTGCCTTGTTTTTATGAATAGTGACTTTAATAAGCTAGTTTGTAACATATGTTGTTATAAGTAATTAAATGAGTCAACAAAGACTAAAATACCCCTAGATAACTATTGGGGGCCGGTTTTATGAGGTGATTCACCCTTGCAAGTTAACAAATAAATAACAAATACTAAAGCAACTTACTATTTGCTTTACTACATAATATCTTCCAAAAGTAGAACTTATCTTCATTCTCTCATTTCTCTTCATTTCACACGTCTTCTTCCTCCCTTCTTGCTCTCTTCTACGGTTTGCTACAGCACCACCATGAACCTTCATCTTCCATTGCCAATATTTCCTAGCTCACTTAACCAAATCAAAAACAAACACCACCATTCCCTTTGTCTCATCAAGCTCCTCATTCCTATCTTCTTAAAATTCCAAGGGGCCCATTTCGGTGCCATGGAGTTCCACCATTGAAGGAGCTTGAGCTTATGTTTCTACATATTATTGCTCTCCTTTACTTCTAGGTAAGGAATCTCAAAGAAAAATGATGTTTCCTCCATGTTCTTATGTTGACCGAAAAACACCATTAATGGTGCTCATTATATTGCTTTGTTCTAGCTTCATTCCAACCTTTCAAGGACTTGGTGGAGTCCTCTCTTGATAGATATTCAAACTCTCTTCTCAAATGCCAAGGTAAACTACTATCTTAATGCTTTTCGAACAATGTAAAACCTAGGGTTTATAATGAGATTAAGCTTGGAGCTTGAATATCATTACATTGTTTGTATAATGTTTAGAAGTTGACAAGCAACTAAGCTTAGCCTATTTTTAAACAAGGAAATAAAAGAAGTTTGTGAGGAAAAGAGGTAAATATGCTATCTCAATGTAGTTTAATGTCTTAGGAGAAAGGAGCTTATATTGCTTATTAAAACTACCTAAGGAGCTAATGGTAAATGACCTAGTGAAATGCTCTCAAGGAGTTTATTAAGGGCATATGGATTGTTGGGTGTAATTGCAAGTCAAAGGCATTATTTATGCGGGAAATTCAGTATTTAAGGTTTATGCAATTTAAGGGCCTAAGAGCCATGTTATTTAAGGGCCTAAGTGCCAAGCAATTTAAATTATGCACTATATTGTGATGTAGTGTAAGTTTGGTGAAGTTTTGTGTGTGAGAAGGCTCTTGATGGATATAAGTGTTCTTGAATGTTTAATGGTGAAAAACCATGAGTTTTGGAATGAAGATGTGCTAAGAGAACCCATGGCAAAATTTGTATAATGTATAAGGAGTTTTAAGTGCTTAAATGAACTTTGGTGAACTAGGATATGTTAGGACAGGAATGTTTTACTAAGAAAGAAAACATGTTTTAAGGTGTTCTAAAGTGCTACAAGGATATAGGCATTATCTTGGAAGTTCTAGAAATCCAATAGGTGTTCTTTAGGATGTATTAAAGTCTTGGAGAAGTTTGTTTAAGGTTTAGGTGAATGTTGATGAATAAGGAGGGAATGATGTTTAGGTAAGGATTTGAGTAAGGAATTTTAAGAAGTTGTGAAAAGAAGATTGGGTTAGTGAGAAGAGATGCTTGGGAAATGATGTTGTGGTGAGGGAGACATCTTGGTATAGTAGTCATTATAGGTGAAACACCACTTAGAAAACCAAATGGAGAATGTTACAAGTGTTAAGAGATTTGGTAAGGAAATGGGTAACAAGTTGGACAATGTTTTAAGGTGAATCAAAGTGATATTTTGGTATTAGAATATGCCTAAGTTAATGTGTGAAGTTTGGGTAATAAATGGATGAAGAGAATAGATGAACAAGGCTAGAAAATGTCAAATTTAAGAATCTGTTACAGTGGTCCGGGACTTAGGTTTTGGATGATGTCCCGGACCGTACATGTAAAAGGGCCGAGGATTCTTGCAAGTCTTGGTCCGGTACTTAGGTTATGTAAGAAGTACGGACCACCCCCTTAAATACCACGAGAGTTTTGCCTAGAATGGTCCGGGACTTAGGACTTGTATGAAGTCCCGGACCACCCTATTAAAAACAGCCGAGAGTCTCTGTAAGTATTGGTCCGGGACTTAAGGTAAGGACTAAGTCCCGGACCACTCTAAAAATGTTGTTTAAGGTATAAAAATGATGTGTAATGATGGGGATTGACAAGCAATGATATTATAAGATTGTTAAGGACATGTTAAGTGAGTTATAATGGCAATTTAGTGGGGGAAAAGTTGTATTAAAATGTAAAAGTAAAACAAGTTAAAATGTGAAGTTATTTAACTAAGTTAACGGGGATAAGTTATGAGCATTAGACTTTAAACAATCATGTTACCCCGATGTTAATAAAAGTACATGTAATGTTATCAGTTGTTCGAGAATTGCTCGAGGAACATAAGTGGACATGATAGAGTGGACTCTGGTGACAGGTATGGTTTTCTTGCAACCTGTATCCTACCGGATTACACTGGCTTGTATGCAATGTGTTTTTCTGTATGTTTGCCACGTTATAAGATAAAGCATGAAACGAGTTTACAGTCGTTATTGTTGTTGTGTGTTACGTGCCGATACCGGTAACCTCTAATGCGAATGAAAGGCTAGTTAACCATTATTAGGTAAACGTAAGAGAACGGTATCCGGTAATAACGTTTCCGACCTAAGGAACGTTCTAACCACGGCTATGGTGAGTTGGTCATGTGATATTTCTGTGTGATGTTTGTGTGTGAATGCATGACTCTCTGTTCCCTTGTGTGTGTCTAACAAGACTTAACCCAATGTTTGTGATTATTTATTAAGTTCAATGTTGAACTACTAACAAGTGCTAACGGGGAAGTGAGGAGTCCGGTCTGTTCCGGCCACGCGTGTGAGTATGGGGGTCATTGTCATATCAGGTTCGATCCTCTCTGTATGTTATGGTTGTTTTCCAATTTGGTTTCCAACCTTCCCTTTAGCTTAACCAAGGCTATTTTACTGACTACACGTCGGGCCACAGGGGCATACTATGTTTATGTTTGTTCGGTGTGCTTGGATCACTATATCCGAGACACCTTGTGTTAAGTTATTCGTTCATTTAACGAGAGGTAACGAGTTATGTAATGAGCTTATCATGCGACTGGCAACATTCTCTAGGCTACAAGTGAATGACTATGTTTGGGTCGGTTCCTAAGAGAACCGCTCCCGTTATGTTATGTATTGTTGTGTAATGCAATTTCTATCGCGATGTTGTTATGTGCACGTTGAAACGTGAAAAGTGTTGTTATATGTTGTTATGTGATGTATGTTATATGTTGTAAAATGTGGAGTAAGTGGATCATGGATATGAATCCAGTTTGTAATGAGAGGTGTTTAAGGATAACCCGATTAATGGGTAGTTGTCGTCTATTAAGGAAGTAGCTCCATTAGAGGAGAAACACTCTAGGGGTAATGAATACCATGAGTGACCTATCAAGTATGGATATGTTATCTGTTGTTGAGCCCATTGGGGCGGAATGATTCGTGTTGTGTGTTTTAAGTTACATGCATGTTTTAAATATAATCAACCGCATGCTAAGACGACAATTAGTTGTGCGTGGCCCGGTAGCATGTGGGCTGCGGGATTACCATACCAGCAAAGGTGCTGAGCCCCTTGGGGGCCACCCTTTCTCTTCTTTTCCTATTTCAGGTACAAGGAGTTGGAAGCCGTTCGAGAGTAGGACGGGGTAGTCGTTTGTACATGGGTAATCATTTAAGTTGTACATATTCAGTAGGTGTAGTAAGACCGAAATTGTTATCGGCATCAGTTTGTAAATACTCGGTACAGTTGGAAGGTATGTGTATGTTTTGTTGTTAATGGAAATGGATAATAATGTGTAGTCGCTCGGGAATCTAGTCCATCAGACCGATACAATGTATGTGTAATAGCCTTGTTAGCCACGTGGGTGGTTAACGGCGTGTAACACCAACGAGTTCAGTAATGTGATGAAGGAAGTTTTCCTGCAGTTTATTGTTAAATGTGTTAATGTTGGATGGGGTGTTACAAAAAGTGGTATCAGAGCGAAGTGTCGCTCTGATGACTGAATTAGAGCTTAGGAAGTACCGAGTTAGGATTTTAGTACTTTGGGTTAAGGGTTGAGTGATGGCGTGAGAGATACACTAGTTAGGAGTAACCAGTGTGTACTGGAAACCTATAGTGTCCAACCCGCCCTCCACAATCCCTGTTCTATAACTTGGGAAGGAACGCAGGGAGATGGAAGTCCTCTCTTACTCGGGAATACCCGATCTGGCTGTTATTAAATACCTCTAAAGGTACGGAGAACCTGTCATACGGTAGGTCCCGAAAACTGGGAATCCCGGAGACGGTTTCCATTTGAACAATGTTAACCACATTTTATATCAAAGAATGAAGAAACCTATGCATAAGAGAATGGAATTTCGGCAACCTGGGTCGACATGCCGAGCAGTCGAGAACAACCAGCTTGCAATGCACCAACGTGCAACAGGCAAGAAGTGAAGTAATAGAACCAGACGAGTGTCTACGGGACTACAGTTGTTAAATAATACACCAACGGTACACCAACCGACAAAGGAACTACAACGTAGTGCCCAAACAAGAGACAAGTCTCAGTAACCACGACTAATGTGTGGAACGGGCTACGAGGAGAAAGCAATACAAAAGAAAGGGGGTCTCAGAAATGGGAAACACCATAGTTAATGACTATCGCATGAGTACAGTGAGAAGTCGCCTAGAAGGTCAATTGTTAAGACTGTAAGATCAAGTGAGGGCCAACAAGGCCACTGATGACAGTGCGGGTAAAAACAATACCACAACCGGTATGTGTTGAACCGATAGCCAGTTAGCATGGCGCACTTGCTATAGCAAGTGCTGCTATAACAGGGCTGTTCGAGAAGTTTAACAAATACAAAGTACTTAGTAAAGTACCATGAACGTAAGTGAGGTCATCATAACTGTGGAAGGGCTTAACAGTCTAACCTTTGTAATTGGAAGTACACCAGTCAGCAAGAAGATAGATTTGGTTAAGGGAAGAAGGCATTGTGAAACCATGAGAAATTTTCTTTTAACTCAGATTTATTTCAAACTCTTTTCTTCCAAAACCGAATTTTCTTTCAAACCAATACTTCTTTCTAACCTTCTTCTAAACCAAACCAGCAAAACCAAGGGCAGTTGATAAAGATACAACAGTGGATAAACCTTCCCTTGATTAAGTTCGGGAAGCAGGGAATGCATATTGTCACAGGACAATATAAGGGAGTTGACAACAGAATACTTCACCTAGGCGTGTGACGGACCCTACGAGTGTACCAGCTGTAATGTGGGACGACCGCACTCCGATAGGAGCTTGTGGGCCTGACAGACCTACTTATGGGTTAGTTAGGTAAGTAGCAATGTATCCGCATGATACCCCACATATGTATACGAGTAGAGTCCGGAACACGGGAGGTAGTCGACTTCGTACTACGGTCAGCGGTGTAAGTCAATCAAGAGCAAAGGATTACCGAGAATGGTTGAAGTAAAGGAACTCAATTGAATTAACGAGACTAAAAGAATTAGTGAATTCCTTTCAAGGAAATGTTTAAGAGCCAGGAGGTGCGAAGTGCACTAACTGTTAGGTAAAGACATCACATATGTCTTAAGAATCCCGAGGGGTAAACATGTTAGCTGGAATAGTGACCAGCCTATGCATGGCAAGCAGATGCCTAATGTGGACACATTAGTGTGTGAACCAGACGTGATGGCATAACTTAACAACACCCAGGAACAATCCTTAAGGTGTTTGCATCAACGATAGTCGAAAAACAGAAGCATAAGTTGAGCGAAATAGCATAAGGGTTGAAACTAACACCAGTTTAGACATAAGTTGTCAGGAGACGGACTGACAATCCAAAGGGGCATCCCATGAAAGGAAACGTGATGCGACGACCTTGTCATGGAGCCCGATATGACATCCAAACCATGCAATGTTGTACAGAAAAGTACATGTGTGTGGACAGCCTACCATGAGCAGGCTAGAGGCAGTAGGGCTACTAAGCCACAAGCAAATGTGTTATGTAAATTTAAGTCAATTGTGGAAGTCTAGGTTGTACAGGTAAGTAGAGCGGAGAACAAACCACTGCTTATGAGTGGGGATACCTCTCAATAGTGTAAACCGTGCAAGCGGTAGTAATGCGAACCAAGTTCAAGAAATATGTTAAGGATCGATCATGTTGATATTGCGAGAAAACAGTTAATTTAGTAGCATGTGAAGCACCCGGCTGAATAACGGCAGCTTGTAACTCGTGTGAGCTACGCTCAAGGAGCATTCAGTAGTCATCCAAAGGAATGACGAATCATAATACGAAGGATGTAAGGATATGGGTGGAAGTTAATATGACAGTGAATACCATATAAGTTAGTGTTACAATAAGTAAGAGCACGGTGCACAGTAAGCGACCGTTGTATAAGTGTTGTTGAATAATAATATGGCAGGTAAGACCAGTTACGAGTTAAACTCAGTGGAGATGCACGTAACTGATACCAAACGAACCGGGTAGTAAGCCGGTAACTAGAACTATGAGATAAGAATCACAGTGAAACACAGTGTAAATTCCTATTGCAATCGCATAAGAGATTTACTGTCAGGAGTTTACGCCTCTGCACTCTGTATGACTGAGTGTTTTGGTATTGCATTTGCGCAGTAATGATCGAGTGGGATAGCTAGGACTTGGGAAATGTTAATGGTGGTGGAAGTAGAAAGAGACTTATAATACTATAATGACTGGTGCATGGGAAATGCAAGGTCGCACCAATGAAATGATACTTGTACAGAATCAAATGTGGAGGCATGATTAAGAACAAGTGACTACGGTAACACTAAATACCAAATATTGGTATGGAATATACCTCAAGCGTGGGAGATAACCGAGAGAGCACTACACATCAGGTAGTAGCTCAATCTCAACCGACAGTAGGTCGGAAGGAATCAAGTCAATCATTGTGAAATACGTACCAATTTACGCAGTAAGTTATTATGGAAGTGGATAGAAAGTTTATAACTCACCGAATTCGCTCACGGTAAGAGATACCACGCATCGGTTGAGAAACCGTTATTTCCAAGATAAAGGTGATAATAGGAAAAGTATAATACAATAAGAATAACGAATGGGGGCAAACTAAGCCCTACAGTTATTAGAGTTTCGCAGTAGAAACTAGTGAGCCAGTGATTCAAGTGTTGAATGTGCATGGTGAACACGAGTGAACGGCTAATTATTTAAGCCTAGAAGCCTCACAGGCCAGAACCAAAACCAGTTAAGAGTTAAAGCAAACTCCAATGAGAATTTTTGGTTTAGGGACTAAAACCGCTAATATGGTTAAGATCCTCTAACCAGAATCCATTGTATAATAGACCGTGTGGCAGTTAAAACACTTCACGACGCCAGAACATTTTAAGCCAATGTTCAGTGATTGATTACGTGGGCGTAATCCCTTTTAAGGGGGGTAGAGCGCAAAACCACTTAGTGTGTATTACCGTACAAGTGTACGTGACCTATGTGGTGCATAACACAAAATAATTTGTTTTGATGATTGGTGTGTGTGTTACGTAAACATACGCATTCATTCATGGTTTAAGTGTGGTAATTGCGCACAGAAGATGCGAATACCATGGTGATAAGTGTGTTTATTTGTTAACAGTTGTGTGTGATAGTACAAGTGTGGGGAGTAGAGAAACTCCCGGGGAACAAAACCCGACAGTGTATAAATGTGAAACTGTGTGTTGTATTTTGATAAAATATATGTGTATATATACTATAGTGATTCAAGAAGGGGTATGAAACCGACATAGAACCTAGCGAGAATAAGATTCCCTAGGCAACATGATTAAGGTGAATGAAGGTAATTGATAAACGGAGTTCTATCCCTTGGAGATGTTATGATCATGATTAGAATGATTAAAAAGATAGAGAATTGGAAATGAGTGATTTACTTGATGCTTGAAATTGAAGTGGGAGGTGAAACTTGATTATCATGAGATCAAGGGAAGCCGAACACAAATTGGGGTGGAAGGATAGTTCGACACTGATGCTGATCACATCAGGGTTGGATGATTCTTGAAGCTCCCTATAAGTGGTCGCAAATAACCACGCTAAGAAAAGAAGCAAAGAGCATAAGTTGGACTTGGAGTTGTATGTGTTTTCAAAAAGGATTTTGAATTTGTATTTATAAAACGTCGATGAATACTTTACATAATTAAAGTTGTCTTACTTAACCTCACAAGGAAAAAAAAATTTTAATTTAAGTGATTGTTTTGATCTCCCAAAGGAACGGGGACGGAAGGAGTCCATCGCGACCGGGTTCTGCGGGATCACAGTGTATATCAAAGATATTTTTGATTGTTATACATGCTATGACATGTTGTGTGGTATGTGTAATAAATATTATTTTGACCTTGAGTTCCAAAAGAGTATGTTTTCAAGACCTATGAGTCTAAATGTTGTGGTGTTACATAGACCTATGTGTCTAAAAGCTGTTATGTTATCAAGACCTATGTGTCTAAATGTTGTTATGTTACCCAAGACCAGAGAGTCTAAGGGTTGTTATGTATGTGTAAATGTTGTTAAGATACCCGGACCATTGAGTCCGAGGTTATCATGTGATATGTTATGTTATGTATGGATGTGAATGTGTTACCCAGACCATTAAGTCCGAGGGTGTGATGTAAAATATGTTTGGTTATGGAAGTTTATTTCCAAGTGATTCCTGCGTTCTAATCCAAATGATGTGTGGGAAGTGTGAACTTCGAGGACGAAGTTCTTTTAAGGGGGGTAGATTGAAATACCCCAAACCTTGAGATGTTGTTAAACATTTAAACTATGGTATGTAAAGGCTAAAAAGTGCCTTAGAAACATCAGTGAACAATTTAAACCATAGTAAAATGCAATAGAGCATTAAGATACAGCTGAGCAAAAACATGCTCTAAGTTTGGAGTGAACTTGGTTAGGACCCAAAGAGCCTACCAAGACTTAATAATATTCAATTATGATTTAATAAGGCTAATTAAGTCCTTAGGAAACCTAGGTAGACAATTAAACCAAATAAAGCACAAGAAGATACCTTAAAGTCAATATGAGCAAAAATGTGCTCTAAGCTTGTGAAATACCCCAAACCTAGTTATGTTGTTTAAACACTAAAATAAGGTATGGTGAGACTAAAAAGAGTCTTAGAAACATTTGTAAGCAATTTAAATCATAGGAAACACAAAATGTGCTTTAAGGTCAATAAAGGCCAAAATATGCTCTATGCTTGGAATAAGCTTGGTTAAGACCTAATGAACTTACCAAGACCTTATTTATATACTAATGAACATATTAAACCAATTACAAAAGAAAACCAAGCTTGAAAACAAGTTAAAACACAAAATGTGCTTTAAGGAGTCTTAAAGCACATTTTTGAAAAATTGTCTTGTAAATGAGTTTTGAATGGCTAAATGTCCATCATTACTCTTTAATTAACATGTGTACTATATAGTATCACATTTGGAAGTCTATATCAATGGGAAATCAAAAATTTCACATCTATGTGCCTTGTTTTATGAATAGTAACTTTAATAAGCTAGTTTGTAACATATGTTGTTATAAGTAATTAAATGAGTCATCAAAGACTAAACTACCTTGTTATAATAATAGGGGCCGGTTTTTAAGTGTGGTGACTCACCACTCTTGTAACTTGTTAAGTAAATAAAGATGACTCTTAAGTTACTATTTGCTTTAAGGTATAAATATCTTCTAAAAAGCAAAACAAACTCACTTATCTCATTCTCTCATTTCCCTTCTTCATTTCCCACGGTTCCAAGTCTTCTTCAACCTCTCTTCTTTCTTCCATTCACGATTTGCAATAGTACTACACAACTCCATCTTTGACCTCTTGTAATTCCTAGCTCACTTAACCAAATCAAAAACAAACACCACCATTCTCTTCCTCTCATCAAGCTCTTCATTCCTACCTTCTCAAAACTTCAAGACCACCATTTCGGTGCCATGGAGTTCCACCATTGAAGGAGCTTGAGCTTATATTTCTACATATTATTGATCTCCTTTGCTTCTAGGTAAGGAATCTCAAAGAAAAATGATGTTTCCTCCATGTTTTTATCTTGACCGAAAATCACTCTTAATGGAGTCCTTATGTTGCTTTGTTCTAGCTTCATTCCAACCTTTCATGGACTAGGTGGAGTCCTCTCTTGATAGATATTCAAACTCTCTTCAAGTTCTAAGGTAAAACAATTATCTTAATGCTTTTGAAACAATGTACAATCTAGGGTTTACAATGAGATGAAGCTTAAAGCTTGAATACTCATTATGTTGTTTGTATAATGTATAGAAGTTGACAAACAATCAAAAGCCTTGCCGATTTTAAACAAGGAAACAAGAAAGAAGTTTGTGAGGAAAAGTAAATGTGCTAACCTAATGTGGTTAAAGTCTTAGGAGAAATGAGCTTATGTTGCTTATTAAAATGATCTAAGGAGCCAATGGTGAATGACTTAGTAAAATGTTCTCAAGGCTTAGTAAAAGGAATATGCATTGTTAGTGTATTTGCAGGTCAAAGGCAAATATAATGTGGGAAATTCAGTGTTTAAGGTTTAAGCATCTTAAGGGCCTAAGAGCCATGTTATTTAAATTATGCACTATATTGTGATGTAGTGCTAAATGTGTGAAGTTTATGTATAAGAATGTGTTTGATGGATTTTAGTGTTCTTGGTTGTTCAATGATGGAAACAATGAGTTTTGGTTTAGTAATGTTCTAGGAGAGTTCATGTCAAAATTTAGGTAATAAATAAGAAGTTCTAAGGGTTTAAAATGAGTTGGTAAGTTAGGAAATGTTTAGAATGGCTAAGTGTTCAACTAGTGGAAGAAGAGTGCATTAAGGTGTTTAAAGATGTAAAAAGGGCCTAGGCAATGTTCTAGAGGATTTTATAATGCAAATGAATATTTTGGGATACACCAAAGTCATTTAGACTTGTGTTAAGATTTATTCAAACTTTGGTGAACAAGGAGAAAGTGTAAACTTGAAAAAGGATTTCAAGAATGACATAAGGTGTTAGTTGGGAGAATAGATGCTTGAGAGATGATGTTGTTGTGGTGAGGGAGTATTTTGGCATAAGTGATCATCTTAGGAATGAAACATCACTTAGAGACCTAGGAGAAAACATTGTAAGTGTTAGGAATTTTGGGTAGAAATGAGTAAAGGCTTAAGGAATTATAAATGAGTTTTATGGATGTTGTATGATGGTGTGAGTGTACCAACTGATGTTAGAAAACATTATGAGGGTTTAGAGAAGTTTGGTGAAAATTGGTTAAGTGTTTAAAGGCTTAGAAAATGAGTGTTTTGCCTTGTCCGAACATCCGTCCGGACATGGACGTTCGGACAGGCCCTGTTGCGTAAAAATTTTCAGAGTCTCGGCTTGTGTCCAACCTTGGGAAGTCCAACACAAGTTCGGACGTACCTGCTTCTATTTTGAAATTTTCTCGACCCATGTCCGAACTTCCGAAGTCGGGACACAAGTTCGGACAGGCGTCTGTTTTCAGTTTTGAGTCTCGACTTGTGTCCGAACTTGGGAAGTCCGGACACAAGTTCGGACAGGCCACTGTATGGACCAAAAACTTTGTTTTAAGGTAGAAAACGATGTCTAAAAATGGTGATTAGTAAGTAATGATGATATGAGGTTAATTAAGACATGTTAGGAGTGTTATAATGGCAATTAAAATGGTGAGAAGTAATAACAAGTGTGAAAGTAAAATAACTAGAAACGTAAAGTGATGAGCTACTGACAAACTAGTACGTTTAATTAACCGACGTTATTAATCATGTATAGGGGTGACCTACGGTGGAAACAAATCGAAGCAAGGACCAAGGTATGGTTTTCTTGCAGTCTGTTGCCTACCGGTTTACACCGGCTTGTGTGTTGTTTGTTTTTCTGTGTGTTTACGACTTTATAAGACTTAAACATGTAATGAGTTTACCGTTGTTCATATTATTGTGATGTTATGATGTGACTCATTTCCCTTGTGTGTGTCTAACATGACTTACCACCTGTTGTGTATTGTTTGTTAAGTTCCACCGTGAACTTCTAACAAGTGCTAACTGGGAAGTGAGGAATCCGGTTGTCCGGTCATGCATGTAAGTTAAGAGTAGATATCTGAATCAGATTTGACTCTTATGTTGCTAAGATTGTTCTCCTTAATTTGGTGTTCGATCTCCCGCTAGCTTCCTCCAAAGCTTACCTATTCTGACTTATGATCAGTTTAGTGGGAACATGTGTTTGTGTGGTGTGTTCGGGTCACTATATCCGAACCATCTGTGACTTAAGTTACTCGTTCAAATAACAGAACGGTAATGAGTGTGTGTAACGAGCTTAACATGAGAGTGAATCATTCTCTAGGCTTCTTATGTTGTTTAACCTTCTTGGTTTGTTATTGTGGAAAGAGTATCCACTGTGTATGTGATGTTGTGCTATGCAATAACGATGCTATGCCACATATTATGTTATGTTATGTTATGTTTAAATGAATGCCATGTTATCATGACAAGTAGTTGCGCGTATCCCGGTAGCCGATGGGCTGCGCGTTAACCATACCAGCCAAGGGTTGCTGACCCCCTCGGGGGCTCCATTTTTTTTACTGCAGGATGAGGATCGAGGAAGCAGAGTGGCTCTAGATTCTAGGCTGCAGATGTACTTTGTTTATTTTTGGATGTTGGGCCCGGGATGTGCCTGTGCTCCCGTGGCGTTATGTATTTTTGTTGTGAACAGTTTACAGTGATGGTTTACAGTGAAGGATGTAAGTAAATACTCGGTATTGTGTTTATGTATATGCGGTTATTAGTTCTATGCTCGGGAGTCTGATCATCAGACCGATACACTTGTATTTATTTAGCCTTGTTAACCACGTGGGTGGTTGACGGCGTTGTAGCACCAATCGTTTATTTATTATTTAGTTGTTTTTTTTCTGCTGCGACTCCAGTTTATAGTAAGTGTGTAGTAGGGGTGTTACAAAAAGTGGTATCAGAGCGAAGTATTGCTCTGATGACTAGAATACCAGCTTAGGAATATACCGAGTTAGGAAACCTAACTACAGTTACCTAAGTGAGCAGTTATGGAAAGGTTAACCACTAACTAAGTGTGGAGATACCTTATTGTCGGGAAACGTTATAACCGTTGGAACCGATAAGTATGTAAGCATAATGCTAATAATGTTCGTGTGAATTCAGATGTCACGTTGACCGAGAGGTAGAGGCCGCGGAAGCGGTACTGGAGATACGGATGACCAGGGCGAGAATACTACGGCTCAGGTTATGGCCGAAGCTGTAGCGGCCGCCGTAGCCCAAATGGTCCCACAACTTGTAGCTGCAATTCAGCAGGGGCAACATCCCGAAGTTCAACCACCACCGCCACCGCCACGAGAGACCAACTGGGTCAAGGCATTGGCAGACTTGAGACCCCCGTCGTTCCATGGGGAGACCGACCCACGTAAGCTGGAGGCGTACATCTCTGAGTTGGAGACCGCCTACGAGACCTTGGATGTGCCTGCTGGGGCCAAGGTCCGTCTTGCCGCTTACTACCTGAAGGGTTCGGCACAGAGTTGGTGGAAGCTTGTGAGAGAGGACCGGATGGCGGATCCTCAGTTTGGTTTGAGGGAGTACACGGCTCTGCTAAGCGCCTGGAGCTGGATTGTCTGAGGCAGGGGGACAAGGTGTCGGTTGATGAGTACTATACTGCATTCACTGGTCTTATCCACCTGTTACCGGACCTGGGATACTCGAACCGGGTGCTGGTAAACCGTTTCTACAACGGTCTCAGCCACCGTCTTCACTATGGGATGGGGCCAGTTGAGTATACTACCTTGCAGGTAATTTAAATGAAGTGTGATATGAATAAGTGTAATCCATAAGTGAGTATTAATGTGAGTTTGTGAGTATGTTTTGTGGGGCATGACTGACATCCTAAATCCAGGAGTGCTACCATGCCGCTGCTAAGGTTGAGATTACCGTCCGTCTGAGGGACGAGGAGAATGCGCACAAGCGCAAGGCCACGAGCGAGGGCCAGAGTCCGCAGGGGTACGGGGGGGAAAGAGAAGATGCCTTATCCCCAGCCCCAGAAGAGTCAGCACCAGGGTGACAAGGGCCAAGCCCAGACCACCACAGCTGAGGAGCCATTGAAGCTCACATATGCTTATGCGGCGAAGCCCCTACGTTCTTACCCACCAAAGGGTAATTATTTAATCATGTGTGACAAGTTGAAGTGTGTGATGTTAAGTTGTGAAATAAGTATTGATTGTGTACTGTGATAGCAGCTAGCACGGGCTCTGGACCGGAGCGCCACTATTACTGTAAGTGGTGTAACGGAGACCACCCCAGCAAGGACTGCAAGGGAAACGACGTGCAGTGTCGTTACTGCGAGAAGTGGGGTCACCGTGACTACGAGTGTTATCGGAACCCCAACAGCAGAGTCAACAAGCCCAAGGGGCAGTGGAAAGGCCACAACGACTATTGATGGCCCAAAGACGGCTAACCAGCCACCCACGGATTAGAGGCACACTGATTCCCAGAAGGGGAAGGGGTCGAGACCTAGCAAGGCCATCCTGCATGTGGTGGACCGGTCAGAGGCGCCAGGGCCCTCTTCTAGACCAGGTACCGCCTAAACTGTTGAATGAAATAAGTGATTGCATATGTACCGCATTTCATGCATGTGTGTTTAGTGAGTCCAAGTGTATTATTATGTGACTAAAGAGTTAAAGTATAGTGTGAAAGTCACCTAATTAGGTAACTCTAAACTTAAAGGAACCTTCAATATATGTTATCCAATCCCACCCACACCAAACCCTGAAGAAACCACCATCAACATCACCGACTTTCCAATGGAGCAATGTCAGGTTATCCAGCCAGGTATGATACTCTTAAATGGATACCTGACACCGGAAGCACAAGTCCATATCATTAGACGATGCAATGAACTTGGAGCAACACCTGGAGGTTTCTACACACCTGAATACCCGAGCGGATCAAGAATGAAATTGATGATGATGTGCATGGGTAAGGACTGGAACCCTTACACAAAGACATATCAAGAAGTGCGAGTTGAAGACGGAGCAACTATACCGATGATACTTGAGGAGTTCCTTGCGGTCGTTAACCACGCCGTGGGAATTGCTCAGGAAGTTGAAACAGATACAATTCCAAGTGTTAAGGCAGATTTGTGTATTGTGAACTTCTACCAGAAAGGTGGACGATTAGGTTTACACCAAGATAAGGACGAGTCACCCGAGTCTCTAAGTAAGGGAGTACCCGTGGTGTCTTAGTCCATTGGTGATACCGCAGTGTTTATTTATGGCGAGCAGAAGCGTGCTGATCTCGCAAAGAAGTTAGTACTAAAATCAGGAGACGTGTTAATCATGGGTGGGCAGTCAAGGATGCTATATCATGGCATCAGGAAGATCAAACTGAATACCGCACCGTCGGCAGTGATCAAAGCCACACACATGAAACCCGGACGTTTGAATTTAACCTTCAGATAGTTTTAAAGCCTTGTATAATTGTGTAATGTGTTAAGCCAGTGTATGTCAAGGATTTATATATGTGTTAGCTATGTCAACAGTGTAAACCAATGTATAATGTAAAAAGTGTGTTAATGAATAAGTGAAGTTGTTGAAGTATATCAACCGTGTTGTTGCCCAATACTTATTAGTTTGCCAATGAATTAGGCTGTGCTCTCGGAACGGGAGGTACACTGAGTGTCTGCAATGAGGCAGAAGCCGGCAAGAGCGGCACAATCCTCACCGGTACCTTTCCAGTCAATGGCGTGGACGCTTCGATCTTGTTCGACTCTGGAGCCTCTCATACATTTATCTCGCTATCTTTTGCGAAGAGGCTGGGGTTAGACGGTGATGAGATGCCAGACTTCCTAGTCACTCTCCCGTCGAAAGAGCGGATCAGTGTACCCGCTACCACCGAGATGTTGTTGTGAGAATCAGAGGTGAAGAATTTCGATCGACTTGATAGATTCGACGGACTTGGCTTTGATGTGATTGTCGGGATGAACTGGTTGGAGTGGTACAAGGGCAGAATCCTATGTGCCGAGCATCGACTGCTTCTTTCGGAGTCCGTCTGGGGTTACTATATCTTACCCCAGAGGCACAGGGAGCCTTCGACTCAGATCATCACCGCCATGGCTATGTGTCGTGAACTACGGCGAGGGAGTGATGTATACCTCTGCTATGTCCAGGACATAGAGAGAGATCCAGAGTTTAGCCCAGATGTGCCGGTAGTGTCGGAGTTTCCTGATGTATTTCCTAAGGAACTGTCGGGCATGCCGCCAGCACGGAAGTGGAGTTTGAGATTGAATTGGTTCCGGGCACCGGACCAATTGTGAAGGCGCCCTATCGTATGGCTCCAGTAGAGATGACAGAGCTCAAGGAGCAGCTGAGAGACCTACTCGACAAGGGATTTATCCGCCCTAGCGTTTCACCATGGGAGCACCGGTCCTATTTGTGAAGAAGAAGGACGGTAGTCTCCGCCTGTGTATTGACTATCGAGAACTGAATGCAGTTACGGTGAAGAACCGTTACCCTTTACCACGCATCGACGATTTATTTGATCAGTTGAGGGGTGCATCAGTATTCTCCAAGATAGATCTACGATCTGGATACCATCAGATTGCATCCGTGACAGTGATATTGAGAAGACAGCATTCAAAAAAGGTATGGACATTATGAGTTTATGGTTATGCCGTTTGGGTTATCCAATGCACCAGCTAAGTTCATGGATTTAATGAACCGCTTGTTCCAAGATCAGTTGGACAAGTCTGTGGTAGTCTTCATTGACGATATTCTTGTGTATTCGAAATCGAGAGGTGAGCATGAAAGCCACGTGAGAAATGTGTTACAAACATTGAGAAAGAATCAGTTGTATGCGAAATTTTCAAAGTGCGATTTTGGTTGAACCAAGTATCCTTTCTTGGTCATGTGATTTCTTAGACCGGGATCGTTGTTGATCCGGCAAAGATTGATGCAGTGCGCACCTGGCCTAGGCCGAAAACAGTTACCGATATCAGGAGCTTCCTCGGTCTGGCAGGTTATATAGGAGGTTTGTGAAGGACTTCTCCAGTGTCTCGAAGCCGATGACTTCTTTGATGAAAAAGGATGCACCATTCGAGTGGACAGTCGACTGTGAGATTCTTTTCAGAGTCTCAAGGATGCTCTGACATCTGCACCAGTCCTGACTATACCAGACGGTCTAGATGGTTTTGAGGTCTATTGCGACGCATCAGGCAGAGATATGGGTTGTGTTGATGCAACACGGGAAGGTCGTAGCTTACGCCTCCCGACAGCTGAAGAAGCATGAGGAGAACTACCCTACCCATGACTTAGAATTGGGTGCCATTGTTTTTGCACTGAAGATATGGTGACATTATTTGTATGGGGTAAGTGTGACAATTTATTCGTACCACAAGAGTTTAAAGTACTTGTTCACTCAGAAGGTTTTGAACATAAGACAAAGAAGGTGGGTTGAGTTTCTAAACGACTACGACATTAATCTACAGTACAAAGAGGGTAAGGCAAATGTGGTAGCTGACGCTTTGAGTCGCCGAGCACACTCTCTCCATTCGCTAGTCTCTCATACTGGCTGGTTGAAGAGGTGGGAGTGCTCAGATGACAAATCAGTATATGTTGGATATCAGGCAGAAGCTTATTGATGGCACATTCGAGGGTCAGAAGTACGACTTCAGACTCCACGATGATGACCTGATTAGGCTTAATGGCCGACTGTGTATACCGAGGAGTAGCGCTGAGTTGAAGGAGCGCATATTGAGTGAATCCCACTGTTCTACTACTTCGATTCACCCCGGAGCTTCAAAGATGTATAAGGGTATGAAAAGATATTTTTGTGGACTGGAATGAAAAAAGATGTAAGTGATTATGTGTTGAGGTGTCTCACTTGTCAGAAGGTCAAGTTTGAGCACCGACGGCCTGGTGGTATGGTACAGCCAATGCCAGTGCCTGAGTGGAAGTTCCATGATATTTCCATGGACTTTAGTAGGGCTTCCGCCTACAAGGGGAGGTCTGAATATGATTTGGGTTGTTGTTGACCGACTGACCAAGGTGGCTCGATTCATACCGATGAAGGACACCAGGAAAGTGGCAAAACTGACAGAACTCTTCGACAGAGAGATTGTAAGACATCATGGGGTACCGAAAACGATTGTATCTGACAGAGATACCAGATTCTTATCGAGGTATTGGAAGTCTACGCGAGAAGCACTGGGTACCGAACTGAAATTGAGTACAGTGTTTCACCCACAGACAGATGGCCAGAGTGAGCGCACCATCCAGACACTTGAGGATATGTTACGTGCATGTGCACTTGACTTTCAGACCAGCTGGATTAACAAGTTACATCTGATCGAGTTTAGCTACAACAACAGTTACCATGCTTCGGTCAAGATGTCTCCTTTCCAGGCTTTGTACGGTAGACCATGCCGCACGCCATTATGCTGGGATGAGTCGAGTGAGACGGTCATTATAGGACCAGAGTATCTGGAACAAGTTCAGGCAGAAGTTCGCCAGATCCGGGCTAACATGAAGGCAGCTCAGGATAGACAAAAGCCGTACGCAGATGTGCGCAGACGTGACCTGGAGTTTGCCGTGGGCGATCAGGTATTTTTGAGAGTATCCCCCATGAAGGGAGTATTTCGTTTTGGCCAGAAGGGCAAGTTGAGCCCTGAAATATGTGGGGCCTTATGTTGTGACGGAGCGGATCGGCCCGGTAGCTTACAGACTTGATCTACCCGCCGAGCTGGGCAAGGTACATGATGTATTTCATGTGTCCCAGTTGAAGAAGTATATGTCTCATGTGCTTCAGCCTGAAAGGCTAACCTTAGAGCCGACCATGCGATCAGTGGAGACTCCGGTACGGATTATGGATACTAAGACTCGAGACACTCGCCATAAGTCTGTGAGACTGGTGAAGGTTCTTTGGTCTAACCAGGACGTTGAGGAGGCCACTTGGGAGCTGGAAGATAAGATGAAGGCGAAGTACCCGTCATTGTTTACTTCTTAGTGTATGTGTATAGGGTACGGGGCGTACCCCTTTTAAGGGGGGTAGAGCCGTTTCGGTTATGTGTGTACGACGTGTATTTAAATACATCATCTATGTTATGTTGTCATGTTACAGACCGTTGTGTCTGAATGATGTTGATGATGTTGTATATGTTGTATGGACCTTGTGTCCAATGTTATGTAAGTGTGTTGTTAATGATTGTATGGAAATATTGCTATATGTATTCCCGTGTTCTAATATTTAGGATATGTGGAAGTATGAACTTTGGGGACAAAGTTCTTTTAAGGGGGGTAGATTGAAATACCCCAAACCTAGTTATGTTGTTTAAACACTAAAATAAGGTGTGGTGAGACTAAAAAGAGTCTTAGAAACATTTGTAAGCAATTTAAATCATAGGAAACACAAAATGTGCTTTAAGGTCAATAAAGGCCAAAATGTGCTCTAAGCTTGGAATAAGCTTGGTAAGACCTAATGAACTTACCAAGACCTTATTTATATACTAATGAACATATTAAACCAATTACCAAAAAACCAAGCTTAAAAACAAGTTAAAACACAAAATGTGCTTTAAGGAGTCTTAAAGCACATTTTTGAAAAATTGTCTTGTAAATGAGTTTTGAATGGCTAAATGTCCATCATTACTCTTTAATTAACATGTGTACTATATAGTATCACATTTGGAAGTCTATATCAATGGGAAATCAAAAATTTCACTTCTATGTGCCTTGTTTTATGAATAGTAACTTTAATAAGCTAGTTTGTAACATATGTTGTTATAAGTAATTAAATGAGTCATCAAAGACTAAAATACCCTTGTTATAATAATAGGGGCCGGTTTTTAAGTGTGGTGACTCACCACTCTTGTAACTTGTTAAGTAAATAAAGATGACTCTTAAGTTACTATTTGCTTTAAGGTATAAATATCTTCTAAAAAGCAAAACAAACTCACTTATCTCATTCTCTCATTTCCCTTCTTCATTTCCCACGGTTCCAAGTCTTCTTCAACCTCTCTTCTTTCTTCCATTCACGATTTGCAATAGTACTACACAAACTCCATCTTTGACCTCTTGTAATTCCTAGCTCACTAAACCAAATCAAAAACAAACACACCATTCTCTTCCTCTCATCAAGCTCTTCATTCCTACCTTCTCAAAACTTCAAGACCACCATTTCGGTGCCATGGAGTTCCACCATTGAAGGAGCTTGAGCTTATATTTCTACATATTATTGATCTTCTTTGCTTCTAGGTAAGGAATCTCAAAGAAAAATGATGTTTCCTCCATGTTTTTATCTTGACCGAAAATCACTCTTAATGGAGTCCTTATGTTGCTTTGTTCTAGCTTCATTCCAACCTTTCATGGACTAGGTGGAATCCTCTCTTGATAGATATTCAAACTCTCTTCAAGTTCTAAGGTAAAACATTTATCTTAATGCTTTTGAAACAATGTACAATCTAGGGTTTACATTGAGATGAAGCTTAAAGCTTGAATACTCATTATGTTGTTTGTATAATGTTTAGAAGTTGGCAAACAATCAAAAGCCTTGCCGATTTTAAACAAGGAAACAAAAAAGAAGTTTGTGAGGAAAAGAGGTAAATGTGAACCTAATGTGGTTTAAAGTCTTAGGAGAAATGAGCTTATGTTGCTTATTAAAATGATCTAAGGAGCCAATGGTGAATGACTTAGTAAAATGTTCTCAAGGCTTAGTAAAAGGCATATGTATTGTTGAGTGTATTTGCAGGTCAAAGGCAAATATAATGTGGGAAATTCAGTGTTTAAGGTTTAAGCATCTTAAGGGCCTAAGAGCCATGTTATTTAAGGGCCTAAGTGCCATGCAATTTAAATTATGCACTATATTGTGATGTAGTGCTAAATGTATGAAGTTTGTGTATAAGAATGTGTTTGATGGATTTAGTGTTCTTGGTTGTTCAATGATGGAAACAATGTGTTTTTGTTTAGTAATGTTCTAGGAGAGTTCATGTCAAAATTTAGGTAATAAACAAGAAGTTCTAAGGGTTTAAAATGAGTTGGTAAGTTAGGAAATGTTTAGAATGGCTAAGTGTTCAACTAGTGGAAGAAGCATGCATTAAGGTGTTTAAAGATGTAAAAGGGTCCTAGGCAATGTTCTAGAGGATTTTATAATGCAAATGAATATTTTGGGATACACCAAAGTCATTTAGACTTGTGTTAAGATTTATTCAAACTTTGGTGAACAAGGAGAAAGTGTAAACTTGAAAAAGGATTTCAAGAATGACATAAGGAGTTAGTTGGGAGAATAGATGCTTGAGAGATGATGTTGTTGTGGTGAGGGAGTATTTTGGCATAAGTGATCATCTTAGGTATGAAACACCACTTAGAGACCTAGGAGAAAACATTGTAAGTGTTAGGAATTTTAGGTAGAAATGAGTAAAGTCTTAAGGAATTAGAAATGAGTTTTATGGATGTTGTATGAGGGTGTAAGTGTACCAAATGATGTTAGAAAACATTATGAGGCTTTAGAGAAGTTTGGTGAAAATTGGTTAAGTGTTTAAAGGCTTAGAAAATGAGTGTTTTGCCTTGTCCGAACATCCGTCCGGACATGGACGTTCGGACAAGCCCTGTTGTGTAAAAATTTTAGAGTCTCGGCTTGTGTCCGACCTTGGGAAGTCCGGACACAAGTTCGGACGTACCTGCTTCTACTTTGAAATTTTCTCGACCCATGTCCGAACATCCGAAGTCCGACACAAGTTCAGACAGGCGTCTGTTTTCAGTTTTGAGTCTCGACTTGTGTCCGAACTTGGGAAGTCCGGACACAAGTTCGGACAGGCCACTGTATGGACCAAAAACTTTGTTTTAAGGTAGAAAACGATGTCTAAAAATGGTGATTAGTAAGTAATGATGATATGAGGTTAATTAAGACATGTTAGGAGTGTTATAATGGCAATTAAAATGGTGAGAAGTAATAACAAGTGTGAAAGTAAAATAACTAGAAACGTAAAGTGATGAGCTACTGACGAACTAGTACGTTTAATTAACCGACGTTATTAATCATGTATAGGGGTGACCTACGGTGGAAACAAATCGAAGCAAGGACCAAGGTATGGTTTTCTTGCAGTCTGTTGCCTACCGGTTTACACCGGCTTGTGTGTTGTTTGTTTTTCTGTGTGTTTACGACTTTATAAGACTTAAACATGTAATGACTTTATTGTGATGTTATGATGTGACTCATTTCCCTTGTGTGTGTCTAACATGACTTACCACCTGTTGTGTATTGTTTGTTAAGTTCCACCATGAACTTCTAACAAGTGCTAACTGGGAAGTGAGGAATCCGGTTGTCCGGTCATGCATGTAAGTTAAGAGTAGATATCTGAATCAGATTCGACTCTTATGTTGTTAAGATTGTTCTCCTTAATTTGGCGTTCGATCTCCCGCTAGCTTCCTCCAAAGCTTACCTATTCTGACTTATGATCGGTTTAGTGGGAACATGTGTTTGTGTGGTGTGTTCGGGTCTCTATATTCGAACCATCTGTGACCTAAGTTACTCGTTCGAATAACAGAACGGTAATGAGTGTGTGTAATGAGCTTAACATGAGAGTGAATCATTCTCTAGGCTTCTTATGTTGTTTAACCTTCTTGGTTTGTTATTGTGGAAAGAGTATCACTGTGTATGTGATGTTGTGCTATGCAATAACGATGCTATGCCACATTATGTTATGTTATGTTAAATGAATGCCATGTTATCATGACAAGTAGTTGCGCGTATCCCGGTAGCCGATGGGCTGCGCGTTAACCATACCAGCCAAGGGTTGCTAACCCCCTCGGGGGCTCCATTTTTTTTACTGCAGGATGAGGATCGAGGAAGCAGAGTGGCTCTAGATTCTAGGCTGTAGATGTACTTTGTTTTTTTTGGATGTTGGGCCCGGGATGCGCCTGTGCTCCCGTGGCGTTATGTTTTGGTTGTGAACAGTTTACAGTGATGGTTTACAGTGAAGGTTGTAAGTAAATACTCGGTATTGTGTTTATGTATATGCGGTTATTAGTTCTATGCTCGGGAGTCTGATCATCAGACCGATACACTTGTATTTATTCAGCCTTGTTAACCACGTGGGTGGTTGACGGCGTTGTAGCACCAATCGTTTAGTTATTATTTAGTTGTTTATTTTCCGCTGCGACTCCAGTTTATAGTAAGTGTGTAGTAGGGGTGTTACAGGATAAATTTGTATAAGACCTAAAGGTCATATCTTATAAATATGTTAATGAACATATTAAATCAATTACCAAAGGAAACCAAGCTTGAAAACAATTTAAAACATAAAATGTGCTTTAAGGAGTCTTAAAGCACATTTCTGAAAAATTGTCTTGTAAATGAGTTTTGAGTGGCTCAATGTCCATAATTACTCTTTAATTAATATGTGTACTACTTTGTAACACATTTGGAAGTCTATATCAATGGGAAATCAAAATTTCACTTCTATGTGCCTTGTTTTAATGAATAGTGACTTTAATAAGCTAGGTTGTAACATATGTTGTTATAAGTAATTAAATGAGTCAACAAAGACTAAAATACCCCTAGATAACTATTGGGGGCCGGTTTTATGAGGTGAGTCACCACCTTGCAAGTTAACAAATAAATAACAAATACTAAAGCAACTTACTATTTGCTTTACTACATAATATCTTCCAAAGTAGAACTTATCTTCATTCTCTCATTTCTCTTCATTTCAAACGTCTTCTTCCTCCCTTCTTGCTCTCTTCTACGGTTTGCTACAGCACCACCATGAACCTTCATCTTCCATTGCCAATATTTTCTAGCTCACTTAACCATATCAAAAACAAACACCACCATCCCCTTTGTCTCATCAAGCTCCTCATTCCTATCTTCTTAAAATTCCAAGGGGCCCATTTCGGTGCCATGGAGTTCCACCATTGAAGGAGCTTGAGCTTATGTTTCTAGATATTATTGCTCTCCTTACTTCTAGGTAAGGAATTTCAAAGAAAAATGATGTTTCCTCCATGTTCTTATGTTGACCGAAAAACACCATTAATGGTGCTCATTATATTGCTTTGTTCTAACTTCATTCCAACCTTTCAAGGACTTGGTGGAGTCCTCTCTTGATAGATATTCAAACTCTCTTCAAATGACAAGGTAAAACTACTATCTTAATGCTTTTCGAACAATGTAAAACCTAGGGTTTATAATGAGATTAATCTTGGAGCTTGAATACTCATTACATTGTTTGTATAATGTTTAGAAGTTGACAAGCAACTAAGCTTAGCCTATTTTTAAACAAGGAAACAAGAAAGAAGTTTGTGAGGAAAAGAGGTAAATATGATATCTCAATGTAGTTTAATGTCTTAGGAGAAAGGAGCTTATATTGCTTATTAAAACTACCTAAGGAGCTAATGGTAAATGACCTAGTGAAATGCTCTCAAGGAGTTTATTAAGGGCATATGGATTGTTGGGTGTAAATTGCAGGTCAAAGGCATTATTTATGTGGGAAATTCAGTATTTAAGGTTTATGCAATTTAAGGGCCTAAGAGCCATGTTATTTAAGGGCCTAAGTGCCAAGCAATTTAAATTATGCACTATATTGTGATGTAGTGTAAGTTTGGTGAAGTTTTGTGTGTGAGAAGGCTCTTGATGGATATAAGTGTTCTTGAATGTTTAATGGTGAAAACCATGAGTTTTGGAATGAATATGTGCTAAGAGAACCCATGGCAAAATTTGAATAATGTATAAGGAGTTTTAAGTGCTTAAATGAACTTTGGTGAACTAGGATATGTTAGGAAAGGATGAATGTTTTACTAAGAAAGAAAACATGTTTTAAGGTGTTCTAAAGTGCTACAAGGATATAGCATTATCTTGGAAGTTCTAGAAATCCAATAGGTGTTCTTTAGGATGTATTAAAGTCTTGGAGAAGTTTGTTTAAGGTTTAGGTAATGTTGATGAATAAGGAGGGAATGATGTTTAGGTAAGGATTTTGAGTAAGGAATTTTAAGAAGTTGTGAAAAGAAGATTTGGGTTAGTAAGAAGAGATGCTTGGGAAATGATGTTGTGATGGTGAGGGAGACATCTTGGTATAGTAGTCATTATAGGTGAAACACCACTTAGAAAATCAAATGGAGAATGTTACAAGGTGAATCAAAGTGATATTTTGGTATTAGAATATGCCTAAGTTTATGTGTGAAGTTTGGGTAATAAATGGATGAAGAGAATAGATGAAACAAGGCTAGAAAATGTCAAATTTGAGAATCTGTTACAGTGGTCCGGGACTTAGGTTTTAGATGATGTCCCGGACCGTACATGTAAAAGGGCCGAGGATTCTTGCAAGTCTTGGTCCGGTACTTAGGTTATGTAAGAAGTACCGGACCACCCCCTTAAATACCCCTGAGAGTTTTTGCCTAGAATGGTCCGGGACTTAGGACTTGTATGAAGTCCCGGACCACCCTATTAAAACAGCCGAGAGTCTCTGTAAGTATTGGTCCGGGACTTAAGGTAAGGACTAAGTCCCGGACCACTCTAAAAATGTTGTTTAAGGTATAAAAATGATGTGTAATGATGGGGATTGACAAGCAATGATATTATAAGATTGTTAAGGACATGTTAAGTGAGTTATAATGGCAATTTAGTGGGGGAAAAGTTGTATTAAAATGTAAAAGTAAAACAAGTTAAAATGTGAAGTTATTTAACTAAGTTAACGGGGATAAGTTATGAGCATTAGACTTTAAACAATCATGTTACCCCGATGTTAATAAAAGTACATGTAATGTTATCAGTTGTTCGAGAATTGCTCGAGGAACATAAGTGGACATGATAGAGTGGACTCTGGTGACAGGTATGGTTTTCTTGCAACCTGTGTCCTACCGGATTACACCGGCTTGTATGCCAATGTGTTTTTCTGTATGTTTGCCACGTTATAAGATAAAGCATGAAACGAGTTTACAGTCGTTATTGTTGTTGTGTGTTACGTGCCGATACCGGTAACCTCTAATGCGAATGAAAGGCTAGTTAACCATTATTAGGTAAACGTAAGAGAACGGTATTCGGTAATAACATTTCCGACCTAAGGAACGTTCTAACCACGGCTATGCATGAGTTGGTCATGTGATATTTGTGTGTGAATGCATGACTCTCTCTTCCCTTGTGTGTGTCTAACAAGACTTAACCCAATGTTTATGATTATTTATTAAGTTCAATGTTGAACTACTAACAAGTGCTAACGGGGAAGTGAGGAGTCCGGTTTGTTCCGGCCACGCGTGTGAGTATGGGGGTCGTTGTCATATCAGGTTCGATCCTGATTGTATTTATGGTTGTTTTCCAATTTGGTTTCCAACCTTCCTTTAGCTTAACCAAGTTATTTTACTGACTCACGTCGGCCATAGGGGCATACTATTTTTATTTTGTTTCACGGCGTGAGCTTGGATCACTATCACATCCAAAACACCTTGTGTTAAGTTATCATTCATATTAACGAGACGGTAACGAGTTATGTAATGAGCTTATCATGAGACTGGCCACATTCTCTAGGCTAAGTGAACTGACTATGTTTGGGTGTTTAAATAGGCCTACCGCTCCCGTTATGTTATGTGTTGTTGATGTAATGCAATTTCTATCGCGATGTTGTTATGTGCACGTTGAAACGTGAAAAGTGTTGTTATATGTTGTTATGTTGATGTGATGTATGTTATATGTTGTAAAATGTGGAGTAAGTGGATCATGGATATGAATCCAGTTTGTAATGAGAGGCGTTTAAGGATAACCCGATTAATGGGTAGTTGTCGTCTATTAAGGAAGTAGCTCCATTAGAGGAGAAACACTCTAGGGGTAATGAATACCATGAGTGACCTATCAAGTATGGATATGTTATCTGCTGTTGAGCCCATTGGGGCGGAATGATTCGTGTTGTGTTTTAAGTTACATGCATGTTTTAAATATAATCAACCGCATGCTAAGACGACAATTAGTTGTGCGTGGCCCGGTAGCATGTGGGCTGCGGGATTACCATACCAGCAAAGGTGCTGAGCCCCTTGGGGGCCACCCTTTCTCTTCTTTTCCTATTTCAGGTACAAGGAGTTAGAAGCCGTTTGAGAGTAGGACGGGGTAGTCGTTTGTACATGGGTAATCATTTAAGTTGTACATATTCAGTAGGTGTAGTAAGACCGAAATTGTTATCGGCATCAGTTTGTAAATACTCGGTACAGTTGGAAGGTATGTGTATGTTTTGTTGTTAATGGAAATGGATAATAATGTGTAGTCGCTCGGGAATCTAGTCCATCAGACCGATACAATGTATGTGTAATAGCCTTGTTAGCCACGTGGGTGGTTAACGGCGTGTAAGACCAACGAGTTAAGTAATGTGATGAAGGAAGTTTTCCGCTGCAGTTTATTGTTAAATGTGTTAATGTTGGATGGGGTGTTACATCAGCAATCCCTGGATCTTCATGAGTTCCATCGAAAGAATTAATTAAGAACTTTTCTAACTCATCTAATTCAGCTGGACCAAAAATATATTCCTGCATCAAAGAATCAATAGCGTCTAGACTGAAACAAGCATGCACGTCAGAGGGATGTTTAGTAACCTTGGACATATCAAAAACCAGCTGCTCATCATGCATTCTCAAAATAATTTTACCACCCTCAACATCAATGAGGGTTCTCGCTGTTCGCATGAAAGGGCGTCCAAGAATTAATGGTACTTCCTTGTCTTCCTCCATATCTAGAATCACAAAATCAGCAGGAAAAACAAAAGTACCAACAGAAATAACCAAATCTCTAACTACACCCTTCGGGAAAATAATGGATCTATCTGCTAACTGTAAAGTAATACGAGTAGGGTCACATTCCCCTAATCCAAGCTTAAGATACATGGATAAGGGCATCAGATTAATGCTAGCTCCCAAATCACAGAGTCCCTTACCACAGTCGATATTACCTATAGAACATGGGATGATTGGGAGACCTGGATCATCGAGCTTCGGGGGAAGCTTTTTAGTGAGCACAACAGAAACTCTCGCTGTCAGCTGGACCGTTTCCTTTTCTATCAGTGACCTTCTATTCGAGAGGATGTCCTTCATGAATTTCGCATAGATAGGCATTTGCTTTAACGCATCTGCAAAAGGAATATTTATGGTTAGTATCTTAAAGATGCTCAAAAACTTACCGAACTGCTCATCAAGGTCTTTCTTCTTTAGTCTGTTCGGGAACAGAATGGGCAACTCAACAGCTGCTCTGTGTGATGGTTTGGGACTGAGGGTAGATTTGTTTGATGTCTCATTCTCTGACTGTATAGGTTTTCCAGCCGGCACATTTTCCAACCTTGGTTGCTGAACAATCTCAACCTCCTGACCAGCATCATTTTCTTTATCGGGTTGATTTGGAGTATCCACAGCTTCAGGGATCAGATGATCAAGCTGTCTACCACTTCTCAAGTTTATTGCTTTAGCATACTCTCTTGGGTTCATCTCTGGCTGACTAGGCAAAGAACCTGCAGGTCTCTGAAAGCTTCTAATTAATCTGAGCCAATTGACTTTCCATTCGCTTATTGTAAGCCTTTTGTTCTTGCCTGAATGCCTTTTGGTTGTTGTTGATTTCATCCTGCTCATTGAATCTGGCTTTTGTGATGCAATGAATTCGCTCATCATAGCTTCCAAGTTTGAGGAATTACTAGCTCCTTGACCTTGCGTCTATTGGTTCTGAGGGGGTCTTTGATAAGAATGATTGTATTGCTGTGGTGCCTTCTGATTGTAGTTGTTGCTCTGAAACCTTTGTTGCTGATATCCCTGATTGCTTTGGTTGTTATAGAAATTTCCCTGTCTATTCCCCAAGTAATTCACCTCTTCACTTGGTGGAGGCGTACACTGACACAAGTTTGAACTTCTGCCACAATACTCACATTGAGGGAATGAATCAGTGATAGCCGATGCGTTTGATTTTGGGTTCATCAGTGTGCACATTTTCTCAAACTGCTTAGAAATGCTATCCATCTTAGCAGCTAAGAGGGTATTCGAGTCTACCTCATAAATTCCTGCATTCTTCTTTGGAAAGATCTCAGTAGCAGCTCTAGCACCTCCCCATTGGTTAGCTGAATTGGAAAGAGTTTACAACAACTCCTTTATCCTGGTGATTGGAAGCTCCATAAGACTTCCTCTTGCACAGGTATCAACTAATAGACGGCTCTGGGGGTCTAGATCCTTATAAATGATTGCAATACAACTTCCTCTCCCAGACCATGATGTGGTACTCTTCTTACAATTCTTTGAATCGCTCCCAAGCTTCAGAAAGAGCTTTACCGCTATACTGTTTGAAGTTCGTGATCTCACCTCTCATTGACAGCATTCGGGACGGTGGAAAGTACTTTGCTAGGAACGCATTTGCTAGCTCACTCCAGGAAGTGATAAAGTTTGGAGATAGGGAGTTCAGCCAATCTGCAGCTCTGTCCCTGAGTGAAAAAGGAAACGTGGTTAGCCTGGCTACCTCCGGAGAAGCTGGTGTTGAACATGCTCCAACCAATCGCAGAAGGATGTAAGATGAACATTTGGGTCTTTAGTAATTGTTCCACTGAACTGTGGAGCATTCAGGACCATGAAATACCCCAAACCTTAGTATGTTTTTTAAACATTAAAATATGGTATATTAAGACTTAAGAGAGTCTTAGAAACAAGTCAACAATTTAAACCCTAGAAAACACAAATAAATACCTTAAAGTCAATAAGGGCTAAAATGTGCTCTAAGCTTGGGATAAGCTTGGTTAAGACCTAATGAGGTTACCAAGACCTTATTTATATATTAATGAACATATTAAACCAATCACCAAAGAAAACCAAGCTTGAAAACAGGTTAAAACACAAAATGTGCTTTAAGGAGTCTTAAAGCACATTTTTGAAAAATTGTCTTTTAAATGGGTTTTGAATGGCTAAATGTTCATCATTACTCTTTAATTAACATGTTTACTACTTGGTATCACATTAGGAAGTCTAAATCAATGGGAAATCAAAAATTTCACAATTATGTGCCTTGTTATGTGAATAGTAACTATTTTAAGCTAGTTTATAACATAAGTCAATATATGTAAGTTAAATGGTCAACAAAGACTAAAATACCCTTAGTAACATAAAGGGGGCCGGTTTTTATGGTAATGAATCACCACTTATGCTAGCTTATTAAGTAAAGGAATAATGATAAAGCAAATCACTATTTACTTTAAGCATAAATATCTTACAACTTAACTTATCTTCATTCTTCCTCATTTCCCTTGTTCCCACCGTCTTCTACCTTCCTTCTTGCTCTCTTCTACGGTTGCTACAGCACACCACCATCCACCATCTTCAATCTCTTATATCTCCTAGCTCCCTTTGCCAAATCAAAAACCAAGACCACCATCCTCTTTGTCTCGCCAATCTCTTCAACTTCATCCTTTCAAAACTCCAAGAGCTCCATTTCGGTGCCAAGAGGAATCTCCATGGGAGGAGCTTGAGCTCATTTTTACATTTTATTGTTCTCCTTTGCTTCAAGGTAAGGAAACTCAAAGAAAAACTCCATTTCCTTCATGTTTTTATGTTGTCCGAAAAACACCATTAATGGTGCCTTTACCTTGCTTGTTTTAGCTTCATTTGAATCTTCCAAGGGATTGGTGGAGTCCTCTCTTGCTACATATCCAAACTCTTTTCATATCCAAGGTAAAACAATCGTCTAAATGTTCTAAGACAATATATGTATCTAGGGTTTACAATGAGATGAAGCATAAAGCTTGAATACTCATTTCATTGTTTGTATATTGATTAGAAGTTGACATGCAACTAAAATCCTTGCCGATTTAGTCAAGGAAACAAGAAAGAAGTTTGTGAGGAAAAGAGGTAAAAGTGCTAACCTAATGTAGTTTAATCTCTTAGGGGAAATGAGCTTATATTGCTTGTTAAAACTACTTAAAGAGCTAATGGTAAATGACTTAGAAAAATACTCTCAAGGGTTATTAAAAGGCATATGTATTGTTGGGTGTATTTGCAGGTCAAAGGCAAATATAATGTGGGAAATTCAGTGTTTATGGTTTATGTTATTTAAGGGCCTAAGTGCCAAGCAATTTAAATTATGCACTATATTGTGATGTAGCGTTAAATGAGTGAAGTTTTGTGTATAAGAATGTTCTTGATGGGTTTTAGTGTTCTTGGATGTTTAATGGTGAAAACAATGTGTTTTGGTGTAACAAGATGTTAGTAGAACCCATGTCAAAAATTAGGTAATGTATAAGAACTTTTAAGTGTTTAGATGAGTTTTGGTGAACTAGGAAGTGTTAGAAGTGACTAGGTATATTACTAGGGAAAGATAGTGTATTAAGGTGTTTTTAGAGTGCAAGAAGAACTTAGGCATTATCTTAGAGATTGTAGGAATCAAATGAGTGTTTTGGAATGCACCAAAGTTTTGGAGTGTGTAGAGATTTATGCAAATTTTGGTAAATAAGGAGAAGGTATAAACTTGTAAAGGGATTTCAAGAATGACATAAGGAAATTGGTTTGTAAGAAAACATGCTTAGGAGATGATGTTGTAATGGAGAGGAAATACTTTGGCATGATGGTGTTATAGGCATGAAACACCTCTTAGAAACCTAAGGAGAAAACATTATAAGTGATAGGAGTTTTGGTAAGAAATGAACAAGTGTTTAAGAGTATAGAAAATGAATTTTTCCTACACGTCCGAACCTCCGTCCGAATTTGGAAGTCCGGGCGTGCCCTGTTGCGTTTAAGTTTTCTGAGTCTCGGCCAGTGTCCGAACTTCTGTCCGACCCTTGAAGTTCGGACACCGCCATCTCTTTCCCTGATTTTTCCTCGACCTATGTCCGAACTTAGAAGATCGGACACAAGTTCGGTCATACGTCTAGCTTCACCCTTTGAGTCTCGACTTGCGTCCGAACTTGGGAAGCTCGGACACAAGTTGGACATGCCACTATGTTGGCCAAAAAAATTTGTTTAAAGTTAGAAAACGTTGTCTAAAAATGGAGATTAGTTAGTAATGATGATGTGAGGTTGTCTAAGACATGTTAGGTGAGTTATAATGGCAATTAAAAGGGTGAAAGGTTGTTACAAGTGTGAATGAAAATAAATAACTAGTTATGTGAAGTATAAGTTAACAACGAACTAGTGCGTTAATTAATCGACGTTACTAAATGTGTATAGGATTCTCCAACGGTGGAAACCAGTCGAAGCAAGGACCAAGGTATGGTTTCTTGCAGTCTGTTGCCTACCGGTTTACACCGGCTTGTGTGTTGTTTGTTTTCTGTTTGTTTATGACCATGTAAGACTTAAGTCATGTAATGAGTTTACAGTTGTTAATGATACTATGTTGCTAAGGTGTGACTCATTTCCCTTGGGTGTGTCTAACAAGACTTGACCACTTGATTGTGATTTGTTTATTGAGTTCGATGTTGAACTTCTGACAAGTGCTAACTGGGGAGTGAGGAGTCCGGTAGTTCCGGCCACGCGTGTGAGTATGGGAGTCGATGTCATAACCGGTTCGATTCTCTTTGTATGTTATGGTTGTTTTCCATTTTGGTTTTCAACTTTCCCTTTAGCTTATCCAAGGCTATTTTACTGACGCACGTCGGGCCATAGGGGCATACTGTGTTTTGTTCGGTGTGCTTGGATCACTATATCCGACACACCTTTGTGTTAAGTTATTCGTTCAATTTAACAGGACGGTAACGAGTTATGTAACGAGCTTAGCATGAGTTTGGAAACATTCTCTAGGCTCTCTATGGGATCTAACTAAGTTGGTTTGTTCCTAAAAGGAATCGTTCTTGTAATGTTGTGTGTTGTGTGCTATGCAATATTCCTTGCTATGCTATGTATATATATATATGTTGTTGTTTAAAATCAATGCCATGTTATCATGACAAATAGTTGCGCGTATCCCGGTAGCCGATGGGCTGCGCATTAACCATACCAGCCAAGGGTTGCTGACCCCCTCGGGGGCTCCATATTTATATTGTAGGATGAGGATCGAGGAAGCGGAATGGCTTTAGATCTTAGGTTCTAAGTACTTTTGGTTATTTTTGGATGTTGAGTCCGGGATGCGCCTGTGCTCCCGTGGCGTTATATTTTGGTACCGTTAACTTTGACAGTGGCGGTTGTTGACAGTTACAGTGGCAGTTCACAGTTTACAGCTTACAGTTTCGTTGTAATGTAAATACTCGGTATGTTGGTAATGTATATACGTATGGATGTTAGTACCTAATGCTCGGGAGTCTGAATCAGACCGGTACACTTGTATTTATTATGCCTTGTTAACCACGTGGGTGGTTGACGGCGTTGTAGCACCAAATCGTTTAGTTGTCGTTTAGTTGTTATCTCCGCTGCGATCTCAATTATTGTTAAGTGCGTAGTAGGGGTGTTACAAAAAAGTGGTATCAGAGCGAAGTATCGCTCTGATGACTAGAATACCGAGCTTAGGAATATACCGAGTTAGGAAACCTAACGACAGTTACCTAAGTGAGCAGTTATGAAAAGGTTAACCACTAACTAAGTGTGGAGATACCTTGTTGTCGGGAAAACGTAACAACCGTTGGAACCGATAAATGTGCAAGCATAATGCTAATGAATGTTCGTGTGTGTGAATTCAGATGTCAGGTAGACCACGAGGTCGAGGCCGCGGGCGCGGCATTGGTGATACCGGGAACCAGGGAGAGAACCCTACGGCGCAAGTCATGGCCGACGCTAGCGGCCGCCGTAACCCAGATGGTCCCATAGTTGGTAGCTGCGATACAGCAGGGGCAACAGCCCGAAGTTCAACCACCACCGCCACCGCCACGAGAGACCAACTGAATCAAGGGTTGGCAGATTTGAGACCACCATCATTAGTGGGGGAGACCAACCCTCGTAAGCTGGAGGCGTACATCTCCGAGATGGAGACCGCTTTCGAGACCTTGGATGTTCCTGGTGGTGCCAAGGTTTGACTTGCCGCTTACTACTTGAAGGGTTCGGCACAAAGTTGGTTGAAGCTGGTAAGGGAGGGCAGAGTTGTTGATCCTACCTTCCAGTGGAGGGAGTACACGGCTCTGCTACAAGCCAAGTATCCCGATACACGTGCAAGAGGCCAAGCGCCTAGAGTTGGACAACTTGAGACAAGGGGATAAGATGACAGTTGATGAGTACTACTCCGCTTTCATCGGACTCATCCACCTGCTACTAGATATGGGTTACTCAGACCGGATACTGGTGAACCGTGTCTACAACGGATTGAGCTACCGCCTACGCTACGGTATGGGGCCAAGCGGATATACTACCTTGCAGGAAAGGGAACTACAATGTGATGTGAATAAGTGTGTGCAGTTGTTAATGTAATTGTGAGTTTTTTTGTGGGGCATAACTAACACCCTAAATATAGGAGTGCTATCATGCCGCTGCTATTGTAGAGATCACCGTCCGTATGAGGGACGAGGAGAATGCACTTAAGCGCAAGGCCACGAGCGAGGGCCAAAGCACGCAAGGGTTTGGGGGAGGGAAGAAGAAAAAGCCATACCCCCAGTCCCATAAAGGACAACAACAGGGTGGCAAAGGCCAAGCCCAGACCACCACTGCTGAGGAGCCTCTCAAGCTCACCTACGCATATGCGGCTAAGCCCTTACGCTCTTACCCGCTCAAGGGTAATTAATTAAATTCGAATACCGAATTCTAGTGTGTGTTGTTATTTTGTGAAGTGTGTACTGAATGTGTGATGTGTTAGCAGCTAGCACGGCTCTGGACCGGAGCGCCACTATTACTGTAAGTGGTGCAACAGAGACCACCCCGGTAAGGACTGCAAGGGCAATGATGTGCAGTGCCGATTCTGCAAGAAGATGGGGCATCGTGACTACGAATGCTTCCAGAAGCCGAATGGCAGAAACTACAGGCCTAAGGGGCAGTGGAAGGGTAAGGCCACCGCGACCACCGATGGCCCGAAGACGGCTAATCAGCCACCCCCAGATCAGAGGTACACTGATTCCCAGAAGGGGAAGGGGACGGGATCCGGCAAGGCTGCCCTGAATGTGGTGGACCGGTCTGAGGCACCAGGGCCCTCTTCTAGACCAGGTACCGCCTAAACCGTTGAATGAAATAAGTGATTGCATACCGCATTACATGCATGTGTGTTAGTGAGTCTAAGTGTAACAATGTGAGTAAGGAATTAAAGTATAATGTGAAAGTCACCTAATTAGGTAATTCTAAACTTAAAGGAGCCTTCAATATCTGTTATCCAATCCCACCCACACCAAACCCTGAAGAAACCACCATCAGCATCACCGACTTCCCAATGGAGCAATGCCAGGTCATCCAACCAGGTATGATACTCTTAAATGGATATCTGACACCTGAAGCACAAATCCACATTATCCGATGAAGCGACGAACTGGGAGCAGCACCGGAGGTTTCTACACACCCGAATACCTGAGCGGATCGAATATGAAATTGAAGATTGTGCATGGGTAAGGACTGGAACCCTTACACCAAGACATATCAAGACCTGCGGTTGAAGATGGAGCAGCTTACCGATGATACCTGAGGAGTTCCTTGCGGTCGTTAACCATGTCGTGGGAATTGCTCAAAAAGTTGAATCGGATTCAATACCAAGTGTTAAAGCGGATTTATGTATTGTGAACTTCTACCAGAAAGTGGACGGTTAGGTTTACACCAAGATAAGGACGAGTCCCCCGAGTCTCTAAGTAAGGGAGTACCCGTGGTGTCTTGGTCCATTAGTGATACCGTAGTGTTTGTGTACGGCGAGCAGAAGCGTGCTGATCTTGCGAAGAAGCTAGTGTTGAAATCAGGAGATGTGTTAATCATGGGTGGGCAGTCAAGGATGCTATATCATGGCATCAAGAAGATCAAACTGAATACCACACCATCGGCAGTGATCAATGCCGCACACATGAAACCCGGACATTTGAATTTGACCTTCAGGCAATTTTAAAGCCTTGTGTGATCATGTAATCTGTTAAGCCAGTGTATGTTAAGGATGTTATGTATGTGTTAGTTGTGTTAGAAATGTAAACCAACGTATGTTGTAAAGAGTGTGTTAATGAATAAAGTGGAGTTGTTTGAAGTATGTGAACCGTGTTATTACCAAATACTTATTAGTTTGCCAATGAATTAGGCTATGCACTCAGAACGGGGGGCATATTGTGTGTCTCCAATGAGGCAGAAGCCGGCAAGAGCGGCATAATCCTCACCGGTACCTTTCCAGTCAATGGCGTGGACGCTTCGATCTTGTTGACTCCGGAGCCTCAATACATTTATTTCGCTATCTTTTGCGAAGAGGCAGGGGTTAGACGGTGAAGAGATGCCAGACTTTCTAGTCACTCTCCCGTCGAAAGAGCGGATCAGGTGTACCCGCTACCACCGAGATGTTGTTGTACGAATTAGAGATGAAGAGTTTCCGATCGACTTGATAGGGTTCGAGGGACTTGGTTTTGATGTGATTGTCGGGATGAACTGGTTGGAGCGGTACAAGGGCAGAATCCTATGTGCCGAGCATCGTCTGCTTCTTCGGAGTCCGTTTGGGGTTACTATATCATACCGCAAGAGGCCTAGAGAGCCTTCGACTCAGATCATCACCGCCATGGCCATGTATCATGAATTGCGACGAGGGAATGATGTATACCTCTACTATGTCCAGGGCATAGAGAGAGACCCAGAGTTTAGCCCAGATGTACAGGTAGTGTTGGAGTTTCCTGATGTATTTCCTAATGAACTGTCGGGCATGCCACCAGCACGGGAGGTTGAGTTTGTGATTGATTTAGTTTCGGGCACCGGACCAATTGTGAAGGCGCCCTATCGTATGGCTCCAGCAGAGATGACAGAGCTCAAGGAGTAGCTGAGAGACCTACTCGACAAGGGATTTATCCGCCCTAGCGTTTCACCATGGGGAGCACCGGTCCTCTTCATGAAGAAGAAGGACGGTAGCCTCCACCTCTGCATCGACTATCGAGAGCTGAATGTAGTTACGGTGAAGAACCGTTATCCTTTACCACGCATCGACGACTTATTTGATCAGTTGAAAGGAGCATCAGTATTCTCCAAGATAGATCTACGATCTGGATACCATCAGATTGCATCCGTGAGAGTGACATTGAGAAGACCGCATTCAGAACCAGATATGGACATTACGAGTTTACGGTTATGCCGTTTGGTTTATCCAATGCACCAGCCAAGTTCATGGACTTAATGAACCGCTTGTTCCAAGATCAGTTGGACATGTCAGTGGTAGTCTTCATCGACGATATACTTGTATTCGAAATCCAAGGGTAAGCATGAAAGCCACCTGAGAAGTGTGTTGCAACGTTGAGAAGAAGCAGTTGTATGCTAAATTTTCAAAGTGTGAGTTTTGGTTGAACCAAGTATCCTTTCTTGGTCTTGTGATTTCTGAGGCCGGGATCGCTGTTGATCCGGCAAAGATAGATGCAGTGCGCACCTGGCCTAGGCCGAAGACAGTTACCGACATTCGGAGCTTCCTCAGTCTGGCAGGATATTATAGGAGATTTGTGAAGGACTTCTCCAGTGTCTCGAAGCCGATGACTTCCTTAATGAAGAAGGATGCACCATTCGAGTGGACAGTCGACTGCGAGAGTTCTTTCCAGAGTCTCAAGGATGCTCTGACATCTGCACCAGTCCTGACTTTACCAGACGGTTCAGATGGTTTTGAGGTCTATTGTGACACATCAGGCAGAGGTATGGGATGTGTATTGATGCAGCATGGAAGGTCGTGGCTTACGCCTCCCGGCAATTAAAAAAAACGAAGAGAACTACCCTACCCACGATTTAGAGTTGGGTGCCATTGTCTTGCATTGAAGATATGGCGACATCATTTGTATGGGGTAAGCGTGACAATCTATTCTGACCACAAGAGTTTAAAATACTTGTTCACTCAGAAGGAGTGAACATGAGACAAAGAAGGTGGGTCGAGTTCTTAAACGACTACGACATCAATTTACAGTACAAGGAGGGTAAAGCAAATGTGGTAGCTGACGCACTGAGTCGCCGAGCACACTCTCCATTCGCTAGTCTCTCATTCTAGCTTGGTTGAAGAGGTGCGGAGTGCTCAGATGTCGGATCAGTATATGTTGGAGATCAGGCAGAAGCTTATTGATGGCACATTCGAGGGTCAGAAGTACGACTTCCGACTCCACCATGATGACCTGATTAGGCTTAATGGCCGACTATGTATTCCGAGGAGTACCGCTGAGCTGAAGGAGCGCATACTGAGTGAATCCCATTGTTTTACGACTACGATTCACCCCGGAGCTTCAAAAATGTACAAGGGTATGAAAAGATATTTCTGGTGGACTGGAATGAAAAAGGATGTGAATGATTATGTGTTGAGGTGTCTCACTTGTCAGAAGGTCAAGTTTGAGCACCGACGGCCTGTGGTATGGTACAGCCAATGCCAGTACCTGAGTGGAAGTTCCATGACATTTCTATGGACTTCGTAGTAGGGCTTCCGCCTACAAGGGGAGGTCTGAAAATATGATTTGGGTTGTTGTTGACCGACTGACCAAGGTGGCTCGATTCATACCGATGAAGGACACCTGGAAAGTGGCAAACCTTGTAGAGCTCTTCGACAGAGAGATTGTTCGGCACCATGGGGTATCGAAGACTATCGTGTCTGACAGGGATACCAGATTCCTCTCAAGGTATTGGAAATCCACACGGGAAGCGCTTGGTACAGAGCTGAAGCTAAGTACAGCGTTCCACCCACAGACAGATGGACAGAGTGAGCGCACCATCCAGACACTCGAGGATATGTTACGTGCATGTGCACTTGACTTTCAGACCAGCTGGATTGATAAGTTACATCTGATCGAGTTTAGCTACAACAATAGTTACCATGCTTCGATCAAGATGTCTCCCTTCTAGGCATTATACGGTAGACCATGCCGCACACCCTTATGCTGGGATGAGTAGAGTGAGACGGTCATTATAGGACCAGAGTATCTGGAGCAAGTTCAATCAGAAGTACGACAGATCCGGGCTAACATGAAGTCAGCTCAGGATAGGCAGAAATCATTCGCCGATGTGCGCAGACGTGACCTGGAGTTCGCCGTGGGCGATCAGGTATTCTTAGAGTATCCCCCATGAAGGGAGTGTTTCGTTTGGCCAGAAAGGCAAGTTGAGCCCGAAATATGTGGGGCCTTATGTTGTGACGGAGCGGATCGGCCCGGTAGCTTACAACTTGATTTACCCGCCGAGCTGGGCAAGATACATGATGTATTTCATGTGTCCCAGTTGAAGAAATATATGTCTCATCCGTCTCATGTACTTCAGCCTGAAAGGCTAACTTTAGAGCCGACCATGCGATCAGTGGAGACTCCCGTACAGATTCTGGATATTAAGACTCGAGACACTCGCCATAAGTCTGTGAGACTGGTGAAGGTTCTCTAGTCTAACCAGGACGTTGAGGAGGCCACTTGGGAGCTGGAGATAAGATGAAGGCGAAGTACCCGTCGTTGTTTACTTCTTAGTTTTTGTATGTATAGGGTACGGGGCGTACCCCTGTTTTAAGGGGGGTAGAGCCGTTTGGTTATGTGTGTACGACATGTATTCGGAACATTGTCAATGTGTAACACCCCAACTGCTAAACTCGTCATTACCTCTTAAACTGTCACAATATAATTAAACTCGCAGCGGAACTCTATTACAACAGAGGGTGATACAACGCCGTTAGCCACCCATATGGCTAACCAGGCCTATTTCACTTACAGTAACGGTCTGATGGACTGGAACAAACCAAATACCAATACAAGTATTTACTCAAATCATTTCTTACTATACCGAGTCTAAATATATGGATGCCGACAACATATTCGGTCTACACTTCCTCAATACATAAGTAATTAAACTAATATCCATGCAAACCCACCGACCCCGTCCTACTCTCGAACGGTAACATCTTCGGTGTGTACCTGTAAAATAAAAACATCGCCCCTAGGGGCTCAGCTAACTGCATATGAAATTCGCATACCCTGAGCGCTAAACGGGGACGCCGACTTTTGTCGGATATACATGGAGTTATTAGTCAAACAACATGCATCATAGCAATACAATATATGTGTATTACCAAGGAATCTACATCCAATCACGGAACACAATTCCTAACTAACATAACATGGTTGTTAGTTGTATCGGTTTACTCTTAGGCCTTGAGGGTTATCCCTCACTATGCCTTGTTTACTTATTCAATATCTCACCCGCTCTCTCGGGTTACTTGTTCATATACACACCCATTCTCCTGGGCTACTCGTACTATACTCACCCATTCTCTCGGTTCTTACTTATTATCTCACCCACACTCTTGGGTTTTCTATCTATATCTCACCCACACTCTTGGGTTAATTATACTCATTAACTCACCCACACTCTTGGGTTAATTATACTCACTATCTCACCCACACTCTTGGGTTAATTATACTCACTATCTCACCCACACTCTTGGGTTAATTATACTCACTATCTCACCCACACTCTTGGGTTAATTATACTCAAGCTCTTGTAGATTCTCGAGGCGCTACAGGTCTCCTACGTCACGCTTGTTACTCTTAATACATACTTAGGCCAAAACTCATGGCTCTCTAGTATAGTCTTACTTCCCGGTTTCGACCCTACTCTTGGTCTAGCATGGTGGGAAGGTTCAACTAGCTCATGGAACTCTCTCTTAGTTCCTATCTTACTTAGGTCCGACTACTCTCGGACTACTCTCATTCCCATACACTCCTCTCTCGGAGTAATAATAATATTATGTAAATTAGTCTAGAAGCATCATTCTCGATGTTTCTAATGACTTAGGAACATTACTTTAGTTCGGTTAATCTTAGGTTTTAAGAGTTACCCATACATTTCACTTACTCATACTTTCGGTTATTTTCTTATATCGGGTAAAATCCTCAAATAGGAGGTCGACCATGTCACAAGGGAGTTACTAATCCCTTAGGTCCCTTTTACCTTCTTTACTAGTTCACATCTTCGAACTATCGTTAATCCTCTTGAGGGAGGTTCACTATCTTTCCACTCTCATTTGTTTCGTGGATTGTGTCATTATGGTTTACTAACCGTTATCGGGTAATTACTCAACCCACACATCTCCTTATATTCTAGGGAGTTCATATGTTTACGTTTCATTATACTTTAACGGGTAGTTTGTGTGTTTGCTCATTTTCGTTATCATAAGCATCGACCTGATCTATGGGTCTCTAGCCAAACGTTACTCACTAGGAGTCGGTCTTTACTCTATGTTAGACCACACCGGCATACAAGTATGTTAGCTCATTCAACATACATCAAGACATACATAATCAAACAAGGGATTATTTTCATGCTTTAATCTTGATTAAGCCGGCACACAAACACACAAATCAACGTAACTCGGTTAGCACGCGAGTATGAGAAAATCATACCTTTCACCATGGATATACTTTATCAGGGTCACCACTCGTTCCTCGGTTCACACTTGTTCCACTGATAACATTCAAATGTTTTTTTAACATCAAAGCGTTATGGTATGTAAAACTATTACTCCCGTACTTAACCCCGTTAACCCGTTTTAACTTATTTTTACTCATGTGTCTTAAGCTCACAACTTTCTCATTCACCTCTCAAACTTGTTTACACTCCTAATGACCTTTAAACATCATTATTCATATCTTAATTACCTTATACTATCATTACCATTCAATTCCCCATCATTAGAATGCAAGAAAACACTTTCTGTACAATTTTTGGGGTGGTCCGGGTTGTGCCCGAGGATACAAACCTGGACCAATACTGGAATGTGCTCTCTGGTGACTTTTATGTGTGGTCCGGGTTTAGGGGTGGGTTTACAAACCCGGACCATACCTGTGTAAACCTCTCGGGTGCAATTTTGGGGTGGTCCGGGTTTATGTCCTGGGTTACAAACCCGGACCACTTCAGTTTTACAAGTTTCTGTCGTTTTGACACTGGTCCAGGTTTCTGTCCTAGTTTACAGACCCGGACCACTTGCAGGTTTCAAAAATAAGTATGTTTTTGCTTCTGTTTCAACTCCAAGCTCATGATAACTACTTCCCCACTCTCATACATGTATTCTAGCATGTTTTGACATTGTTTAGGCATTCCAAACTAACCTAAAACATCCCATATAATCATCTGTTACTTAACCCATTTCACTGTAATTTTCCTTCTGTTACAGATCCTTGTTTCTTGTCTCTGATGCAGTTTTTTAATCCTTTCTTTCTTATCCTTCAACTCCATGCATCAATACACTCAAGCCCATACATTCCTAGGCAAATTTTGACAAGGTTTGTCTACATTCCTAAGCATTCTCCACACACTAATCAACTCACAAAAATCAGTTTTGCATCCCTGTTACATAAGCACTAACATCACTGCTACTACATAATGAATTCCCTCATGTTATCACACAATAACAGTTTAATCTCATTACTTGTTTCCCACACTAAAACCTCATTAAGACAGCTCCACTCATCATTAAATATTGTAGCATCATAGCCACACTTAGCAAGGTCATTTATTCACATTCAAAAACATGTTTTACAGAGAGCAAAACCATCCCATGTTTAGTTTATTACCTTGCTATTTTTTTCGGTTTTCTTTTCTCTTCTTTCCTTCCTTTGTTCTCTCTTTCTCTTCTTGTTTCTCGTTTCTCAATCAGCCAACACTCAAGCTAGCCCATCCAAGAACCACACACTAATTCAAATACTGACCTTAATATCAAAACCCTAGAATTTAAGGAGGGTTCTTAAGGTTTTTAAGAAGCATTACCTTGCACTTGTAGATGGAGTTCTTGGGCAACAAAGCTAGCAATTCCAGCCCTTAGTGAAGATCAACAATCGGCTGGGCATGGAAGAAGGAGAAGCTCACGTCGGAAAATTTCCAAAGAAATATAAGAGAGGCTAAAATGTGAGCTCTTAAATTTATTTTACCTTGGAGTAATAAGGAGGAGATGGAGGTCCAAAAACACTTCTTCAAGCTTCAAAAGGCCTACTTTCATGATGATGGAAATGGAGTTTTCCGATTTTGAAGGTGGAGAATGTCCTTGAGATGAGAGAGGAAACCAACGGTACACTTTTATGGAGTTGGACTTAGTTTTGGTCTTGAAAATGGAGAGGAAGGATGAGCTGGGTGGAGCCATGGAATCGCCATTTGAAGGCCAGAAGGGAGGAAGAAGAGAGCTCTGGTCGGGAAGGAAATTACTGTGAGTGATAGAAGAGAACAGGGGAGAGAGAGTACTAAAGCCTCTTTCAACTATTCACTCCCTCTACTTTATATTTTGTCCTTGTGCCTTAATATAAACTAGCTAGTTAGTTTAGGTGTGTGTGTACCAATTAATAACGGCCCACCTATATGTGTGAGCTGGAGCGTTTTTTCGGTTTTTGACAGAAAACTCTCGTTATTTTACCCGGTTTGGCACTATTCACTCACCGGGCCCGTTTTTCGGATTTTTCTCGTTTCTTTATTTTTAATGGCTATTAAGCTTCCATTAATACTTAATTATAGTTATTTAATCAACTATAATTTTACGGGTCCGTTTGACCACTTAAAGTAGTGTTTTTGGGTTTCCTCGAAAAGCATGCTATAAAACTCCTTAGCATTTTCAATCCATTATTTGGATCCGTTTTACCTCGGGAATTATTCCCATATACTAATTAGGCCTAACTAAGCCTTAGGAATCCATCTCGGACCCTCTCGAGATCATCTATCTCTTATACTCATTTAATGCGCGTTTTAGCGTTTTCGCGTTTTACACATTTTCTCTTTCTTTTGGTTTTATTCTCTTTTCCAATACTCTTTAGGCACCATTAGGCCTTTAATAATCATATTAGAGTAATTTAATCACCACTTTTAGATCCGGGGTATTAAATCTACCCCCCTTAGGAACTTTGTCCTCAAAGTTGGTGAATCTTATATCGTTACTCTCATGGGCGTACTAAGCCAAGGTTATAATACACGTACAACCTTACAGACTTCACAAGTCATTCTCATTTCACACTACACATACCACACAAAAATCACAGCATGTATAGCAATCAAAAATACTCTTTTTACTCACTCCATGGAATCGGTCCGAAGACAAGAAGGCACAAATGTCCTCGAATCCATATTGAGTAATATACTACTGATCCCTCAGGTACCGGTCACGTTGGACACTTACGCTCTCTGGTCCACGACCGTTCATGATAAATGGGCACTTACTCTCTCTGGCCCACGGTCCCTTCGGTTCTGATCAAAACGTTACACATATACATATCCTCAGGCACTCTGGTTGACTCACTCAACACAAGATCGTCTCAGGGTAATCTCCCCGTCCCGCTTCCTTTGGAAAAAATCACACATGTCACCGCCCCAACGGTCACTTAGGACCGCCGCACGTACGGTGCAATGGTTTCAAAACTAGTACACGCCCACCGTTCTACCGTTCATTAAGACTTAAGGCCATAGCCATCGGGGGGTGATAGCGGTTTAAAAACCAGTTTTCATTTCCATCTTCATACTTGAAGAAATTCCTTTTCAAATTCTGTTGGAAATTGTTTTTAAACATCACACAATCTCCAAATCAAATTATGGTAGCTGCATCTTTCCTTATCGTGATTACTTGTGACCACTTATAGGGAGCTTTAAGAATCATCCAACCCTGATGTGATCAGCATCAGTGTGAACTATCCTTCCACTCCAATTGTGTTCGGTTTCCCTTGATCGCTAGCAGATCAAGTTCCACCTCCCACGTCAGTTTCAAACAATCAGATGGTCAAACATTTTCATTTCTATCTTTACTCTTTCTAGTATTCACGAAACAATTCGTTTCAATTAATCTCTAGTTCCTAGTACTTAGGTCATTTGTCATTCTCATTGCTTCACTACTTTACTACGTATTCCATACTTATGGCCTCTTTTCCTCAAATTGTTACTCAATTTTAAACACACAACATACAACTCCAAAGGATGGAACTCACTCCATCAATCATTCTCAAATAAAATCACCTAGGGAACTCACTCCCTACAGGTTCCACATCGGTTTCATACCAATTCATACTCATTATGTCTCATGTCTAATCTCACTAGACATATAGTATAGGGATTCTCATTCCCTAGGAGTCTCTCTATCCTCTTTTCGTACATTCTATACTCGTTACTTGCATCTCTCATGCATAATGATCATAATTGCACAATGATGATGGGTACATATGTTTATGAACATAAGTTCCAATAATCAAAACAATTCTTTTTGTGCTATGCACATAGTAGTTTACGCACCTATACGTAAAACATACTCTAAGCCAGTTTCTCGCCCTACCCCCTTAAAAGGGGTTACGCTCGCGTAACATGTTATCACTGAACATTGGTTCACTAATTCAGGTATTATGAAGTGTTTAACTTCAATAGGTTAATAACTCATAACCGGGTTCAATTCTAGCTTCTAAGGCTTCAAGGCTTTAGGATTAGCCATTTACTCAGATTGTCAGGTATACTTAACCTTTGAATTAGGTCCACAAGCTCCTGCTGTGCTGACCTGAACTAGAGCTTACTCGCCTTTTGGTGTTCTCAATGTATTATCCACTCCCTTCCATCCCCTTTGATTGGGAAATAAAGGTTCTCAATCGTCGCTAGGTATCTTACCGTATGCGAATTCGATGAGTTATAGATTTTCTCTCCATTCTCTGGAAATCTTTTCGTATAACGCTGTATACTTTGTGATATTCCTTACTTTCCCGATTGTGTCGGTTGAGGTCAAGCTACTTAATATGTAGGCTCCTCGATTAACAGTTGCTTCTAAATTACTTTGATTACTTGGTCTGTACAAGAATTCCTCCTCATACTACTTTGCATTTACCATCCATCGGATCCAAGGACTGTGGGTTAAAGCCCACATTCTCGTGCATCTTTGGCCAAAACAGCCGCACGGTTATCTCTCTAGATTCTCAATCAACAGGCTTCGTTGACATCTCTCAATTCTGGCTCTCCACTCCGATCATTACAGCCACAAGTTGCAATACCAAAACTCAGTCATACAGAGTGCAGAAGCGTAAACCCTTGACAGTAAATCTCTCATGAGATAGGAATGAATACGTCTCCTTTACTATCTTTTCTCATCAGCTTCATTTCATTATCTGATTACACTCTTATAATGGCCACTCGCTGTGTACCATGTTCTTACTCATTACAGCATTCGCTTACACAATGGCGTCCGCTACTAGTTTAGCTTCCGCTCATATACTCCTGCCATTTATACTATGGCTTGCCATTCACTTAGCTCAACAATACGCTACTCTTTAACTTTCTCTACGCATTTGTGCACTGCTTACTCTGCAGTTCATATTGCACACATGACGTGTTCACTACTCATCCTATTACTCTCTCAGTTTCTTTCCACTACTATCAACGCCTTTCTATGCCCTATCTCTGTTCGACTTACTCCTTGGCAATTAACACATGCTCAAGTTTCACTACACCGCTTTAGCGGTTTCACATTACATACTTAGATGGTAGCCTTTCTCTGGAGGATTCACGCTTTTGCCGCTCCCTAGGCCCCAAAATAACAAGTGGTATCCCCCACTCTAAGGTAGTGATTTGTTCTCCACAATTCCTTTTTATGCCTTAATGCATAAGTTTTACAACGGTTGGATCTACATATTGTAGTTGGTTTTACCGGCTTACAAGCCACATTGCCTTGCCACGCTCTATGCGGGCTGCTAAAACAGGTTTCTCCTTTTCCGTATGCCATTAAATGGTTTGGAAGATATTACTGGGCTCTCGTTATGGTTGTCTCACCACACTTCCGTACCTGGAAGGCCCTTTGTACTTTGATATTAACTCATGCCCTCTGGCAATTTAGGGTATCCCGTGTTACGAGGGATCCCTTCGGGTTCTACCCGTGTGTTTGCTTAAACTTGTTTTCTCAACACGATGTTTCGTTCACTACTGTTGACTCCGGCACCCTTCTCGGATTGCTCCTGGGTTACTGAGTATGCCATTACATCTGGCTTGTGCTTATGGTTATGTTCAGTTGTGACTTCGCCTTGCGGCTATGTATAACTCGAACTATCCCATTTAGGGTGTAATGTCTCCCGTTATTGGGTAGATTATTAGTACTTTTCCTTTACCTACTTAATTAGGTCGTTATTCTCTTAGTGAGATATACTGTGGGAATTCTATCCCGTTCATCAAACATCGATATGATCATTTAAGGCATTCATCTTCTTGCTTACACTGGTATTCATTCCAGTTATTAGGTATTTCCTCCTTGATTTCTGAGACTTATCCAATGTCTATACTAAATACTCTGTGCTTTCGCACTTATCCACGCTATGTCCTTAGGTCCGTTACCTTATTGGTTTCTAGACTCCTTAGCTTCGTAAACTTCTTTGTGTTCTTCGATCATTGAGGTGTCCAACTGTCTTGGTTGAATTGGATCTTTCGTCCGTAGATGGAGTGGGCTACTTCCCGTGTTCCGTACTCTACTAGTATACATACATGGAGTATCTTATTGATATGTTACCACTTACCCTCTAACTCATAACTGGTCTGTCAGGCCCGCAAGCTCCTTCGGAGTGCGGTCGTCCATGTCTCGTTTGTGTACACTTGTAGTGTCGGTCACACGCCTAGCTGAAGTTTCTGTTGTCAACTCCTCTTGTATCATTCTATGATAACTTACTGTGGTTCTCTGGTTCATTTTTTAAAAATTTGGGGGTTTTTTGGAAAATTCTATGTTTGAAAGGAAAATTTGAGCTGAAAATAAAATCTCCACGGCATTTCAATGCTGGTTGCTTCTTACCAAGTCTAGCTTCTCGCTGATGGGTATGCTCTTAATACAGTGGTCAGGCCGTTAGGCCTTTCCAAGGTTTCGTTTCAGAATTCTTAGGGTTTGTGGTGCTATATTGGCTCCTCTCGCCATCTTCGTACTTACTAAGTACTGGTCGCTTGTCAAAGCTCTTCTTAAAAGTCCCGTTAATATTGCACTTGCCGTGGCAAGTGCGCGGTACAGGCGGTTTTTGGGTTAACTCATACCGGTCACGGTATTGTTCACATGTATTTGTAGCCTTGTCGGCTCTCCTTGATCCTTTAGTTGGATAACTACTCCTTAGAGCTGCTTCTCATTCCTCTTGACATGACTATCATTCATTTAGGTGCTTCTCCTCTCGGAGTTCCTTAATTACATTAGTTCTATGCTTTACCTCGTTGCTCATACCCACGTCTTTACTGTGGTTACCGAGGTTTAACTCATTTAGGCACTACTTCGGTAGTCCTATTGGGTGTATCCAGCAGATGTGTTGTAGCTATCTGAGCTATGCCCGTTAGGTATTACGCCCTTTTTGGTGTGGCAGGGCGGGCATACTACTCTTGACTAGGTTCTTAGTCGGTTATACCATTGGTGGTATTACTTAACTATGGCGGTCCGTTGACACGTGTCCCGGTTCTCGTTAGTACTCATGAATCCGCCTTGTTGCACGGTTGGTGCATCCTTCTTGCTGCTACTCGACCAGCCGGGTTCTCGCGACTGCTAAGCATGTCGCCCCAAGCTGCCACAGGTTTCGGTCTCCTTGGATTAGGATTTCTCAACCTCACGCCATTGAGTGCGGTTATTGTCGTTCCAGCGGGATCCGTCTCCGGGGTTTTCCGGTTCTCGTGATCTACCGCATGACAGGTTCTGATTCATATAGATATATTTAATAACTGCCAGATCGGGTTTCCCCTCTCTGGTGTTCTTCCCCGAGCTTTTAATACGAGGGTTTGTGGAGGGCGGGTTTGGTATTGTAGGTGTCCAGATCTTACTGGAAGTTCCTAACTAGCGTATCTCTCACGCTACCACTCAACCCTTAGCCCTAAGTCTCTGATTCCTAACTCGGTATTTCCTAAGCTCGGTCTTTCCAGTCATCAGAGCAATACTTCGCTCTGATACCATTTTTGTAACACCCCAACTGCTAAACTCGTCATTACCTCTTAAACTGTCACAATTATAATTAAACTCGCAGCGGAACTCTGTTACAACAGAGGGTGATACAACGCCGTTAGCCACCCATATGGCTAACCAGGCCTATTTCACTTACAGTAACGGTCTGATGGACTGGAACAACCGAATACACAATACAAGTACTTTACTCAAATCATTTCTTACTATACCGAGTCTACAATATATGGATGCCGACAACATATTCGGTCTTACACTTCCTTAAATACATAAGTAATTAAAACTAACTACCCATGCAACCCACCGACCCCGTCCTACTCTCGAACGGTAACATCTTCGGTGTACCTGTAAAATAAAAACATCGCCCCTAGGGGCTCAGCTTAACGCTGCATATGAAATTCGCATACCCGAGCACTAACCGGGGTACGCCGACTACTTTTGTCGGATATACATGGAGTTCATTAGTCAAACAACATGAATCATAGCAATACAATATATATGTGTATTACTCAAGGAATCTACATCCAATCACGGAACACAATTCCTAACTAACATAACATGGTTGTTAGTTGTATCTGTTTACTCTTAGGCCTTGAGGGTTATCCCTCACTATGCCTTGTTTACTTATTCAATATCTCACCCGCTCTCTCGGGTTACTTGTTCATATACACACCCATTCTCCTGGGCTACTTGTACTATACTCACCCATTCTCTCGGGTTCTTATACTTATTATCTCACCCACACTCTTGGGTATTTATACTCATTATCTCACCCACACTCTTGGGTTAATTATACTCATTAACTCACCCACACTCTTGGGTTAATTATACTCACTATCTCACCCACACTCTTGGGTTAATATACTCACTATCTCACCCACACTCATGGGTTAATTATACTCAAGCTCTTGTAGATTCTCGAGGCGCTACAGGTCTCCTACGTCACGCTTGTTACTCTTAATACATACTTAGGCCAAAACTCATGGCTCTCTAGCATAGCTTTACTTCCCCGGTTTCGACCCTACTCTGGGTCTAGCTTGGTGGGAAGGTTCAACTAGCTCATGGAACTCTCTCTTAGTTCCTATCTCTTACTTAGGTCCGACTACTCTCGGACTACTCTCATTCCCATACACTCCTCTCTCTCGGAGTTATAATAATATTATGTAAATTAGTCTAGAAGCATCACTCTCGATGTTTCTAATGACTTGGGAACATTACTTTAGTTCGGTTAATCTTAGGTTTTAAGAGTTACCCATACATTTCACTTACTCATACTTTCGGTTATTTTCTTATATCGGGTAAAATCCTCATATAGGAGGTCGACCATGTCACAAGGGAGTTACTAATCCCTTAGGTCCCTTTTACCTTCTTTACTAGTTCACATCTTCGAACTATCGTTAATCCTCTTGAGGGAGGTTCACTTATCTTTCCACTCTCATTTGTTTCGTGGATTGTGTCATTATGGTTTACTAACCGCTATCAGGTAATTACTCAACCCGTACATCTCCTTATATTCTAGGGAGTTCATATGTTTGCGTTTTCATTATACTTTAACGGGTAGTTTGTGTGTTTGCTCATTTTCGTTATCATAAGCATCGACCCGATCTATGGGTCTCTAGCCAAACGTTACTCACTAGGATTCGGTCTTTACTCTATGTTAGACCACACCGGCATACAAGTATGTTAGCTCATTCAACATACATCAAGACATACATAATCAAACAAGGGATTATTTTCATGCTTTAATCTTGATTAATCCGGCACACAAACACACAAATCAACATAACTCGGTTAGCACGCGGAGTATGAGAAAATCATACCTTTCACCATGGATATACTTTACCGGGTCACCACTCGTTCCTCGGTTCACACTTGTTCCACTGATAACATTCAAATGTTTTTATTAACATCAAAGCGTTACGGTATGTAAAACTATTACTCCCGTACTTAACCCCGTTAACCCGTTTAACTTAGTTTTACTCATGTGTTCTTAAGCTCACAACTTTCTCATTCACCTCTCAAACTTGTTTACACTCCTAATGACCTTTAAACATCATTATTCATGTCTTAATTTCCTTATACTATCATTACCATTCAATTCCCCATCATTAGAATGCAAGAAAACACTTTCTGTACAATTTTTGGGGTGGTCCGGGTTTGTGTCCGGGGATATAAACCCGAACCAATACTGGAATGTGCTCTCGGGTGACTTTTATGTGTGGTCCGGGTTTAGGGGTGGGTTTACAAACCCGGACCATACCTGTGTAAACCTCTCGGTGGAATTTTGGGGTGGTCCGGGTTTATATCCTGGGTTACAAACCGGGACCACTTCAGTTTTACAAGTTTTGTCGTGTTTTGACACTAGTCCAGGTTTCTGTCCTAGTTTACAGACCCGGACCACTTGCAGGTTTCAAAAATAAGTATGTTTTTGCTTCTGTTTCAACTCCAAGCTCATGATAACTACTTCCCCACTCTTCATACATGTATTCTAGCATGTTTTGACATTGTTTAGGCATTCAAAACTAACCTAAAACATCCCATATAATCATCTGTTACTTAACCCATTTCACTGTAATTTTCCTTCTGTTACAGATCCTTGTTTCTTGTCTTTGATGCAGTTTTTTAATCCTTTCTTTCTTATCCTTCTAACTCCACGCATCAATACACTCAAGCCCATACATTCCTAGGCAAATTTTGACAAGGTTTGTCTACATTCCTAAGCATTCTCCACACACTAATCAACTCACAAAAATCAGTTTTGCATCCCTGTTACATAAGCACTAACATCACTGCTACTACATAATGAATTCCCTCATGTTATCACACATATAACAGTTTAATCTCATTACTTGTTTCCCACACTAACCTCATTAAGACAGCTCCACTCATCAGTAAATATTGTAGCATCATAGCCACACTTCGCAAGGTCATTTATTCACATTCAAAAACATGTTTTACAGAGAGCAAAACCATCCCATGTTTAGTTTATTACCTTGCTATTTTTTCTGTTTTCTTTTCTCTTCTTCCTCCTTCCTTTGTTCTCTCTTTCTCTTCTTGTTTCTCGTTTCTCAATCAGCCAACACTCAAGCTAGCCCATCCAAGAACCACACACTAATTCAAATACTATCCTTAATATCAAAACCCTAGAATTTTAAGGAGGGTTCTTAAGGTTTTTAAGAAGGCATTACCTTGCACTTGTAGATGGAGTTCTTGGGCAACAAAGCTAGCAATTCCAGCCCTTAGTGAAGATCAACAATCGGCTGGGCATGGAAGAAGGAGAAGCTCACGTCGGAAAATTTCCAAAGAAATATAAGAGAGGCTAAAATGGTGAGCTCTTAAATTTATTTTTACCTTGGAGTAATAAGGAGGAGATGGAGGTCCAAAAACACTTCTTCAAGCTTCAAAAGGCCTACTGCCATGATGATGGAAATGGAGGTTTTCCAATTTTGAAAGGTGGAGAACGTTCCTTGAGATGAGAGGAAACCAACGGTACACTTTTTATGGAGTTTGGACTTAGTTTTGGTCTTGAAAATGGAGAGGAAGGATGAGCTGGGTGGAGCCATGGAAATGGCCATTTGAAGGCCAGAAGGGAGGAAGAAGAGAGCTCTGGTCGGGGAAGGAAATTACCGTGAGTGATAGAAGAGAACAGGGGAGAGAGTACTAAAGCCTCTTTTAACTATTCACTCCCTCTACTTTAATTTTTGTCCTCTTGTGCCTTAATATAAACTAGCTAGTTAGTTTAGGTGTGTGTGTACCAATTAATAACCGGCCCCACCTATATGTGTGAGCTGGAGCGTTTTTTTCGGTTTTTGACAGAAAACGCTCGTTATTTCCCGGTTTGGCACTATTCACTCACCGGGCACGTTTTTCGGATTTTTCTCGTTTCTTTATTTTTAATGGCTATTAAGCTTCCATTAATACTTAATTATAGTTATTTAATCAACTATAATTTTTACGGGTCCATTTGACCACTTAATAGTGTTTTCGGGTTTCCTCGAAAAGCGTGCTATAAAACTCCGTTAGCATTTTCAATCCATTATTTGGATCCGTTTACCTCAGGAATTATTCCCGTATACTAATTAGGCCTAACTAAGCCTTAGGAATCCATCTCGGACCCTCTCGAGATCATCTATCTCTTATACTCATTTAATGCGCGTTTTTCGCGTTTTACGCATTTTCTCTTTTCTTTTGGTTTTGTTCTCTTTTCCAATACTCTTTAGGCACCATTAGGCCTTTAATAATCATATTAGAGTAATTTAATCACCACTTTTAGATCCGGGGTATTAAACTATGTTATGTTGTTATGTTGCTACCTTGTTATGTTACAGACCGTTGTGTCTAAATGATGTTTTGATGTTTGGACCTTGTGTCTGATGCTATGTAAGTATGTTGTTAATGTTGTTATGGGAGTATTGTTGTATAAGTGTTCCCCGTGTTTTTTTATTATTTAGGATATGTGGGAAGTATGAACTTTGGGGACAAAGTTCTTTTAAGGGGGGTAGATTGAAATACCCCAAACCTTAGTATGTTGTTTAAACATTAAAATGGTATATTAAGACTTAAGAGAGTCTTAGAAACATTAGTAAACAATTTAAATCATAGAAACACAAAAACAAATACCTTAAATCAATAAGGGCTAAAATGTGCTCTAAGCTTGGGATAAGCTTGGTTAAGACCTAATGAGCTTAACAAGACCTTATTTATATATTAATGAACATATTAAACCAATTACCAAAGAAAACCAAGCTTGAAAACAGTTAAAACAAAATGTGCTTTAAGGAGTCATAAAGCACATTTTTGAAAAATTGTCTTCTAAATGGGTTTTGAATGGCTAAATGTCCATCATTACTCTTTAATTAACATGTGTAATACTTAGTATCACATTAGGAAGTCTAAATCAATGGGAAATCAAAAATTTCACAATTATGTGCCTTGTTTTGTGAATAGTAACTATTTTAAGCTAGTTTATAACATTAGTCAATAAGTAAGTTTAAATGGTCAACAAAGACTAAAATGCCCTTAGTGACATAAAGGGGGCCGATTTTTATGGTAATGAGTCACCACTTATGCTAGCTTATAAGTAAAGGAATAATGATAAAGCAAATCACTATTTACTTTAAGCATAAATATCTTACAACTTAACTTATCTTCATTCTTCATCATTTCCTTGTTCCCACCGTCTTCTACCTTCCTTCTTGCTCTCTTCTACGGTTGCTACAGCACACACCATCCACCATCTTCAATCTCTTATATCTCCTAGCTCCCTTTGCCAAATCAAAAACCAAGACCCATCCTCTTTGTCTTGCCAAGCTCTTCAACTTCATCCTTTCAAAATCCAAGAGCTCCATTTCGGTGCCAAGAGGAATCTCCATGGGAGGAGCTTGAGCTCATCTTTTTACATTTTATTGTTCTCCTTTGCTTCAAGGTAAGGAAACTCAAAGAAAAACTCTATTTCCTTCATGTTTTATGTTGTCCGAAAAACACCATTAATGGTGCCTTTACCTTGCTTTCTAGCTTCATTTGAATCTTCCCAGGGCTTGGTGGAGTCCTCTCTTGCTACATATCCAAACTCTCTTTCATATCCAAGGTAAAACAATCATCTAAATGTTCTAAGACAATATATGTATCTAGGGTTTCAATGAGATGAGCATAAAGCTTGAATACTCATTTCATTGTTTGATATTGATTAGAAGTTGACAAGAAACTAAAAGCCTTGCCGATTTAGTCAAGGAAACAAGAAAGAAGTTTGTGAGGAAAGAGGTAAAAGTGCTAACCCAATAGTTTAATGTCTTAGGGGAAATGATCTTAATTGCTTGTTAAAACTACTTAAAGAGCTAATGGTAAATGACTTAGAAAAATACTCTCAAGGGTTATTAAAGGCATATGTATTGTTGGGTGTATTTGCAGGTCAAAGGCAAATTAATGTGGGAAATTCAGTGTTTATGGTTTATGTTATTTAAGGGCCTAAGTGCCAAGCAATTTAAATTATGCACTATATTGTGTAGTGTTAAATGAGTGAAGTTTTGTGTATAAGAATGTTCTTGATGGGTTTTAGTGTTCTTGGATGTTTAATGGTGAAAACAATGTGTTTTGTTGGTGTAACAAGATGTTAGTAGAACCCATGTCAAAAATTAGGTAATGTATAAGAACTTTTAAGTGTTTAGATGAGTTTTGGTGAACTAGGATGTGTAGAAGTGACTAGGTATAATACTAGGGAAGATAGTGTATTAAGGTGTTTTTAGAGTGCAAGAAGAACTAGGCATTATCTTAGAGATTGTAGGAATCAAATGAGTGTTTTGGAATGCACCAAAGTCATTTTGGAGTGTGTAGAGATTTATGCAAATTTTGGTAAATAAGGAGAAGGTATAAACTTGTAAAGGGATTTCAAGAATGACAAAAGGAAATTGGCTTGTAAGAAAAATGCTTGGGAGATGATGTTGTAATGGAGAGGAAATACTTTGGCATGATGGTTGTTATAGGCATGAAACACCACTTAGAAACCTAAGGAGAAACATTATAAGTGATAAGAGTTTTGGTAAGAAATAACAAGTGTTTAAGAGTATAGAAAATGAATTTTTCCTACACGTCCGAACCTCCGTCCGAATTTGGAAGTCCGAACGTGCCCTGTTGCGTTTAAGTTTTCTGAGTCTCAGCCAGTGTCCGAACTTCTGTCCGACCCTTGAAGTTCGGACGCCGCCATCTCTTTTCCCTGATTTTTCCTTGACCTATGTCCGAACTTAGGAAGATCGGACACAAGTTCAGACATACGTCTGGCTTCACCCTTTGAGTCTCGACTTGCGTCCGAACTTGGGAAGCTCGGACACAAGTTCGACATGCCACTGTGTTGGCCAAAAAATTTGTTTAAAGTTAGAAAACGTTGTCTAAAAATGGAGATTAGTTAGTAATGATGATGTGAGGTTGTCTAAGACATGTTAGGTGAGTGTTATAATGGCATTAAAAGGGTGAAAGGTTATCACAAGTGTGAAAAATAAATAACTAGTTATGTGAAGTAATAAGTTAACAACGAACTAGTGCGTTAATTAATCGACGTTACTAAATGTGTATAGGATTCTCCAACGGTGGAAACCAGTCAAGCAAGGACCAAGGTATGGTTTTCTTGCAGTCTGTTGCCTACCGGTTTACACCGGCTTGTGTGTTGTTTGTTTTTCTGTTTGTTTATGACCTTGTAAGACTTAAGTCATGTAATGAGTTACAATTGTTAATGTTACTATGTTGCTAAGGTGTGACTCATTTCCCTTGGGTGTCTAACAAGACTTAACCACTTGATTGTGATTTGTTTATTGAGTTCGATGTTGAACTTCTAACAAGTGCTAACTGGGGTAGTGAGTATCCGGTAGTTCCGGCCACGCGTGTGATTATGGGAGTCGATGTCATAACCGGTTCGATTCTCTTTGTATGTTATGGTTGTTTTCCATTTTGGTTTTCAACTTTCCCTTTAGCTTATCTAAGGCTATTTTACTGACTCACGTCGGGCCACAGGGGCATACTATGTTTTGTTCGGTGTGCTTGGATCACTATATCCGACACCCTTTGTGTTAAGTTTTCGTTGAATTTAACACGACGGTAACGAGTTATGTAATGAGCTTAGCATGATTTGGCAACATTCTCTAGGCTCTCTATGGGATCTAACTAAGTTGGTTCGTTCCTAAAAGGAATCGTTCTTGTAATGTTGTGTTTTGTTGTGCTATGCAATATTTCTTGCTATGCTATGTATATAGATATATATATGTTGTTGTTTAAAATCAATGCCATGTTATCATGACAAATAGTTGCACGTATCCCGGTAGCCGATGGGCTGCGCGTTAACCATACCAGCCAAGGGTTGCTGACCCCTCGAGGGCTCCATATTTATATTGCAGGATGAGGATCGAGGAAGCGGAATGGCTTTAGATCTTAGGTTCTAAGTACTTTTGGTTATTTTTGGATGTTGAGTCGGGATGCGCCTGTGCTCCCGTGGCGTATATTTTGGTACCGTTAACTTTGACAGTGGCGGTTGTTGACAGTTACAGTGGCAGTTCACTGTTTACAGCTTACAGTTTCGTTGTAATGTTAATACTCGGTATGTTGGTATGTATATACGTATGGATGTTAGTACCTAATGCTCGGGAGTCTGATCATCAGACCGGTACACTTGTATTTATTCTGCCTGTTAACCACGTGGGTGGTTGACGGCGTTGTAGCACCGAATCGTTTATTTGTCGTTTAGTTGTTATCTCCATGTGATCTCAATTATTGTTAAGTGCGTAGTAGGGGAGGTGCTACAAAAAAGTGGTATCAGAGCGAAGTATCGCTCTGATGACTAGAATACCGAGCTTAGGAATATACCGAGTTAAGAAACCTAACCACAGTTACCTAAGTGAGCAGTTAGTTATGAAAGGTTAACCACTAACTAAGTGTGGAGATACCTTGTTGTCGGGAAAACATTACAACCATTGGAACCGATAAATGTTGCAAGCATAATGCTAATGAATGTTCGTGTGAATTCAGATGTTAGGTAGACCCGAGGTCGAGGCCGCGAGCGCGGCATTGGTGATACCGGGAACCAGGGAGAGAACCCTATGGCGCAAGTCATGGCCGACGCTGTATCGGCCGCCGTAGCCCAGATGGTCCCACAATTGGTAGCTGCGATATAGCAGGGGCAACAGCCCGAAGTTCAACCACCACCGCCACCGCCACGGAGACCAACTGGGTCAAGGCGTTGGCAGATTTGAGACCCCCGTCTTTTAGTGGGGAGACCGACCCTCGTAAGCTGGAGGCGTACATCTCCGAGATGGAGACCGCTTTCGAGACCTTGGATGTTCCTGCTGGTTCCAAGGTTCGACTTGCCGCTTACTACTTGAAGGGTTCGGCACAAAGTTGGTGGAAGCTGGTAAGGAGGGCAGAGTTGTTGATCCTACCTTCAAGTGAAGGGAGTACACGGCTCTGCACGAGCCAAGTATTACCCGATACACGTGCAAGAGGCCAAGCTCCTAGAGTTGGACAACTTGAGACAAGGGGATAAGATGACGGTTGATGAGTCCTACTCCGCTTTCATCGGACTCATCCACCTGCTACCAGATCTGGGTTACTCAAACCGGATACTGGTGAACCGTTTCTACAATGGATTGAGCTACCGCCTACGCTACGGTATGGGGCCAAGCGGATATACTACCTTACAGGTAAGGGAACTACAGTGTGATGTGAATAAGTGTGTGCAGTGTGTTAATGTTAATTATGAGTTTGTTTTGCGGGGCATAACTAACACCCTAAATATAGGAGTGCTATCATGCCGCTACTATTGTAGAGATCACCGTCCATCTGAGGGACAAGGAGAATGCACTTAAGCGCAAGGCACCACGAGCGAGGGCCAAAGCACGAAAGGGTTTGGGGGAGGGAAGAAGAAAACGCCATACCCCAGTCCCAGAAAGGACAGAATAGGGTGGAAAAGGCCAAGCCCAGACCACCACTGCTGAGGAGCCTCTGCAGCTCACCTACGCATATGCGACTAAGCCCTTACGCTTTACCCGCCCAAGGGTCCTTAATTAATAAATTCGAATACCGAATTATAGTGTGTGTTGTATTTTGTGAAGTGTGTACTGAATGTGTGATGTGTTAGCAGCTAGTAGCACGGGCTCTGGACCGGAGCGCCACTATTACTGTAAGTGGTGCAACGGAGACCACCCGGCAAGGACTGCAAGGGCAATGATGTGCAGTCCGATTCTGCAAGAAGATGGGGCATCGTGACTACGAATGCTTCCAGAACCCGAATGGCAGAACTACAGGCCTAAGGGGCGTGGAAGGGTAAGGCGCCGTGACCACCGATGGCTCGAAGAGGCTAATCAGCCACCCCCAGATCAGAGGTACACTGATTCCCAGAAGGGGAAGGGAACGGGATCCGGCAAGGCTGCCTTGAATGTGGTGGACCGGTCTGAGGCACCAGGGCCCTCTTTAGACCAGGTACCGCCTAACCGTTGAATGAAATAAGTGATTGCATACCGCATTACTGCATGTGGTGTTAGTGAGTCTATGTGTACCACAATGTGAGTAAGGAATTAAAGTATAATGTGAAAGTCACCTAATTAGGTAATTCTAAACTTAAAGGAGCCTTCAATATCTGTTATCCAATCCCACCCACACCAAACCCTGAAGAAACCACCATCAGCATCACCGACTTCCCAATGGAGCAATGTCAGGTCATCCAACCAGGTATGATACTTTAAATGGATACCTGACACCTGAAGCACAAATCCACATTATCCGACGATGTGCGACGAACTGGGAGCAGCACCCGGAGGTTTCTACACACCCGAATACCGAGCGGATCGAAGATGAAATTGAAGATGATGTGCATGGGTAAGGACTGGAACCCTTACACCAAGACATATCAAGACGTGCGAGCTGAAGATGGAGCAGCTGTACCGATGATACCTGAGGAGTTCCTTGCGGTCGTTAACCACGCCGTGGGAATTGCTCAAAAAGTTGAATCGGATTCAATACCAAGTGTTAAAGCGGATTTATGTATTGTGAACTTCTACCAGAAAGGTGGACGGTTAGGTTTACACCAAGATAAGGACGAGTCCCCCGAGTCTCTAAGTAAGGGAGTACCCGTGGTGTCTTGGTCCATTGGTGATACCGTAGTGTTTGTGTACGGCGAGCAGAAGCGTGCTGATCTCACGAAGAAGCTAGTGTTGAAATCAGGAGATGTGTTAATCATGGGTGGGCAGTCAAGGATGCTATATCATGGCATCAAGAAGATCAAACTGAATACCGCACCATCGGCAGTGATCAATGCCACACATGAAACCCGGACGTTTGAATTTGACCATCAGGCAATTTTAAAGCCTTGTGTTATCATGTAATCTGTTAAGCCAGTGTATGTTAAGGATGTTATGTATGTGTTAGTTGTGTTAGAAATGTAAACCAACGTATGTTGTAAAGAGTGTGTTAATGAATAAAGTGGAGTTGTTTGAAGTATGTGAACCGTGTTATTACCAAATACTTATTAGTTTGCCAATGAATTAGGGTGCACTGGAACGGGGGGTATACTGAGTGTCTGCAATGAGGCAGAAGCCGGCAAGAGCGGCACAATCCTCACCGGTACCTTTCCAGTCAATGGCGTGGACGCTTCGATCTTGTTCGACTCCAGAGCCTCTCATACATTTATTTCGCTATCTTTTGCGAAGAGGCTGGGGTTAGACGGTGAAGAGATGCCAGACTTTCAAGTCACTCTCCCGTCGAAAGAGCGGATCAGGTGTACCCGCTACCACCGAGATGTTGTTGTATGAATTAGAGATGAAGAGTTTCTGATCGACTTGATAGGGTTCGAGGGACTTGGTTTTGATGTGATTGCCGGGATGAACTAGTTGGAGCGGTACAAGGGCAAAATCCTATGTGCCGAGCATCGTCTGCTTCTTCGGAGTCCGTCTGGGGTTACTATATCATACCGCAAGAGGCCTAGAGAGCCTTCGACTCAGATCATCACCGCCATGGCCATGTATCATGAATTGCGACGAGGGAATGATGTATACCTCTACTATGTCCAGGGCATAGAGAGAGACCCAGAGTTTAGCCCAGATGTACAGGTAGTGTTGGAGTTTCCTGATGTATTTCCTAATGAACTGTCGGGCATGCCACCAGCACGGGAGGTTGAGTTTGTGATTGATTTAGTTTCGGGCACCGGACCAATTGTGAAGGCGCCCTATCGTATGGCTCCAGCAGAGATGACAGAGCTCAAGGAGTAGCTGAGAGACCTACTCGACAAGGGATTTATCCGCCCTAGCGTTTCACCATGGGGAGCACCGGTCCTCTTCATGAAGAAGAAGGACGGTAGCCTCCACCTCTGCATCGACTATCGAGAGCTGAATGTAGTTACGGTGAAGAACCGTTATCCTTTACCACGCATCGACGACTTATTTGATCAGTTGAAAGGAGCATCAGTATTCTCCAAGATAGATCTACGATCCGGATACCATCAGATTGCCATCCGTGAGAGTGACATTGAGAAGACCGCATTCAGAACCAGATATGGACATTACGAGTTTACGGTTATGCCGTTTGGTTTATCCAATGCACCAGCCAAGTTCATGGACTTAATGAACCGCTTGTTCCAAGATCAGTTGGACATGTCAGTGGTAGTCTTCATCGACGATATACTTGTGTATTCGAAATCCAAGGGTGAGCATGAAAGCCACCTGAGAAGTGTGTTGCAAACATTGAGAAAGAACCAGTTGTATGCTAAATTTTCAAAGTGTGAGTTTTGGTTGAACCAAGTATCTTTTCTTGGTCTTGTGATTTCTGAGGCCAGGATCGCTGTTGATCCGGCAAAGATAGATGTAGTGCGCACCTGGCCTAGGCCGAAGATAGTTACTGACATTCGGAGCTTCCTCGATCTGGCAGGATATTATAGGAGATTTGTGAAGGACTTCTCCAGTGTCTCGAAGCCGATGACTTCCTTAATGAAGAAGGATGCACCATTCGAGTGGACAGTCGACTGCAAGAGTTCTTTCTAGAGTGTCAAGGATGCTCTGACATCTGCACCAGTCCTGACTTTACCAGACGGTTCAGATGGTTTTGAGGTCTATTGTGACGCATCAGGCAGAGGTATGGGATGTGTATTGATGCATCATAGGAAGGTCGTGGCTTACGCGTCCCGGCAATTAAAGAAAAACGAAGAGAACTACCCTACCCACTATTTAGAGTTGGGTGCCATTGTCTTCGCATTGAAGATATGGCGACATCATTTGTATGGGGTAAGCGTGACAATATATTCTGACCACAAGAGTTTAAAATACTTGTTCACTCAGAAGGAGTTGAACATGAGACAAAGAAGGTGGGTCGAGTTCTTAAACGACTACGACATCAATTTACAGTACAAGGAGGGTAAAGCAAATGTGGTAGCTGACGCACTGAGTCGCCGAGCATACTCTCTCCATTCGCTAGTCTCTCATTCTAGCTTGGTTGAAGAGGTGCGGAGTGCTCAGATGTGGATCAGTATATGTTGGAGATCAGGCAGAAGCTTATTGATGGCACATTCGAGAGTCAGAAGTACGACTTCCGACTCCACCATGATGACCTGATTAGGCTTAATGGCCGACTATGTATTCCGAGGAGTAGCGCTGAGCTGAAGGACCGCATACTGAGTGAATCCCATTGTTCTACGACTACGATTCACCCCGGAGCTTCAAAAATGTACAAGGGTATGAAAAGATATTTCTGGTGGACTGGAATGAAAAAGGATGTGAATGATTATGTGTTGAGGTGTCTCACTTGTCAGAAGGTCAAGTTTGAGCACCGACGGCCTGGTGGTATGGTACAGCCAATGCCAGTACCTGAGTGGAAGTTCCATGACATTTCTATGGACTTCGTAGTAGGGCTTCCGCCTACAAGGGGAGGTCTGAATATGATTTGGGGTTGTTGACCGACTGACCAAGGTGGCTCGATTCATACCGATGAAGGACACCTGGAAAGTGGCAAACCTTGTAGAGCTCTTCGACAGAGAGATTGTTCGGCACCATGGGGTATCGAAGACTATCGTGTCTGACAGGGATACCAGATTCCTCTCAAGGTATTGGAAATCCACACGGGAAGCGCTTGGTACAGAGCTGAAGCTAAGTACAGCGTTCCACCCACAAACTGATGGACAGAGTGAGCGCACCATCCAGACACTCGAGGATATGTTACGTGCATGTGCACTTGACTTTCAGACCAGCTGGATTGATAAGTTACATCTGATCGAGTTTAGCAACAACAATAGTTACCATGCTTCGATCAAGATGTCTCCCTTCTAGGCATTATACGGTAGACCATGCCGCACACCATTATGCTGGGATGAGTAGAGTGAGACGGTCATTATAGGACCAGAGTATCTGGAGCAAGTTCAATCAGAAGTACGACAGATCCGGGCTAACATGAAGTCAGCTCAGGATAGGCAGAAATCATTCGCCGATGTGCGCAGAGGTGACCTGGAGTTCGCCGTGGGTGATCAGGTATTTCTTAGAGTATCCCCCATGAAGGGAGTGTTTCGTTTTGGCCAGAAAGGCAAGTTGAGCCCGAAATATGTGGGGCCTTATGTTGTGACAAAGCGGATCGGCCCGGTAGCTTACAGACTTGATTTACCCGCCGAGCTGGGCAAGATACATGATGTATTTCATGTGTCCCAGTTGAAGAAATATATGTCTCATCCGTCTCATGTACTTCAGCCTGAAAGGCTAACTTTAGAGCCGACCATGCGATCAGTGGAGACTCCCGTACAGATTCTGGATATTAAGACTCGAGACACTCGCCATAAGTCTGTGAGATTGGTGAAGGTTCTCTAGTCTAACCAGGACGTTGAGGAGGCCACTTGGGAGCTGGAAGATAAGATGAAGGCGAAGTACCCGTCGTTGTTTACTTCTTAGTTTTTGTATGTATAGGGTACGGGGCGAACCCCTGTTTTAAGGGGGGTAGAGCCGTTTTGGTTATGTGTGTACGACATGTATTCGGATACATTGTCTATGTTATGTTGTTATGTTGCTACCTTGTTAAGTTACAGACCGTTGTGTCTGAATGATGTTTTGATGTTTGGACCTTCTGTCCGATGCTATGTAAGTATGTTGTTAATGTTGTTATGGGAGTATTGTTGTATAAGTGTTCCCCGTGTTTTTTTTTATTATTTAGGATATGTGGGAAGTATGAACTTTGGGGACAAAGTTCTTTTAAGGGGGGTAGATTGAAATACCCCAAACCTTAGTATGTTGTTTAAACATTAAATATGGTATATTAGAGCTTAAGATAGTCTTAGAAACATTAGTAAACAATTTAAACCAATAAAACACAAATAATACCTTAAAGTCAAAAGGGCTAAAATGTGCTCTAAGCTTGGGATCAGCTTGGTTAAGACCTAATGAGTTTCCAAGACCTTATTTATATATAATGAACATATTAAACCAATTACCAAAGAAAAACCAAGCTTGAAAACAGGTTTTTAAAACAACCAAAATGTGCTTTAAGGAATCTTAAAGCACATTTTTGAAAAATTGTCTTCTAAATGGGTTTTGAATGGCTAAATGTCCATCATTACTCTTTAATTAACATGTGTACTACTTAGTATCACATTATGAAGTCTAAATCAATGGGAAATCAAAAATTTCACAATTATGTGCCTTGTTTTATGAATAGTAACTATTTTAAGCTAGTTTATAACATAGTCAATATAAGTAAGTTAAATGGTCAACAAAGACTAAAATACCCTTAGTAACATAAAGGGGGCCGGTTTTTATGGTAATGAGTCACCACTTATGCTAGCTTATTAAGTAAAGGAATAATGATAAAGCAAATCACTATTTACTTTAAGCATAAATATCTTACAACTTAACTTATCTTCATTCTTCATTTTCCCTTGTTCCCACCATCTTCTACCTTCCTTCTTGCTCTCTTCTACGGTTGCTACAGCACACCACCATCCACCATCTTCAATCTCTTATATCTCCTAGCTCCCTTTGCCAAATCAAAAACCAAGACCACCATCCTCTTTGTCTTGCCAAGCTCTTCAACTTCATCCTTTCAAAACTCCAAGAGCTCCATTTCGGTGCCAAGAGGAATCCATGGGAGGAGCTTGAGCTCATCTTTTTACATTTTATTGTTCTCCTTTGCTTCAAGGTAAGGAAACTCAAAGAAAAACTCCATTTCCTTCATGTTTTTATGTTGTCCAAAAACACCATTAATGGTGCCTTTACCTTGCTTGTTCTAGCTTCATTTGAATCTTCCAAGGGCTTGGTGGAGTCCTCTCTTGCTACATATCCAAACTCTCTTTCATATCCAAGGTAAAACAATCATCTAAATGTTCTAAGACAATATATGTATCTAGGGTTTACAATGAGATGAAGCATAAAGCTTGAATACTCATTTCATTGTTTGTATATTGATTAGAAGTTGACAAGAACACAAAAGCCTTGCCGATTTAGTCAAGGAAACAAGAAAGAAGTTTGTGAGGAAAAGAGGTAAAAGTGCTAACCTAATGTAGTTTAATGTCTTAGGGGAAATGATCTTATATTGCTTGTTAAAACTACTTAAAGAGCTAATGGTAAATGACTTAGAAAAATACTCTCAAGGGTTATTAAAAGGCATATGTATTGTGGGTGTATTTGCAGGTCAAAGGCAAATATAATGTGGGAAATTCAGTGTTTATGGTTTATGTTATTTAAGGGCCTAAGTGCCAAGCAATTTAAATTATGCACTATATTGTGATGTAGTGTTAAATGAGTGAAGTTTTGTGTATAAGAATGTTCTTGATGGGTTTTAGTGTTCTTGGATGTTTAATGGTGAAAACAATGTGTTTTGGTGTAACAAGATGTTAGTAGAACCCATGTCAAAAATTAGGTAATGTATAAGAACTTTTAAGTGTTTAGATGAGTTTTGGTGAACTAGGAAGTGTTAGAAGTGACTAGGTATAATACTAGGGAAAGATAGTGTATTAAGGTGTTTTTAGAGTGCAAGAAGAACTTAGGCATTATCTTAGAGATTGTAGGAATCAAATGAGTGTTTTGGAATGCACCAAAGTCATTTTGGAGTGTGTAGAGATTTATGCAAATTTTGGTAAATAAGGAGAAGGTATAAACTTGTAAAGGGATTTCAAGAATGACAAAAGGAAATTGGCTTGTAAGAAAAGATGCTTGGGAGATGATGTTGTGATGGAGAGGAAATACTTTGGCATGATGGTTGTCATAGGCATGAAACACCACTTAGAAACCTAAGGAGAAAACATTATAAGTGATAGGAGTTTTGGTAAGAAATGAACAAGTGTTTAAGAGTATAGAAAATCAATTTTTCCTACACGTCCGAACCTCCGTCCGAATTTGGAAGTCCGGACGTGCCCTGTTGCGTTTAAGTTTTCTGAGTCTCAGCCAGTGTCCGAACTTCTGTCCGACCCTTGAAGTTCGGACGCCGCCATCTCTTTTCCCTGATTTTTCCTCGACCTATGTCCGAGCTTAGGAAGATCGGACACAAGTTCGGACATACGTCTGGCTTTCACCCTTTGAGTCTCGACTTGCATCCGAACTTGGGAAGCTCGGACACAAGTTCGGACATGCCACTGTGTTGGCCAAAAAATTTTGTTTAAAGTTAGAAAACGTTGTCTAAAAATGGAGATTAGTTAGTAATGATGATGTGAGGTTGTCTAAGACATGTTAGGTGAGTTATAATGGCAATTAAAAGGGTGAAAGTTTATTACAAGTGTGAAAAATAAAATAACTAGTTATGTGAAGTAATAAGTTAACAACGAACTAGTGCGTTAATTAATCGACGTTACTAAATGTGTATAGGATTCTCCAACGGTGGAAACCAGTCGAAGCAAGGACCAAGGTATGGTTTTCTTGCAGTCTGTTGCCTACCGGTTTACACCGACTTGTGTGTTGTTTGTTTTTCTGTTTGTTTATGACCTTGTAAGACTTAAGTCATGTAATGAGTTTACAGTTGTTAATATTACTATGTAGTTAAGGTGTGACTCATTTCCCTTGGGTGTGTCTAACAAGACTTAACCACTTGATTGTGATTTGTTTATTGAGTTCGATGTTGAACTTCTAACAAGTGCTAACTGGGGAGTGAGGAGTCCGGTAGTTCCGGCCACGCGTGTGAGTATGGGAGTCGATGTCATAACCGGTTCGATTCTCTTTGTATGTTATGGTTGTTTTCCATTTTGGTTTTCAACTTTCCCTTTAGCTTATCCAAGGCTATTTTACTGACTCACGTCGGGCCACAGGGGCATACTATGTTTTGTTTGGTGTGCTTGGATCACTATACCGACCACCTTGTGTTAAGTTATTCGTTCAATTTAACAGGACGGTAACGAGTTATGTAACGAGCTTAGCATGAGTTTGGCAACATTCTCTTTGCTCTCTATGGATCTAACTAAGTTGGTTCGTTCCTAAAAGGAATCGTTCTTGTAATGTTGTGTGTTTTGTTGTGCTATGCAATATTCCTTGTGTAACACCCCATCCAACATTAACACACTTACAATAAACTGCAGCGGAAAAACAACCTCATCACATTACTTAACTCGTTGGTGTTACACGCCGTTAGCCACCCACGTGGCTAACAAGGCTAATACACATACATTGTACCGGTCTGATGGGCTAAATTCCCGAGCGACTACACATTACTATCCCTTTCCATTACAACAACAACAACGTACACCTTCCAACTATACCGAGTATTAATAAACTGGTGCCGACAACAATTTCGGTCTTACTACACCTACTGTTATATACACTTAAATGTTTACCCATGTACAATGTCTACCCCGTCCTACTCTCGGACGGCTTCCAGCTCTCTGTACCTGAAATAGGAAAAGAAGAGAAAGGGTGGCCCCCAAGGGGCTCAGCACCTTTGCTGGTATGGTAATCCCGCAGCCCACATGCTACCGGGCCACCAACTAATTGTCGTCTTAGCGTGCGGTTGATTATATTTAAATCATGCATGTAACAGTAACACACAACACTTAACATTTCGCCTCAATGGGCTCAACAATCGGATAATACATCCTTACTTAATAAGTCACTCAAGGTATGCAATATCCCTAGAGTGTTCCTCCTCTAATGGAGCTACTTCCTTAACAGGCGACACTTACCCTTAAATCGGGTTAACCTAGACGCCTCTTTTCTCAAACTGGGATTCATATCCATGATCCTCACACCCCACATTTTACAACATACAACATACACTACATAACAACACTTAACAACACCTTGCACGTTTCCACGTGCACAACATAACACCGCAATAGATTTGGCATCACAACAAAGATACATAACATAACGGGAATGGTCCTCTTAGGAACCGACCCAAACATTGTTAATACACTGGTAGCCTAGAGATGTTGCCATCTCATGATAAGCTCGTTACATAACTCGTTACCGTCTCGTTAAATGAACGTTAACTTAACACAAGGTGTCTCGATATAGTGATCCAAGCACACCGAAACAAACATAACAATAGTATGCCCCTGTGGCCCGACGTGAGTCAGTAATAGCCTTGGTTAAGCTAAAGGGAAGGTTGGGAACCAAATTGGAAAACAACCATAACATACGGAGAGGATCGAACCTGCTATGACAATGACCCCCATACTCACACGCGTGGCCGGAACAGACCGGACTCCTCACTCCCCCGTTAGCACTTGTTAGAAGTTCAACTTTGAACTTTATTAAACAATCACAAACATTGGGTTAAGTCTTGTTAGACATACACAAGGGAAGAGAGAGTCATACATTCACATACAAACATCACACACAAACATCACATAACCAACTCACGCATAGCCGTGGTTAGAAAGTTCCTTAAGTCGGAAACGTTGTTACCGGATACCGTTCTCCTACGTTTACCTAATAGTGGTTAACTAGCCCTTCAAGCGCATTCGAGGTTACCGGTATCGGCACGAAAACATACAATAACAATAACGACTGTAAACTCGTTTCATGATTTATCTCATAACGTGGCAAACATACAGAAAAACACATTGGCATACAAGCCGGTATAATCCGGTAGGACACAGGTTGCAAGAAAACCATACCTGTCACCGGAGTCCACTTTACCACGTCCACTTATGTTCCTCGAGCAATTCTCGATCAACTGTTAACATCACATGTGTTTTTATTAACATCGGGGCTTGCTTGATTTTACTGTCTAATGCTTAACTTTCCCCGTTAACTTAGTTACATAACTTTAACTTTTAACTTGTTTTACTTTTACATTTTGATACAACTTTTCACCCACTTAATTGCCATTTAAACTCACCTAACATGTCCTCAACAACCTTATAAATCATTACCTATCAATCCCCATCATTACATATCATTTCATAACCTTAAACCATGTTTTTGGTCCGACCGACTTGCCGACCGGACTTACCCAAGTCCGGTCCATTCCAGAACACATTTCCGTCAAAATTTCTACTCCGACCGACCTTGTAAGTCCGGTCCCATGTCCGGTCCATTCCAAAACTAATTCCCACAGGTAAACTGGGCCCCGACCGAACTTGCAAGTCCGGTCGCAAGTCCGGTCTGCCCAGATCTTTGTTTTCCTTTTTACATTCAACTCCAAACTTCACCCCATATATCCTAGTTATACCCTACCTCATTTGGGCACTTCAAACACACCTTTATCCATGTGCTAAACTCTTTAAATCACTCACCAAAACCATTTTATCATTCACAAACTTCTTACAAAGTTCCTAGCACTTGGGATGTTTTCTCCTTATGATTTATAAGTGGTAGTTCACCAATAATGACCACTACACCAAGGTGTTTCCTCTACACCTTAACATCATCTCTAAACTTCTTTTCTTACTAACTAAATCTCCTTTTTCACATCTTACTTAATCAACCTTATTCCTTGGATATCAACATTACCTAAACCTTAAACAAAATCCTCCAAGACTTAAATACATCCTCAAACACACATTGAATTCCTAGAACTTCCAAGATAACACCTAAATCCTTGCATCACTCTAAATCACCTTAACACATGTTTTCTTCTCAAGTAAACATTTATTCACCTTTAAAACACTTCCTAGTTCACCAAGACCATTTAAAACACTTAGAACTTCTCACACATTCTCACAATTTGGCCATAGCTTCTCTTGTATATACTCACATCGAAACACTTAGGTTTTTACCTTATTTCATTCAAAACACCTAAAATCCATCAAACACATTTTTATACACAAACTTCACACATTTAGCACTACATCACAATATAGTGCATAACTTAAATTGCTTGGCACTTAGGCCCTTAAATAACATGGCTCTTAGGCCCTTAAATTGCATAAACCATAAACACTGAATTTCCCACATAATAATGCCTTTGACCTGCAAATACACACACCAAGACATATGTTCCTTTACTAGTCTCCTTGAGAACACCTTACTAAGTCATTCACCATTTGCTCTTTAGGTAGTTTTAGCAAGCATTATGAGCTCATTTCTCCTAAGGCATTAAACCACATTAAGATAGCATATTTACCTCTTTTCCTCCCAAATTTCTTTCTTGTTTCCTTACAAAACCGGTAAGGCATTTGGTTCCTTGCCAACTACTAAACATTATACAAACAACATAATGAGTATTCAAGCTTTAAGCTCCATCTCATTGTAAACCCTAGGTTTACATTATTTCAAAACATTAATGTAGTTGTTTTACCTTAATCTTTGAAGGGTGTTTGAATATCTATGAAGAGAGGACTCCACCTAGTCCTTGAAAGATTCAAATGGAGCTAGAACAAAGCAACACAAGGAGCTCCATCAATGAATATTTTCGGTCACACACAAAACATGGAGGAAACTTGATTTTTCTTTGAGATTCCTTACCTAGGAGCAAAGGAGATCAATAATATGTGGAAAGACAAGCTCAAGCCCCTTCAATGGTGGAACTCCATGGCACCAAAATGGGGTTCTTGAAGTTTTGAAAGGATAGAATTGAAGAGCTTGATGAGACAAAGAGAATGGTGGTGTTTGTTTTTAATTTGGATAAGTGAGTTAGATTTTACAAGGGTTCAAAGGTGGACTTCCATGGTGGTGGTGCTGTATGAACGTGAGAACAGAAAGAAGAGAGGTAGAAGAGAGCTTGGATACGTGGGAAATGAAGAAGGAAATGAGAGAATGAGATAGGTTTGCTTTTTGGAAGATATTTGTACTTAAAAAGCAAATAGTAACTATATTAGTCATCTTTATTTCTTTAACAAGTTAACAAGTGAGTGGTGAGTCACCACACTTAAGAAAACCGGCCCCCCCTTTATTACATAAGGGTATTATAGTCTTTGTTGGTCAATTTAATTACTTATAACATTATATGTTACAAACTAGCTTATAAAAATCACTATTCACAAAACAAGGCACATAGAAGTGAAATTTTTGATTTCCCATTGATATAGACTTCAAATGTGATACTATATAGTACACATGTATATTTAAGAGTAATGATGGACATTTAGCCACTCAAAACTCATTTACAAGACAATTTTTCAAAAACGTGCTTTAAGACTCCTTAAAGCACATTTTGTGTTTTAACTTGTTTTCAAGCTTGGTTTTCTTTAGTAATTGCTTTAATATGTTCATTAACATATAAATAAGGTATAGGTATGACCATTAGGTCTTATACAAATTTATCCCAAGCTTAGAGCACATTTTTGCTCATATTGACTTTAAGGTATTTTCTTGTGTTTTATTTGGTTTAACTCCCACCAAGGTTTCCTAAGGACTTATTTAGCCTTATTAAATCATAATTGAATATTATTAAGTCTTGGTAGGCTCTTTGGGTCCTAACCAAGTTCACTCATAGCTTAGAGCATGTTTTTGCTCAAACTGTATCTTAGCGTTTTATTGCATTTTACTATGGTTTAATTGTTTACTGATGTTTCTAAGGCACTTTTTAGCCTTTACATACCATAGTTTGATATTTAAACCACATATCAAGGTTTGGGGTATTTCACCTTGCTATGCTATGTATATATATATGTTGTTGTTTAAAATCAATGCCATGTTATCATGACTAATAGTTGCACGTATCCCGGTAGCCGATGGGCTGCGCGTTAACCATACCAGCCAAGGGTTGCTGACCCCCTCGGGGGCTCCATATTTATATTGCAGGATGAGGATCGAGGAAGGGAATGGCTTTAGATCTTAGGTTCTAAGTACTTTTGGTTATTTTTGGATGTTGAGTCCAAGATGCGCCTGTGCTCCCGTGGCGTTATATTTTGGTACCATTAACTTTGACAGTGGCAGTTGTTGACAGTTACAGTGGCAGTTCACAGTTTACAGCTTACAGTTTCGTTGTAATGTAAATACTTGGTATGTTGGTAATGTATATACGTATGGATGTTAGTACCTAATGCTCGGGAGTCTGATCATCAGACCGGTACACTTGTATTTATTCTGCCTTGTTAACCACGTGGGTGGTTGACGGCGTTGTAGCACCGAATCGTTTAGTTGTCGTTTAGTTGTTATCTCCGCTGCGATCACAATTATTGTTAAGTGCGTAGTAGGGGTGTTACAAAAAAGTGGTATAGAGGAAGTATCGCTCTGATGACTAGAATACCGAGCTTAGGAATATACCGAGTTAGGAAACCTAACCACAGTTACCTAAGTGAGCAGTTATGAAAAGGTTAACCACTAACTAAGTGTGGAGATACCTTGTTGTCGGGAAAACGTTACAACTGTTGGAACCGATAAATGTGCAAGCATAATGCTAATGAATGTTCATGTGAATTCAGATGTCAGGTAGACCACGAGGTCGAGGCCGCGAGCGCGGCATTGGTGATACCGGGAACCAGGGAGAGAACCCTACGGCGCAAGTCATGGCCGACGCTGTAGCGGCCGCCTAGCCCAGATGGTCCCATAGTTGGTAGCTGCGATACAGCAGGGGCAACAGCCCGAAGTTCAACCACCACCGCCACCGCCACGAGAGACCAACTGGGTCAAGGCGTTGGCAGATTTGAGACCCCCGTCATTTAGTGGGGAGACCGACCCCCGTAAGCTGGAGGCGTACATCTCCGAGATGGAGACCGCTTTCGAGACCTTGGTTGTTCCTGCTGGTGCCAAGGTTCGACTTGCCGCTTACTACTTGAAGGGTTCGGCACAAAGTTGGTGGAAGCTGGTAAGGGAGGGCAGAGTTGTTGATCCTACCTTCCACTGGAGGGAGTACACGGCTATGCTACGAGCCAAGTATTACCCGATACACGTGCAAGAGGCCAAGCGCCTAGAGTTGGACAACTTGAGACAAGGGGATAAGATGACGGTTGATGAGTACTACTCCGCTTTCATCGGACTCATCCACCTGCTACCAGATCTGGGTTACTCAGACCAGATACTGGTGAACCATTTCTACAATGGATTGAGCTACCGCCTACGCTGCGGTATGGGGCCAAGCGGATATACTACCTTACAGGTAAGGGAACTACAGTGTGATGTGAATAAGTGTGTGCAGTGTGTTAATGTAATTATGAGTTTGTTTTGCGGGGCATAACTAACACCCTAAATATAGGAGTGCTATCATGCCGCTGCTATTGTAAAGATCACCGTCCGTCTGAGGGACGAGGAGAATGCACTTAAGCGCAAGGCCACGAGCGAGGGCCAAAGCACGCAAGGGTTTGGGGGAGGGAAGAAGAAAAAGCCATACCCCTAGTCCCAGAAAGGACAGCAACAGGGTGGAAAAGGCCAAGCCCAGACCACCACTGCTGAGGAGCCTCTGCAGCTCACCTACGCATATGCGGCAAAGCCCTTACGCTCTTACCCGCCCAAGGGTAATTAATTAAATTTGAATACCGAATTCTAGTGTGTGTTGTTATTTTATGAAGTGTGTACTGAATGTGTGATGTGTTAGCAGCTAGCACGGGCTCTGGACCGGAGCGCCACTATTACTGTAAGTGGTGCAACGGAGACCACCCCGGCAAGGACTGCAAGGGCAATGATGTGCAGTGCCGATTCGGCAAGAAGATGGGGCATCGTGACTACGAATGCTTCCAGAACCCAAATGGCGAGAAACTACAGGCCTAAGGGGCAGTGGAAGGGTAAGGCCGCCGCGACCACCGATGGCCCGAAGACGGCTAATCAGCCACCCCCAGATCAGAGGTACACTGATTCCCAGAAGGGGAAGGGGACGGGATCCGGCAAGGCTGCCCTGAATGTGGTGGACCGGTCTGAGGCACCAGGGCCCTCTTCTAGGCCAAGTACCGCCTAAACCGTTGAATGAAATAAGTGATTGCATACCGCATTACATGCATGTGTGTTAGTGAGTCTAAGTGTACCACAATGTGAGTAAGGAATTAAAGTATAATGTGAATGTCACCTAATTAGGTAATTCTAAACTTAAAGGAGCCTTCAATATCTGTTATCCAATCCCACCCACACCAAACCCTGAAGAAACCACCATCAGCATCACCGACTTCCCAATGGAGCAATGTCCGGTCATCCAACCAGGTATGATACTCCTAAATGGATACCTGACACCTGAAGCACAAATCCACATTATCCGATAATGCGACGAACTGGGAGCAGCACCCGGAGGTTTCTACACACCCGAATACCTGAGCGGATCGAAGATGAAATTGAAGATGATGTGCATAGGGAAGGACTGGAACCCTTACACCAAGACATATCAAGACGTGCGAGCTGAAGATGGAGCAGCTGTACCGATGATACCTGAGGAGTTCCTTGCGGTCGTTAACCACGCCGTGGGAATTGCTCAGAAAGTTGAATCGGATTCAATACAAGTGTTAAAGCGGATTTATGTATTGTGAACTTCTACCAGAAAGGTGGACGGTTAGGTTTACACCAAGATAAGGACGAGTCCCCGAGTCTCTAAGTAAGGGAGTACCCGTGGTGTCTTGGTCCATTGGTGATACCGTAGTGTTTGTGTACGGCGAGCAGAAGCGTGCTGATCTCGCGAAGAAGCTAGTGTTGAAATCAGGAGATGTGTTAATCATGGGTGGGCAGTCAAGGATGCTATATCATGGCATCAAGAAGATCAAACTGAATACGCACCATCGGCAGTGATCAATGCCACACACATGAAACTCGGACGTTTGAATTTGACATTCAGGCAATTTTAAAGCCTTTGTGATCATGTAATCTGTTAAACCAGTGTATGTTAAGGATGTTATGTATGTGTAGTTGTGTTAGAAATGTAAACCAACGTATGTTGTAAAGAGTGTGTTAATGAATAAAGTGGAGTTGTTTGAATTATGTGAATCGTGTTATTACCAAATACTTATTATTTTGCCAATGAATTAGGCTGTGCACTCGGAACGGGGGGTATACTGAGTGTCTGCAATGAGGCAGAAGCCGGCAAGAGCGGCACAATCCCCACCGGTACCTTTCCAGTCAATGGCGTGGACGCTTCGATCTTGTTCGACTCCGGAGCCTCACATACATTTATTTCGCTATCTTTTGCGAAGAGGCTGGGGTTAGACGGTGAAGAGATGCCAGACTTTCAAGTCACTCTCCCGTCAAAAGAGCGGATCAGGTGTACCCGCTACCACCGAGATGTTGTTGTACGAATTAGAGATGAAGAGTTTACGATCGACTTGATAGAGTTCAAGGGACTTGGTTTTGATGTGATTGTCGGGATGAACTGGTTGGAGCGGTACAAGGGTAGAATCCTATGTGCCGAGCATCGTCTGCTTTTCGGAGTCCGTCTGGGGTTACTATATCATACCGCCAGAGGCCCAGAGAGCCTTCGACTCAGATCATCACCGCCATGGCCATGTATCGTGAATTACGACAAGGGAATGATGTATACCTCTGCTATGTCCAGGGCATAGAGAGAGACCCAGAGTTTAGCCCAGATGTGCCGGTAGTGTCGGAGTTACCTGATGTATTTCCTAAGGAACTGTCAGGCATGCCGCCAGCACGGGAGGTTGAGTTTGAGATTGATTTAGATCCGGGCACTGGACCAATTGCGAAGGTGCCCTATCGTATGGCTCCAGCAGAGATGACAGAGCTCAAGGAGCAGCTGAGAGACCTACTCGACAAGGGATTTATCCGCCCTAGCGTTTCACCATGGGGAGCACCGGTCCTCTTCGTGAAGAAGAAGGACGGTATCCTCCGCCTCTGCATCGACTATCGAGAGCTGAATGCAGTTACGGTGAAGAACCATTATCCTTTACCACGCATCGACGACTTATTTGATCAGTTGAAAGGAGCATCAGTATTCTCCAAGATAGATCTACGATCCGGATACCATCAGATTGCCATCCGTGAGAGTGACATTGAGAAGACCGCATTCAGAACCAGATATGGACATTACGAGTTTACGGTTATGCCGTTTGGTTTATCCAATGCACCAGCCAAGTTCATGGACTTAATGAACCACTTGTTCCAAGATCAGTTGGACAAGTCAGTGGTAGTCTGCATCGACGATATACTTGTGTATTCGAAATCCAAGGGTGAGCATGAAAGCCAGCTGAGAAGTGTGTTGCAAACGTTGAGAAAGAACCAGTTGTGTGCTAAATATTCAAAGTGTGTGTTTTGGTTGAACCAAGTTTATCCAGTGCGCACCTGGCCTAGGCCGAAGACAGGTACCGACATTCGGAGCTTCCTCGGTCTGGCAAGATATTATAGGAGATTTGTGAAGGACTTCTCCAGTGTCTCAAAGCTGATGACTTCCTTAATGAAGAAGGATGCACCATTCGAGTGGACAGTCGACTGCGAGAGTTCTTTCTAGAGTCTCAAGGATGCTCTGACATCTGCACCAGTCCTGACTTTACCAGATGGTTCAAATGGTTTTGAGGTCTATTGTGACGCATCAGGCAGAGGTATGGGATGTGTATTGATGCAGCATGGGATGGTCGTGGCTTACGCCTCCCGGCAATTAAAGAAAAATGAAGAGAACTACCCTACCCACGATTTAGAGTTGGGTGTCATTGTCTTCGCATTGAAGATATGGCGACATCATTTGTATGGGGTAAGCGTGACAATCTATTCTGACCACAAGAGTTTAAAATACTTGTTCACTCAGAAGGAGTAGAACATGAGACAAAGAAGGTGGGTCGAGTTCTTAAACGACTACGACATCAATTTACAGTACAAGAAGGGTAAAGCAAATGTGGTAGCTGATGCACTGAGTCACCGAGCACACTCTCTCCATTTGCAAGTCTCTCATTCTAGCTTGGTTGAAGAGGTGCGGAGTGCTCAGATGTCGGATCAGTATATGTTGGAGATCAGGCAGAAGCTTATTGATGGCACATTCGAGGGTCAGAAGTACGACTTCCGACTCCACCATGATGACCTGATTAGGCTTAATGGCCGACTATGCATTCCGAGGAGTAGCACTGAGCTGAAGGAGCGCATACTGAGTGAATCCCATTGTTCTACGACTATGATTCACCCCGGAGCTTCAAAAATGTACAAGGGTATGAAAAGATATTTATAGTGGACTGGAATGAAAAAGGATGTGAATGATTATGTGTTGAGGTGTCTCACTTGTCAAAAGGTCAAGTTTGAGCACCGACGGCCTGGTGGTATGGTACAGCCAATGCCAGTACCTGAGTGGAAGTTCCCTGACATTTCTATGGACTACGTAGTAGGGCTTCCGCCTACAAGGGGAGGTCTGAATATGATTTGGGTTGTTGCTGACCGACTGACCAAGGTGGCTCGATTCATACCGATGAAGGACACCTGGAAAGTGGCAAAACTTGCAGAGCTCTTCGACAGAGAGATTGTTCGGCACCATGGGGTACCGCAGACTATCGTGTCTGACAGGGATACCAGATTCCTCTCAAGGTATTGAAAATCCACATGGGAAGTGCTTGGTACCGAGCTAAAGCTAAGTACAGCGTTCCACCCACAGACAGATGGACAGAGTGAGCGCACCATCCAGACACTCGAGGATATGTTACGTGCATGTGCACTTGACTTTCAGACTAGCTGGATTGATAAGTTACATCTGACCGAGTTTAGCTACAACAACAGTTACCATGCTTCGATCAAGATGTCTCCCTTTCAGGCATTATACGGTAGACCATGCCGCACGCCATTATGCTGGGATGAGTCGAGTGAGATGGTCATTATAGGACCAGAGTATCTGGAGCAAGTTCAAGCAGAAGTACGACAGATCCGGGCTAACATGAAGCCAGCTCAGGATAGGCAGAAATCATACGCCGATGTGCACAGACGTGACCTGGAGTTCGCCGTGGGCGATCAAGTATTTCTTAGAGTATCCCCAATGAAGGGAGTGTTTCGTTTTGGCCAGAAAGGCAAGTTGAGCCTGAAATATGTGGGGCCTTATGTTGTGACAGAGCGGATTGGCCCGGTAGCTTACAGACTTGATTTACCCGCCGAGCTGGGCAAGGTACATGATGTATTTCATGTGTCCCAGTTGAAGAAATATATGTCTCATCCGTCTCATGTACTTCAGCCTGAAAGGCTAACTTTAGAGCCGACCATGCGATCAGTGGAGACTCCCATACAGATTCTGGATATTAAGACTCGAGATACTCGCCATAAGTCTGTGAGACTGGTGAAGGTTCTCTAGTTTAACCAGGACGTTGAGTTGGCCAGTTGGGAGCTGGTAGATAAGGTGAAGGCGAAGTACCCGTCGTTGTTTACTTCTTAGTTTTTGTATGTATAGGGTACGGGGCGTACCCATGTTTTAAGGGGGGTAGAGCCGTTTTGGTTATGTGTGTACCACATGTATTCGGATACATTGTCTATGTTATGTTGTTATGTTGCTACCTTGTTAAGTTACAGACCGTTGTGTCTGAATGATGTTTTGATGTATGGACCTTGTGTCCGATGCTATGTAAGTATGTTAATGTTGTTATGGGAGTATAGTTGTATAAGTGTTCCCCGTGTTTTTTTTATTATTTAGGATATGTGGGAAGTATGAACTTTGGGGACAAAGTTCTTTTAAGGGGGGTAGATTGAAATACCCCAAACCTTAGTATGTTGTTTAAACATTAAAATATGGTATATTAAGACTTAAGAGAGTCTTAGAAACATTAGTAAACAATTTAAACCATAGAAAACACAAACAAATACCTTAAAGTCAAAAGGGCTAAAATGTGCTCTAAGCTTGGTTAAGACCTAATGAGCTTACCAAGACCTTATTTATATATTAATGAACATATAAAACCAATTACCAAAGAAAACCAAGCTTGAAAACAGGTTAAAACACAAAATGTGCATTAAGGAGTCTTAAAGCACATTTTTGAAAAATTGTCTTCTAAATGGGTTTTGAATGGCTAAATGTCCATCATTACTCTTTAATTAACCTGTATACTACTTAGTATCACATTAGGAAGTATAAATCAATGGGAAATCAAAAATTTCACAATTATGTGCCTTGTTTTGTGAATAGTAACTATTTTATGCTAGTTTATAACATAAGTCAATATAAGTAAGTTAAATGGTCAACAAACACTAAAATACCCTTAGTAACATAAAGGGGGCCGGTTTTTATGGTAATGAGTCACCACTTATGCTAGCTTATTAAGTAAAGGAATAATGATAAAGCAAATCACTATTTACTTTCAGCATAAATATCTTACAACTTAACTTATCTTCATTCTTCCTTATTTCCCTGTTCCCACCGTCTTCTACCTTCCTTCTTGCTCTCTTCTACGGTTGCTACAGCACACCACCATCCACCATCTTCAATCTCTTATATCTCCTAGCTCCCTTTGCCAAATCAAAAACCAAGACCACCATCCTCTTTGTCTTGCCATGCTCTTCAACTTCATCCTTTCAAAAATCCAAGAGCTCCATTTCGGTGCCAAGAGGAATATCCATGGGAGGAGCTTGAGCTCATCTTTTTACATTTTATTGTTCTCCTTTGCTTCAAGGTAAGGAAACTCAAAGAAAACTCCATTTCCTTCATGTATTTATGTTGTCCAAAAAACACCATTAATGGTGCCTTTACCTTGCTTGTTCTAGCTTCATTTGAATCTTCTAAGGGCTTGGTGGAGTCCTCTCTTGCTACATATCCAAACTCTCTTTCATATCCAAGGTAAAACAATCATCTAAATGTTCTAAGACAATATATGTATCTAGGGTTTACAATGAGATGAAGCATAAAGCTTGAATAATCATTTCATTGTTTGTATATTGATTAGAAGTTGACAAGCAACAAAAAGCCTTGCCGATTTAGTCAAGGAAACAAGAAAGAAGTTTGTGAGGAAAAGAGGTAAAAGTGCTAACCTAATGTAGTTTAATGTCTTAGGGGAAATGAGCTTATATTGCTTGTTAAAACTACTTAAAGAGCTAATGGTAAATAACTTAGAAAAATACTCTCAAGGGTTATTAAAAGGCATATGTATTGTTGGGTGTATTTGCAGGTCAAAGGCAAATATAATGTGGGAAATTCAGTGTTTATGGTTTATGTTATTTAAGGGCCTAAGTGCCAAGCAATTTAAATTATGCACTATATTGTGATGTAGTGTTAAATGAGTGAAGTTTTGTGTATAAGAATGTTCTTGATGGGTTTTAGTGTTCTTGGATGTTTAATGGTGAAAACAATGTGTTTTGGTGTAACAATGATGTTAGTAGAACCCATGTCAAAAATTAGGTAATGTATAAGAAGTTTTAAAATTTAGATGAGTTTTGGTGAACTAGGAAGTGTTAGAAGTGACTAGGTATATTACTAGGGAAAGATAGTGTATTAAGGTGTTTTTAGAGTGCAAGAAGAACTTAGGCATTATCTTTGAGATTGTAGGAATCAAATGAGTGTTTTGGAATGCACCAAAGGCATTTTGGAGTGTGTTGAGATTTATGCAAATTTTGGTAAATAAGGAGAAGGTATAAACTTGTAAAGGGATTTCAAGAATGACATAAGTGTGGAGGGTGATTTTTCGGTATGAGGGGGGGTCTATATAAATATGTCTGACTGAAAAGTCGAGATCCTAGAAAATGCCATTCTGTGGAGAGTGAAAACCCGTTATCCGGCATCCCTCAAATACCTATTAAATCGTCCGTCTTTCCCAGAAAGCATAAGGGGAATGCTAGTGAGCACACACCCGCTCTCGATGGGCTCCACGCGGACTTATGCCCTAAGGGCGGAAATTGACTAGAGTCGCCACCTAGTTTGACCTATGATAACTAGAAGGAAGATCGGGTTCTAAGAACCGTTAACTGACTCTGAGGTTGTTGCCTATGGATAGGGTGTATCTGATCATACCAGAGATTCTATTGGGTGGTTCGCACTGGGTTACACCCCTTAGAAGTGGTAACGACCACGACTTTGGATTGGTGCCCGAGGAAACCTCGGTCTCCAATTGTCGGGATTGCCTTCTTTCAAAACCTTATTAAAGAGATTCAATTAAAAGCCAAAGGATAGGATTGAGTGGGGGCTGAGGAAGAGAGTGGATGAGGCGAGCTCTGCCAAGCTAGCGCCATGAAGAAGAATGGGTGAATTCGGATGAGAATTAGGAAAAGTCTGAGGTTGAGCGAATAGACAAGACTTAGTGTCTGATGGTTTGAAGTTTGCGGGAGCCAAAGAAGGTTTGAGTGTTTTGAGAGGTATGGAGAACACCTTAGTATGGGAAAAGGGTTTTTTATTTGGAGCGGGGTCGCACCCTGTGTGGGCTGCCTACGTACTCAACTTCCTGTTGAGATCAGACTTACGTAGTTCACGGCCTTTGGGGATTTGGGGAGTTTTGGGTTTTGAAGGAATTAGGATTTTGACCTTTTGGGTCTTTGAGGGGTCAATGGGGTTTTGTGGTCATTTCGTGGGCTTGATGGATTGTCGAGTTTGTTTTGGAGTTTGAGGTGCTCGACTCGGTGAGATATTCGAAATCCTAAAATGATGACGTCTGTGAGACGCTGGGTCTGTGAGACATTCGGGGCTTGAAAGGATTATCAAATTTCAAAGGTTCGGCTTTTTGAGGAGCTGAGGTTTTCGAGGTGTTTGAATTTAATGAGTCTAATGAACTGTCGAGACTTTCAAATCCATTGAGCTGTAGAGACCTTCGAGTCTATTGAGCTGCTGAGACGATCGAGTCTGTTGAGCTGCTGAGACGATCGAGTCTGTTGAGCTGCTGATGAGATTCGAGTCTATTGAGCTGCTGAGACCTTCGAGTCTGTGAGCTGCTGAGACCTTCGAGTCTGTTGAGCTGCTGAGAACGTTCGAGTTTTGTGAGCTGCTGAGACCTTCGAGTCTGTTGAGCTGCTGAGACCTTCGAGTCTGTTGAGCTCTGAGACCTTCGAGTCTGTTAAGCTGCTGAGACACTTAGAGATTCGAGATGCTTGACTTCAAGGAGATTGAAGTTTTCCGGAATTTGAGATTTATGATGCTTGGAATTATTTGAGATTGAATGAAGTTGGATTGAATTGAAAATGAAAAGAATTTTGAATTGAGTTGGATTGAAATTGAGATTGAATCTAAATTGGAATTGGATTGGATTGAAACTGAATTTGAATTTGATTAGGACTTGAAATTGAGTTGAATTGTATTTGGAACTAAATCGGGATCGAATTGAGCCAATGAGCTGGATTTGGGCCTTAGAGATGGACCGGGTTTGGGTCTTGAAATGTGGGCCGGGTATCTAGGTCTTGAAATGTGGGCCGGATCGGACCTTTGAAATGGACCGGGTTGGGCCCTATGAATGAACTGGATTTAGGTCTTAGAATTGGGCTTGACTTAGCCTTTGAATTGAAATTGGAAGATGATTTGAATCTATGAAACGATTGGAGTTTGGAAGAAGTTTGAATTTTGATCTTAGAACTTTTGGAAGCATTTCAAATGCTTTGTGAGGTTGAAGTGTGTCTAATGAGTGTATGAAGTATTTAATGTTGAGTGCAAGAGCTTTGATTTCGAAGAATTCATGAAGGATATCTGGTTTTGGAGTATGAGAGGATTGATTTTGGAGAGTGTATGGTGAGTGAGTATGAAAGGGATTGATTTTGAAGTGTGTTTGATGAGTGAGTATGAGAGGGATTGATTTTAAGAGTGTGTATGATGGGAGAGTAAGAGGGAGATTGGGTTTTACAGTGTGTATGATGAGAGGGTGTGAAAGATGTTGGATGTGAAAGAGATGACTTTGAAGAGTTGTGTTGAGAAGGAGATATGAGAGAGAGTGACTTGAAGTGTTTTTTGAGACATGAGAGTGTGTTTGGTGTGAGACATGAGAGAGTTTGATTTTGAAGTGGAACTTGACTCATTGGATTTTTAAATTGATTTGGAAATGGATGGTTGATTGATTGTGCATTTTATTCTGACTTTAGAGGATGATTTGGAAAGTTTTAAGGGAAACGGGTATTCCTCACATGGACCGTGTCTAGGACCCGTATGCATTGAGGATACCCCAAACCTAGAGCTTTTCTAAAATGGGCAACCTAATTGGCTTGCTAGGGGCACCTGTTCCAGCCCGTTTGGCTAGTTATGGGCCGAACCTGATCAAAATTAGATTTGGGCCAAGAGTTACATGGGCCCAAACAGGATCAATCCATACACTTACAAAATCATAGGCAAGGAATGATGAAATGATATGTAAAGATGAATTTCCAAGACTATATAAACAAATATACACGCTGACATAGATTTCAAATCTATCCGAATAAAGCAAATATATGTAAGAAAAGAATTCAAAATCTGTCTAAATAATTATATACATATGGACATGGATTTCAAGAGCTTAAGCTATACACGTGTGAAATGAATTTTGGAAGTAGCACGAGAAATGTATATACAAGAACGAATCACCAGAGCTATCTAGGTAGTGAATCAGTATTATTCAGGGGTTGCTAATCAATTGTTAGTCTTATCCTATTTACTATCTTTCAATAGTCAATTAAAGGTTGTAAGCAAGAGAATAATGTAACGGTTATGGGATGAAATCACAAAAATGAATAAGTCAACCACACTACAACCGAAAACGAAAACAACAAACGAATTACAAATTGATACAAATACAAGTGAAAAGTTAAATCTAAAGCTGCTATGGGGGTCGCATCGACGCCCCTCACTTGAGCTGAGAGGATCAGTAAGAAGTGCACCAACCGTTACACGTGTTTGAAGTGGAGACCCCGGTAGTCCAAACCCAAAGTCCTATTTTTTAGTCTTATAGCAATTTCCCGTTCCACGAGCGTTATGTACATGTCAAAGAACAAAGACAAAGATATACGAGAGTAGTTAGTAATGAAATATAAGAGGGTTGGGGTGTGTGCAATGGGATCATACGGCCCTCTCAATGGGAGGAAATGGGGCAATCTAATCATCTCCCACACCCCAACCGAGAACATAGAAAAGAGTTTCAAGCTGCCGACAAATGCTAAGGATTGTAAGATAAATCAAGCATTGGGGTTGCTACTCAAATTAATTCATCATCTTAGATTATGACACAAACCGAAGTGTAGTATCAAAGGGGTGAAGTTGTGAGTCATGTGGGATCATACCTAGAAGGGTTTATATCATTTCCCTCTAAGATAAGAATCAATAAGGACCATCCAGCCAATGAATAATTTATCTAACAATTATGGCATAGGGCAACTATCACTCAATTCATGTCCTTATCTAAGCGCGAAAGGACAAGTTGCATGTTGGCTTCAAATTAATTTCCAAACCCATATCAATGCGCAAGGGGATATTAATCAACAGAATTAAATTTCCAAACCCATGAGGATTTAACGAGCCCAAGATACATCAGCGTGATCCAGTCAGATACAAATCCAGTAAGCGCGACCCCAGCCAAGGAAGGAAGCCCATTGTATACCTCGGTTAAAATGAGAAATCAGATAATGAGTAAACAAATCGAAGTAAACCATTAGCGCCAGAACAACATCAGACAACGGATCACACCAAACCCAAACTCTCCGGGCAAAAAGAGATACATGGGCCCCAATTCAACAAAAGGCCGGAAAAAGGTGAGGGGCCCAAACCAAAAGTAGCATAAATCAACATGTAAACCATAAGTGGTCCCAAACCACGCTAGTCCGGACCAAATGACTTCATCCGAAATTAAACCCAAACCGGAACGATGAGGGCTAAGTCTCATACACCACGGCCCATGTACCCAAATCAGTAAATTGAAAACCGACGAGTTTTGCACCCGATCATACTTGACAGCAATACAGGAATTATCCTATAAACTGCTGCATACAAGACCTTCCGTGAATCCAGAGCTGACGCCAACAAGTTTTAAATGAACTTAACCCGGTAGACTAATGACCAAAGGCAACTAAGGATAATTTATTCTTAACGCAAATCACCGACAACTCAAACAATAAACACATATCTTACGGATTCGTCTAAATTCTCCAAACATAGCGAGCAAAAATCAGACTCTTACTTCATAACAGGGTGGTGCGACCAGGAGCGCAAGCTGATCATTAAGGCTCGGTCACAAACGAGAGATCAAGACAGAAGTACATTGCATCAAACGATCAACATAATAGGGCAAGTGAAATTTAGCTTCGACCTCAAAATGGAACCGGTAAACTCGCAATTTGTCTCTGAACGCAGAAGAATCAAAGCTGGACAAACTCGAGGCCAGACATAAACGCAGGGGTTTCTTCTCAACACAAAAGTAACCAATCAGATCGAATCAAATAACCAGCACATGGGAATAAAACCCAGCTCAAATCCTAAGCAATAAACGGATTTCAAACAAAACTCTCTGTCCAAGTCCCACATTTCACACAACACCAAAATCGGTAGTGGAAGTAGATCTGAAATCGATTCACTTGTTAAACAAAAGAAAGCTTACGACCAGAGCAAGGTACCCGTGAAGTGGAGACGACACGGCCCCAAGGCCGGAAAGGGCGAGTCGTCCCGTCAGCGACATCCAGCTCGTGAGCATCACTGGACAGATGACAAGGCCGGGAGTCATCGAACAATGGTGGTGGGTATTGAATTCGGCGACGGACTCGAAAGGCCGGGGACGAGTGTCGACGATTCACCCACGCGACGGTATTGAAGAGAAAACAAATGAACGTTTACGCTTCAGACATGGCTATTCTTTTGGAGAGTGGAAAAACTCCGCTCTACAAAAACGTATCTCTACTAGGGTTTTTCTGGATGTTTTTGAGATGAAGAGAGAGATCGAAGAGTGATCAAGATGGATGAAGAATACCATTGAGGAAGACATAAACATGGGATGGATATTCGAATCGGAGAATGGGGGGAGGTGGACGAAGGTGATGGTGGCGGTTTGTCTCGTGGGTTTTTGTTTACGATTCCAGCAGAGAGGGACAGGTTGGAGATGGACAAATCGAGAGTAGGTATTTTGCTCTGTGTTTTCCAGCCTGTTTTGTTATGACCGTCGAGAGAAGAAAATTTCCCAGGGAAGAAGAAGATGGTGGCGCCGGGAAGACCAATGAAGAATCTGGAGACGGCTGGTTTCTTCGGCTTTTGAGACAGAAAAAGAAGAGGATGGCTGATAGAAGATGGTGGTGGTCGATGTTGTGTTTCAATTTTCAGAGACTGATCAAAAGAAGAGTGAGAGGTGGGAGAAACAGAAGGGTCGACGAGGAAGAAGGTGGTGGCTAGATGAGCGATGGATTTGGCAGTTTCTGAGATTAATCGAGGTTGAAGGTTGAGTGGGAGTAAACAATCGACAGAGGAAGAAAATGCCTGGAAGAAGAAGTTGAGGTATCCACCGGTGGTGATCTGAGGGAGCAGTGTCGGCTATCGTTTTTGTTTCTGGGGATCGAAGGAAAAAAATGACCGAGAGATCCAGCCAGGAGAAGGAGACGCGGGTGTTTTTTTGTTAAGTGAAGAATCACTAGGGTTTTTCTTGTTGTCATGAGAAAGGGTGGGTTCTAGGGTTTATGAGTGGGCTTTGTGTTTTTAATGTGGGCTTTTTGAAGCCAAGGGCTGAAAATAGAGTGGGTTTAAGGAATTGGGCTAGGCTAGATTTCAACCAAGTGTGGATTGAGTTTGAAAGATGAAAATGAGTGTGTATAAATAGAAATGAAAATAAAAAATACTAATGCTAATAGTAGAATAAAATAAAATATAAGAAAAAGTGAATAGATGAATAAAAATAAAATAAAATAAATAGAATATAAACAAAACAAAATAAGATAGTAAAATAAGTGAATAAACAAAAGGGGACGACCTTGAAACTGGACTGTCGATGGAAATTCATTTTTGAAGAATTGTGTTTTTTTTTCTAAAATGTTTTGAAAAAGATTATAAAATGATGGTTTCGTCTTAGCACGCACATTAATATGTTTTAAAAAAAGAAAGGCGACGACCCCTCTTATTATTTCAGAATTTGCTTTATGGGGTGAGAATTTTTGGTGTCTACAATAAGGAAATTGGTTTGTAAGAAAAGATGCTTGGGAGATGATGTTGTAATGGAGAGGAAATACTTTGGCATGATGGTTGTTATAGGCATGAAACACCGCTTAGAAACCTAAGGAGAAAACATTATAAGTGATAGGAGTTTTGGTAAGAAATGAACAAGTGTTTAAGAGTATAGAAAATGAATTTTTCCTACACATCCGAACCTCCGTCCGAATTTGGAAGTCCGGGCGTGCCCTGTTGCGTTTAAGTTTTTTGAGTCTCAGCCAGTGTCCGAACTTCTTCCGACCCTTGAAGTTCGGACACCGCCATCTCTTTTCCCTGATTTTTCCTCGACCTTTGTCCGAACTTAGGAAGATCGGACACAAGTTCAGACATACATCTGGCTTCACCCTTTGAGTCTCGACTTGCGTCCGAACTTGGGAAGCTCGGACACAAGTTCGGACATGCCACTGTGTTGGCCAAAAATTTTGTTTAAAGTTAGAAATGTTGTCTCAAAATGGAGATTAGTTAGTAATGATGATGTGAGGTTGTCTAAGACATGTTAGGTGAGTTATAATGGCAATTAAAAGGGTGAAAGGTTATTACAAGTGTGAAAATAAAATAACTAGTTATGTGAAGTAATAAGTTAACAACGAACTAGTGCGTTAATTAATCGATGTTACTAAATGTGTATAGGATTCTCCAACGGTGGAAACCAGTCGAAGTAAGGACCAAGGTATGGTTTTCTTGCAGTCTGTTGCCTACCGGTTTACACCGGCTTGTGTGTTGTTTGTTTTTCTATTTGTTTATGACCTTGTAAGACTTAAGTCATGTAATGAGTTTACAATTGTTAATGTTACTATGTTGCTAAGGTGTGACTCATTTCCCTTGGGTGTGTCTAACAAGACTTAACCACTTGATTGTGATTTGTTTATTGAGTTCATGTTGAACTTTAACAAGTGCTAACTGGGGAGTGAGGAGTCCGATAGTTCCGGCCACGCGTGTGAGTATGGGAGTCGATGTCATAACCGGTTCGATTCTCTTTGTATGTTATGGTTGTTTTCCATTTTGGTTTTCAACTTTCCCTTTAGCTTATCCAAGGCTATTTTACTGACTCACGTCGGGCCACAGGGGCATACTATGTTTTGTTCGGTGTGCTTGGATCAATATATCCGACACACCTTTGTGTTAAGTTATTCGTTCAATTTAACAGGACGGTAACGAGTTTTGTAACGAGCTTAGCATGAGTTTGGCAACATTCTCTAGGCTCTCTATAGGATCTAACTAAGTTGGTTCGTTCCTAAAAGGAATCGTTCTTGTAATGTTGTGTGTTTTGTTGTGCTATGCTATATTCCTTGCTATGCTATGTATATATATATGTTGTTGTTTAAAATCAATGCCATGTTATCATGACAAATAGTTGTGCGTATCCCGGTAGCCGATGGGCTGCGCGTTAACCATACCAGCCAAGGGTTGCTGACCCCCTTGGGGGCTCCATATTTATATTGCAGGATGAGGATCAAGGAAGCGGAATGGCTTTAGATTTTAGGTTCTAAGTACTTTTGTTTATTTTTGGATGTTGAGTCCGGGATGCGCCTGTGCTCCCGTGGCGTTATATTTTGGTACCATTAACTTTGACAGTGGCGGTTGTTGACAGTTACAGTGGCAGTTCACAGTTTACAGCTTACAGTTTCGTTGTAATGTAAATACTCGGTATGATGGTAATGTATATACGTATGGATGTTAGTACCTAATCCACGGGAGTCTAATCATCAGACCGGTACACTTGTATTTATTCTGCCTTGTTAACCACGTGGGTGGTTGACGGCGTTATAGCACCGAATCGTTTAGTTGTCGTTTAGTTGTTATCTCCGCTGCGATCTCAATTATTGTTAAGTGCGTAGTAGGGGTGTTACACCATCGTGACGTAATGGGTCTTGAATTGCCATTCTACCCCTTCCTATAGTGCAGGGATTACTATTGGTGATGTGAGTCCCTCCACATTCGGACGAGTGTAGTCGTTCGTCCTTCTTTCTCGGCTGATACCATCCATAAGATACTCTTCTTCTGGAACAAAGGTATTACCTGGTGAGTCTTTGAAAAACACTTCTGGTTCAACTGTAGACTCCAGTACCAATCCATGATGACTTCTTCTAGTAAGTCGCTCTATCTCAGGTTCCAGCTCAAATTCAGGATTTACTTCAGAACGAGTTTTAACCATAAACCAAAATCAGATAACTAACAGTAATGTAGTTGTAAAAGTAAACTCAATCGGGTAAAACCAAAATAAACTAGAACCAAAAATAAGAAACAAATCGCACTAAGCTAAGGAAATGAACAAAAGAAAATAAAATAAAACAAAACAAGAATAAAGTAAAAAGCAAAAACAAAACAAAATTAAATACCAATATAAAAATTAAACTAAATAATCGTGCCTCCCCGGCAGCGGCGCCAAAAACTTGTTGGGATAAAACCTAACGGTAAATTGTTGTTGGGGGTTTAACCTAACGGCAAGTGTACCGGTCGATTATACCAAGTTTAAATCTCGGAGTATTCCCTGAGTATCGAACCAAAGGAGGCAGTGTCTAGTTTAATTTCTACTTACAAACAAGAATAATATAAATAACACGAAATTGGGGGTTTTTGTGGGTGATGGTGAATGTTGTAAAAGAGTTCAATAAACAATAAATAACAGGTAAATAATTGATTTGGTTTTTGTTCGATAAAGGAAATTCCGGTTTACTACTTCTCTCCAGATTTGCAGTTTTTTCTCCTAAGTGATTTCCACAGAATTCTGAATGAAACCCTAGAATAAGGATAACCCGTATTCTGTCTCCCGCTCCACGAATTCTAATTAGCAAAGACCGAATCCTAACTCTCGTTATGAATCCACTGTTTACTAATTGCTTTAAGCATAGTCTAGATTAATGGTCAGCTAGTGGTTTAGAGGAATTACCATCTCTATACTAACTGGTTCTTTCCCTGTAGTCAATTGATAGCCGCAGTTCTCACTTATAAGCTAACAAACTGATAATAATAATTGATCAGATTAAAAAGTTAAGGAATTCATAAGGGAAAAGAACTTTATTCTAAAGTACTGCAGAAAATCAGGAAGGTTCCGAAATAATAAATCTAGAGATACATAGTAAACCGAAATTAAAAGTGACTACTCAGCCATAGACAAAATAACAATACTCAATATAAACAGCACAAGGATAGAGGGATTTAGCAGAAAAACTGATCTTAGAAGCCGTCACCGAGTCTGCAATTTCCACTCTTGTCTGTGTCACGTCCGGCTATCTGGGGTCGGACGCTGATCCGGACGCGTTCTTCAGGGTCTGTCCGGATCCGGACGTCAATCCGCACGCAGCTAAATGAAGCACCGTGAGTAGGTTTCTGTGAGTGAGGGGGAGAATTACGGAGAAAGATTTGTGAATGGAGATGAAGGGTTTATCGTGGATGAGCAGATGACATGGAGGGAGAGGAGGAGAGTGTAATGTTTAGACTGGAGCGTCTAGTACGAATTGAAATGAAGGCTGAGTGAAGGTTTAAATAGGCTTAGAAATAAACACAGGTTAGTGGAAGTTAGGTACGAGCATGTGCATAGGCTTAACATATTGAGTATGGGTGTATGTTAATTAATGATGTGGTATGGGCTAAACCGCCGCTCAGCTGATAATTGCGCCGAAAGCCTGATTATCAGCGCGATGTGTTTTTATTTTTTGTTTCTGTGTGACGTTCGGATCTGTGTCCGGATCCGGACATGAGACAGAGGTTTTGGATCTGAAACTCGGGTTGTGTCCGGATCTTTGTCCGGATCCGGACAAGACACAGAACTCTCGAATCTAGAGTTTGGGTCACGTCCGGCTTGTGTCCGGATCCGGACATGTGACGTCCGGATTTGCGTCCGGCTATCTTGATCCGGACATGACCAATCTTTGCCTCTTTTTCCGGATTTGTTCCCCGTTTGTTGCGTTTAAATCCTTATGATATAAAATCTTCATTTCTCTGGGTTTTTCCTATATTTAGCATATAAAATGCATCAGTTCATATCAAAACATCAGTCTGTTGAAAAACACATAATAAGTGGGAAACATTGCTGAATTGTTATAGATTATAAGGTAATTAGACCCTAAAAAGCCTATATGTTTCACACTTATCAATGATTTGTTAGATTACTATTCCAATCATTACTTTATAATATTCAAATCATTACCTTTCCTTCTTTATTTACTTTTCCTTCCTTGCAATTGTCCCCTGAATAATTCATCAATCAGACCCTCATCCATCCTCTCTAGCCCAGATCAATTCGTGGCTCCTTCTTCCTTTGAAGAAAATTCCATTAGAACTCCATTTACTTAGATTAGAACCTTAAAGAACACCTTGTCTTGCACAGATCATAACTTTCTCATCTTAAGTCCAAATCTCAAGCTTGATAGCTTGTTGGAATCCTCTTTCCAAGAGCTTTACAACCATAGCTCATGAGCCCCTAGATTCTCAGGAAAAACCACAAAGAAGTTCCTTTGATTCTCGAGGTAAAACATTGCCTTCTTGGAAACTCTTCCTTCTTTGATTTTCATCAAGGCCGAGTGCCTAGGGTTACTAACCTTTCTTATTCTTCATTGTATTATATGATTTTGGAGCCAATTTCTCTAGAAAATTGCTGTCAAAATTCCTAAGGAAAACAAGCTTAATATTAAGCTAAAGGTTAATATACAAGGTAAATCCTACAACTACCTATTTCAAAGTTCTAATTGTTGATCTATATATGATCTAACATGCTATTTATTTTGTTTAGGATTACCGAAATTATTGATGTGTTAGATTCAATTTTTAACACATTAAATGTTAATATTTTGTAAATCTAAAATTAGATTTACACTCCTTATGATATAAGCTTCAATATGAACTATCATAATATACAAGAAAATTCATATACTATGAATTTTTATATGGCCAAAAATTAGGAGGTAATATATGAGTTAGAAAAATTATCTAACTAAGTTAAATTGAAGGAATTAGTATAATTAAGAGTAATATGTAAAATTTGAGAAGTTTTGGTTACATAATATCAAGGCCGAAAATATATATGAGTTAATATGTATTTTTGAGAGTTTAAGTGATGAGAAAATAATTGTAGAATTAAGTTTACAATTTATAAAGAGTTTATAAGTGTTATAAGGAATTCATAAGGTTTTTGGTATATTTAAGGATAAAAAAAGATGGTATTTATATACTATAACATTAGATAATTAAATCTGGTGGTTTAGAGATGTTTAAAATGATTTTTGATGTTCAAAAATCTATAGGAAAATTAATTACGAAAATTAGAAATTAGTTGGAGTTAAATTGGTTAATAAATGAGTTAGGACAAAAGAAAAGACCACAAGGGTAAAATGGTAATTTCCCTGGTCAAACGTGGTCAAACGTGGTCAAACTTGGTCAATGACAGTTTGTAAAATGTTTAGAGGAGCTAGAATAAAATTTGTAGCAAAAGATTAGATGTTAAAAGGATAAAGGAATAAAAAGTTAAGTTAAATTTACTTTAGTGGTAATATTGTAAATAATGGAAAGTTAGGGGGTTTGACCATAAAGGACTGGTCAAACTTGGGTATATTTTGGTAATTGACCAAAAGTATAAAAGAAATTAGTTAAATAAGACTTTGGAGGAAATTAGAAATAAAAATAACAAGTTTAGAACTTATTATGAATAAAATGGAGATTAAGAGAAAACTATGGGTAAGTAATGTAAATAACACATTTTTATGTGTTTAGGAGGTTAAGGAAATTAAATAAAGAATTTAGAAACAAGTTGTAAAAGAAACAGAGTTAAGACGGGGTTAAACGAGACCCGTATATAACTTAAGGTATACGGGGGGTATACCCGTAATTTAATAAGTAAAGGTGAAATCAATACTTAAAGTATTTTAAAGAAAATACAAGTTATATTGGGAAAAAGAAATAAATACGTATGATACGGAGGACGTATACAAAAATTTTGGTGTACATGAATAGTACTCGTATACGTGAATAGTATACGTATACATGAATAGTAAATACGTATACATGAATAGTAAATACGTATACATGTATAGTAACTACATATATATGAATAGTCAAATACGAGACATATACGTGAATAGTAAAATATGTATGTGAATAGTGAAATACGGTGAATAGTAAAATACGAGACCGTATAAATGAATAGTGAAATATGGATGAATAGTGAAAAAATATGAAAACCTAATACAAGGTCCGTATAAGTCTAAAGCTGCTAACTGTGCAACTAAATAACTGCTAATGACGTTAGTGTGTTAATGAATTGGAATTGAGCTCGAAAACGCTCCTAAATGAACGAACCCGTTTAACGGTATATTATTATACCCGGGTTAACCTAGGAAGAGTTTTAAGTTGAAAAGAGAACCAAATTGGTTCTAAGACACAGGATACTAATACTAGTTCGGGTTACAGATCTAGATAAGTCAGAGGCATTCGGCGGATTAGGCGAACGAGGGATTAAGAGCTAGGCAGTCTCCGGTGTACGGTATGGGATTCTTGTAGCTTGTTTGCTAACGAGGTCTACCTCGGTTTGTGTGCTATGTGTTATTGAGATACGACCAAGCAAGATTAAGCATGAAACCGATTTACTGTATTGTTATTGTGTGTCCATTGCACACTAACACGAATTGATTCAGAGCTTGTTCATTAACTATGTTTAGTAAACAATTGTATAAGGTCATAAATACTCCTTGTTGTTAGTTGGTTAATACCGAGAGATGTTTAACTAACAAATTGTCATTGAGACTTCAGCTAACTGGAACTTGGGAGGAGAGGAATCTGGGACTGACTCCGGTCATGCATGTTTAGGTTAGGAGGTCGGCATCTGTATCAGATCTGTCTTCCGCATATGGCTCGTCTACGACTTGTCGCCTAGGGTCGACAAACAGACCTGACCATCTCGAGTGAACAGTTCAAGGTGGGAGGCAAATTCAGGAGGCGCGGGAGGGTCAAGCCTACACCCCTCATAACTTAAGAATTAATGTTTATTAACCCAATGGAGCTAATAACTCATTGGCTAGGGTTACCTTGACCTGACAAAAATAAACAATTCAGTTACAGAACAACCAGTTCTTTTAAGAGAACGGTTGACACTTATAAGGTATGGTCAAACACGAGAACTAAACAATTCTCAGGCCTCAGGAGTTAGGAATCTAACTTACTCATTAATGGGCTTCCATTACGACGTTCGATTTATTTGAGCTGTGAATGTTTCACATAAATGTGTTTGTTATCGTACTTCTTATTTTTTGTATGATAAACAATTGCATGTATACGACAAAGTAGTCGTGTGTAACCCTGCTAGCTTGTGGGCTGCACGTTTTCTGTACCAGCCATGTGCTGAGCCCTTGGGGCCTATGATTTAAACTTTGCAGGTAGGTACCAGACGAAGACCAACCTGAAAGTAGGAGGGGGTAGAGTACTTCGGGTTGCTTTTACATTTGTTACACGAGTTGTGCATGTACACTCATTTAATGTATTACTGAGATGTTAGTATGATGTATTAGGATATGAGATACTCGGTATAAGTTGTGGTTTATGAATTGTAATGTTTTAGATGCTCGAGTAATTATCCGGTTAGTCAGACCGTGACTTGTTAAGAGAATAAGCCTAGTTAGTCACGTGGGTGACTAACGGTGGTAACACCAATTTAGTAGAACTTTTCCGCTGCGTTGGTAATGTACGAGATGGACTTAGGGCGACGATCATTGTATTTAGAGATGGGGTGTTACACTTACTCTCAACCTCAAGCAAGTTCTACAATACTCAACTCCATTCTCCACTCAAACTCAATTTCACAAGTCTCTCAATTCTCAAATCTCAAGTCATGTTCTCAATTCAAATTCTCAAGTACTCAAAGGCATCTTTTACGTCATTGCCCATAACCTCCGGGCAGAGTCATACACAAGACTTACCACCGGGCTTACAAATACAAACGGAGCTATACACTTAGCTCCTCAAATACTCAAATGTCCGGTTCTCTACCGGACTACTCAAATTGCCAAAACTCCTCTCTCGGAGTTATTTCACAATCTCATAGATTAGCCTAGAAGTATCTCTCTCGATTCCTTCATTAGCTTAGGGAATTCTCAATGTCTAGTATTATCATATTTAAGGTTTTACCCAACTTATCGAATACTCTCATGTTCGGGACATTGTTTATATTAGTCGGATCCTCTCATTAGGGTTCGACTATTTTTCTAAGGGGTTTGAAGATCCCTTGTCATTCTTTACTTCTCTCAAAGTTGATGTCTTTGAATTTTCGTGAATCCTCTAATTAGAGGCTCCTTATATACTTCCACTAATAATTGTTTCTTGGATTATTCATTTCGGTTCTCTAACCATTATCGGGAGTTTACTAATCTCGTACACTCTCTCTCACCTTCAAGTGAGTTCATAGGTTTGCATTATCGTTATTCTTATCTCGATAGTTTTCGTGTGTTTCCGCATTTTCATTAATTCGCAACATGACTCTTTCTACGAGTCGCTACTCAAACAAGACTCAACTATGAGTCGAACTAGAGTACACAATCAACATTCAAGCAATTCATCCACAACCACATATTTCATGAATTAAACAAACTTCAATTCAAAAATTCATTCCAACAAGAACAATACATCACAAGCACATGTAAGTGCAAACAATCCGATTCGTGCATTTATCTTGTTTAGGTGATCACAGAACCAAACAAGCACATAAATCAGAGTAGCCAAGGTAGCATACGGGGCATGAGAAAATCATACCTCACACCTTGGTTTAACTTACCGCGTCATCTCACATTGCTCGGTTCACAAACGATCCTCTGATAATATTTCAAACATTGCGATTAATACCAAGTTCATACGGTACGTAAATAATTACTACTCATGTACTTACCCCGTTATCCCATTATCTCGGTTTTACTCTTGTCAATTTAAGCTCTTATTTCTCACTCACTTCTAGCACATGTTTATGCTTCTTAGGACCTTTAAAGTCACCAAAAAAAGGCTTAACAACATCTAAAAACCATTACCATCAATCGCCCTCATCATTCTAGGCATATTAAAACACATACGGTTGAATTTTAGGCATGGTTCGGGTCCCTAGTCCTAGACCAATGCATTAACGTACTCTCGGGCGATTTTCTTACCTTGTCTGGGACTTGGTCCGGGTCCTAGGTCCCGGACCAGCTGCTGGGAATTCTCTCAGGGCATTTTTGATGTCGGTCCAGGACTTTGTGCGACCCCTAAGTCCCGGACCCTGCTAAAAAGCTGATAAAACTACAATTTTCAACCCCAAATCAACCCTTAATCCACACCTAATCATTCCATAATCTTTCCACATGTTTCCTACATGTTTAAACACACTTAAACACTCCTTAAATGCTCCTAAATCATTGGTCCAATTCACCACCCAATTCTTGCTCAACTTCTACAATTTCAATTCTCTCATTTTCACATTTTGCACACTTGTGCATTTCTAACTTCTTCTTGATAGTTTCACCTTCTTCCAACCTTACCAAATCCCTTATTGACCATTCCAATTCATTCCTAGACAATTGCATCAACTATGCCCAAGTTCATTCTCCATTTCCATAACTATAAACACTAACTCTTTTCCTAGAAATTTCAAGTTAACAAACCTCATTATGCTACAGATTTTACACACCCCTCTTTCTAGTTCTCCAAACCTCTTTTCAAGGTTATTACTCTACTCTACTCAACACCATAAACACCTAATTCCTCCAATTCATTAAGTCACCTAAGAACACCCAATTTCTACACAAATTTTGCCATAACTCCCCATAAACCTAACACATCCAAATCCATAAATTCTCACCAAATTTTCACTTAAATCAATCCTAAACTAGCCACACCCATAAGGGTCCTACCAGCACACAACTCAATCAAATTCTCATCAAACCAACAACTTTAATGCATGGCTCTTAGGCCCTTAAATCACAATTCAATCAACAAGTTCATAAATTCTCTCAAATATCAATACATTGTCTCACATATTTTGGGTTTATTATTTAATCAAACCCATCCCAATTCCTAAAAAATATAGGATTAGTATTAAGGTAGGTTTCTTACCTTAAGTTCTCCTATTTCCTTTTCATTCTTCTCTTCTCCTCTTCTTCGTCCTCTTGACTCCAAAATCATCCAAGGCAATTTAAATGCCAACACACACAAAATTTTCCATCCAAAAGGACAATGGAACTAAGTACAAAGCATTTAGGCACATTAACTAACCCTAAGATTCAAAGGAGGCTTAAAGCTCAAGGTTAGGGTTTACCTTTGGAAGTTCTTGAATGGTTTTTTCAACTCTTGAATCAAGGGGGGAATTTCCACCACCATTTAAGGCTTGGAAAGGTGCTCAAACAAAGAAAGAACAAGGTATCAACATGGTTAAAAATCGGCCAAGGTAAGGATGAGGGGAAAAATGAATTTTCTTTGAACTTTCTTACCTTAGATGAGAGAGGGGACTCCAAGCTCCATAGAAATGCCATTTTCTTTACCAATGGGGTATACCCATCGAGGTCAACTTTCTTAATTTGGAATTTTGATAAGAGAGAGAGATAGAGCTTGATGAGAGGAAGAAGAATATAGTTATTTTCTCACTTGGAGCCTTAATGAAGCTTGAGCATGAAGAGAAAGAGAGGGCTGCCATGGATAGAGCTTGAAATCGTAATGGGGAAGAAGGATGAGGAGGAAAATGATAGAGAGAGGGGAGGGGGTTCAGTTGGGAAAGAAGAAAATGAAGAGAGAGAGGGAGAGAAGAGGTAAAGTTGTTTTTGTACTATTTTACTTTTTGCTTTTTGTCTAATAGAAACCAATTGTGAGAGGGGGTTAAAACGTGGCTCACTCAAATGTGCCAGATTTTTATTTCTTTATTTATAAGGTTAAGGGGAGTATTTAGTCTTATTGCAATTAACATCCCATAAGTTCCCGTTTTTACACTATTCACTAACCGGAGCCCGTTTTACGGAATTTTCTCGTTTAATTAATTTTAATGGTTCTTAAGCTCCCATGAATGTTTAATTATAGTTATTTAATGAACTATAATTTTTACGGGTCCATTTGACCACTCAAAGTCACGTTTTTGGGTTTTCTCAAAAACGTGCTTTAAGACTCCGTTAGCATTTTAATCCATTATTTGGATCCGTTTTCTTCGGGAATCATTTCCGTGTATTAATTAGGCCTAACTAAGCCTTAGGAATCCATCTAATACCCTTTTCGAGGTCGTATTCCTCCTATGGTCACATAATGCTCATTTTAGCGTTTTTCGCTTTTTAAGCGTTTTCTCTTTTTCTTTTGGATTTATTTTCTTTACCAAAATTACTTAGGCACTAATAGGCCTTCAAATATCATATTAGAGTAATTTAATCACCCAAATTAAGTTTGGGGTATTTCAGATTTAAATGTTAAGTACGACGATTATACGACAATTAGGAGCCGAGTTAGTACGGGTGTTACACCTTCCCACATCGGCGGGGGGATCGTCTTGTTAGCACCCTACCATCAGCCGGATGGTGGGAACGTATGATACTCTTATCACCCTCCCTATCTAGTGGTGGGATCATTGGATCAATACACTCTACCGCCATACTAACGATGAGATCGTCGATTCAATATACTCTACCATCGCATTGATGGTGAGATCGTTGATTATATTCTTTTGTCTTTCCTTTCTCTTCTCAAGACTCTCTGGTCTTTGGCTTAAATAAACTAAAAATTGGTTTTAGAATGTTTCCTTTTGTTTGTTGAAAACTTAACATATTGTTACTAGAGGGTGATCAATCCCCCAGTAAAAAATGTCTTATAAAATTTTTTCCAACAATAATAAGAATATGCATAATGAAAAGATAGAAGCCCGGTACCACTTTTCCAAAGGAATAATTCGACATTCATTAGAGGGTTCAATCTCATCTAGACAACCGGTTCCGGAAGATAATGGCCATATAGGCATCGCTCTCTTGAAGCTTCGACATCGTAGTTATGAATTTCTAGCTCAGACGAATCATGAAGACTTGAACAACCTCAATGGTTGTAGAGAGTTAGGTTGAATGCTCCCGGGGATGGGCTGTGAATCTTCATGATGTCTCCAGTAGTATGCTATTTTCTTCAAATGTTGGTGCAGCTATGTCTACCTTTCAAGATGTTGGGGCCAGCGTGGGATTGCCTTTGTGATGCATCGCTAGTGATACTCTTCTCTGGTAATAGCTTATTTCAAATATTCTCCTGACCAGTCTAATATTTCTACCGAGCCTCTATCTTTCTTGCCACTCCTAGAAATACACCAATCGGGCCCCATCTCCCGGATGATACTAAATTCGGGCGATGTCAACTCCCGAGGCACCTTGGTATACACGGTCCACATATTTCTACTACCGGGCTGACGCTTCCACCAGGTTGATGTTTCCACCGGGACAACTATTCTTCTCTTTTTTTAAATGTAAATACTTTATAGATTTAGCAAAATGCTTTAGAAAATCCTTTGACGGTCCGGTAACCTTTGGTGACGATTTTCTTTAACTGGTCACCGAAACAAAGACTTCCTAAATCTGGCTCATGAGAAGATGGAACGCTTACGGTAGAACCTCGCCCGGGATGGGTTACAAATCTGACCGGACCTGTAACACCCCTCTCCTTAAACACGTGATAATCTCTCTCGTAGCAATAAATAAAACATCTTACAGCGGAAGAATAATAATAACAACAATACTCACTCGGTGTCACCGGCCATTACTCGCCCCTGCAAGTAACGAAGCCAAACTATATCCAACTTCCAACATAAACAAACTGCAAACCGCTGTGATAATGAGATAATCCTATACATCATACTAAGTCCATACTCATAAACATCGACAAGTGAGCGTCTACCCCAAATCCGAATATACATAACTGTACCATAATACATTTCACCATCTTCATGTTATACAAACAAACTTCATGTGCAGTAATTAAAGTAGACTCTAACTACCCTATTCCCACACTTCGGCTTCGACAATAATCAACAACCTACATAATGGTGTAGTATCAGCGATAAACGCTGAGTATGCCGGGCCTGGACCCTAATGGTCACTTAGTCATTTTAACCATCTTATATTAGATTGGTTTCATGCTTTCCTTTACAGTTATAATCAATGTAATATACATGTATATATATAATCCTCCATCCAAACATTCATAACACTCAATCATCCATCCATTTCAACAGTCATAAAATATCACAAACAACAATTGTATATCGAACGTATCGAATAATAGTACTCAATAAAACGCCGTAGCGAACCATCCTTTGTTAATTTAATTTGGCCTTTAAGGCCCCATCCTCCAAACATGTTAATTAAATACCAGTTGGGCGTCATGTCAGGACAACCCAATAACCTCACCATGGACAGTAGTCCTCCCGTACACACAAAGGTGCTCATTTCGCCAGAGGTCCAGAGGCCCCTGACTATTCTCTTTTGTCTTGTAAGATGTCCATATAAAGGCCGTAGCCACCTGACCACGATCCAAATAGGGCTCGTTGGGTATAAATCTGGAGCGGAACCCGATCGGGAACCCCTCAGTGATCACAAATGCGCAACCAGATAGTTCGTAACTACACTGGATTCCTCACCTCAACTCACACCATCTCTCTCTCATAATGTTTAAGATATGCTCTTAGTCTTATGGAGAATAATTATTAGTTAGTGCCCAATGGGTCTCACGCATACCTAAAGTAATCAAGGTTATATTCATGTTCGAGATCCATGCTCTAGAGACCGACAATGTCGTGACTCGTTCCTAAGTGTTTTACTTAGGTTGCCATATACTTAATATTAATACTATGGTATTATATCAAGTAACCGTCTGTTATCACAACAACATATAGTATGTTTATATAAGTCGATCTATGTCGACATAGTGTTAGTCCCGTGGGACGCTTATGCATAAATAATTAATGCAATAACACACATCACATTCATGTATCCAAAACATTTAACATGCAAACGATATATTTGTATTAAAACCCAGAAATAACCTAGAATTCAATAGTTCAATAGATCCTCAAGTTGCAAAAATCCCGGTCGAAATATATAGTAATTCAATGAGCGACTGGGGTGTCAATCCACGGGACTTGATGTGGTAAGTCTAGCCTTAGATAATGGTTAACTCAAAAAGGGGGGTTTTGTTTTGGTTTTGGGTTTCACAAATAGATAACAAGAAGTAAATAGCATATAATTAAAGTGATAGTCTTGGGAGTGTGAACGGTACTCTAGGTTCAGGGAGTTGTTTCACTAGCTAAGTTCTGCATATTCAACTACTTAAGTGGAGACTTGGATCGGCTTGTAATTCTCAATTATCTATTCTGTATTAAGTCTTAATTCAAGATAGCTCATCTAGACAGGGCATGTAGTTCTAGTCTAGACCTAGCAAGTATATCTAGATGGTTTTATTGCACAGAATTACTAGTCTGGTTTAATCCGGACTAAAGCTCCTAGTGAATAGTGTAATCTATCCGATTGCAATTATCACAGGTAACAGGTTAATAGGACCATCAATGCTAATCACCTTATCTGATCATAACATGATTCGAGGGCTTATAATAAATTCACGACGTTTATTAAAAGCACTTAAAAGCATTAACCTGAACAATCCAAATTGTCTCAACAAGCAGCAAAATAATGCAGAGTTTAACTAATTACAACATCCCTTCCCCTAGAGTAAATCCTCTTAGCTAGACATAGCGATTATAATAATAAATGAGAGAGAGTTAGAAGAAATCATCTGTTACGAAGATCTTCTTGCTCGCTCCGTCCTTTGTCCTTGCGCTATCCTGGCTTGAAGGTTGATCTTGGTGATAATGGAGTGAATTGGGTGAAATGGGGCGAAAATGGAAGTTTTGGTGAGTTTTGTGAGGTGTCCGATCAACAGGGTCGGACGCGATCCGGACAAGTGTAAAATAGGTGTGTCCGGCTAAACCGGGTCGGACGCGATCCGGAAAAGGGTAAAATAGGTGTGTCCGGCTAAACCGGGTCGGACGCGATACGGACAAGGGTCGGACACGATCCGGACAAGGGTCGGACACGGCTAAATTCTGTGAAAAAGATGCGGAATGTGTTTGTGGGTGAGCGCGAGTGATTAGGGGGATTTTAGCGAGGATGAAGATGAACTGGGCTTAATCGTGAATGAGATTTGCAGAGTATGGAGAGGTTTAAATGGAGATGGATGTATGTGAGTGAACGATGCAGTTTTATGGAGGAAGCTGATGAATGGAGATGGAGTAGTAGAGAGGAGAGGAGACTGTGAAGTCAGGTACGATTTGAAATGAAGGCAGGAGATGGTTTATATAGGAATAGGATTCAGACATGTATTGGTGGAAGTTTGGTAAACAGGGTGAGTGGGTAACTGATTGACGCCTTGATTTGAGGATGGAGCGTAGTTAATAAATGCGCCGCTCGCCTGTCTTGTTAATGCGCCGTCTAATAATTCGCCGAAGGCTAATTATCAGTGCGTGCATTTTTATTTTTCAATTCTGTGTGACGTCCGGATCGTGTCCGGATCCGGCCGTGACACAGAGTTTTAGATCTAAAACGCGAACTCTCGGATCTGGAATTTTAGTCATGTCCGGATTGCGTCCGGCCCAATCAGATCCGGACAAGAGATGTCCGGTTTTGTGTCCGGCCAAACTGATCCGGATAAGACCAGTTTTTGTCTCTTCTCCTGATTTGTTCCCCGTTTGTTGTGTTGTAATCCTTATGATGTATAATCTTTATTTCCTGGGTTTTTCCTACATTTAACATATATAACACATCAGTTCTTATCAAAACATCAATCTTAGGAAAAACACATAATAAGTGGGAAACATTGTCTGAGTTGTTACAAATTATAAGGTATTTAAACCCTAAAAAGCCTGTATGTTTCACACTTATCAACTTCCTCACACTTAAGCTTTTGCTTGTCCTCAAGCAAAATAGGAATAAGAATATCTCTAAAACCTTCAAATAATCTCAAATTTGAAACAGGTGCAGGGCAAAATCAACCAAGTGATAAATGAAAGAATAATCTCGCTCTCTGAGGTAGGTTTTCACACAACATGAAGCAGGAACAATTTTTGTAAAAGCATAGAGAAACTAGATTGTAGAAAACAAGTTAACTTAGCTTGGGACTTTCCACCATTTTCATTCCTTTAACATTTGCATGACAAGGGGTGTGAAGTAATGCCTTATTCCGCAATACCTTTCAACACCACGTACTCGTGATCAAAAACAAAAATTAAACTGCAATGAATTTTTCTTTCACATGCAAAAACATTCTTCTTCCAAGAATTATAAAACAAAAAATATTGTGAATTGCAGAGTTTATTCCATAACCCAGACTTTTCTCTCTATCCATGTAACGGTGTTGGGCCAACTATCCCAGATCACGAGACCTTAGGTAGATAGGTGATAAGGCACCCTTAAGACTTAATAACCGGATAGACGAGGCCTGCTATTGTTAGGAAAAAAAATTTGATCAGTGGAGTACCTTGCCTTACCTTTTTCATTCCAAACATTCACTTCATTTCCAAAATCCCAAGCTAAAATAATCTGGTTTCCACAATTAGCCAATCTACCAGATTTTTAGTGCAAAGAGAGTATTTTTAAATAAAACTATTTTTATACAAACCCCATCAAGCAAAAAGATTCCTACGGTTTTCACTTTGGTTTAACATCACTCGGTGTGCACAGGCATTAGAGAAGCAAAAAGCAAGTGTGGCATTAAAGAACAATTAGCATGTTTTCAGGGAAAGGTCTCTCCTTCCTCACACTTAAGATGAGCAATGTCCTCATTGGTCAAAGAAGAAAAACAGAGAAAAGAGCTTTCAAAACATGTTATACTCATAATAGATGCATATGCCATAATTAACCCTCAACACAACAAATGTGGAACATCAAATAAGTGAAATTATGAACAGAGACTCCCCTGGTGTTATGGATTGAGGAAGATGTTCTTCCTCACACTTGAAGTTTGGCAGGGGTCGAGAGATTCCTTACGAGTCACAGACAGTATACGTTGTGTGCAGATTAAGAGTTGCTATATTTTCACTGACAAGTACAACCACAGAATAAAGTGCATTAACTCGAACTACAGAGAATATTTGAATCGAATGAATCATATTTAGAGAAAGAATACTCCCCATAGTTTAAGCTTAGCAGACATTCGTAAGTGGTGTGGTTCCATTTCCTGTACTTATATCCATTCGTTTCGCAGTAGAGGTGACATGTAAAGTAATCATTTTAGAACGCTGCACTACTCAAAAACAAGAAATTTAGCAATTTAGAATTTAAAACACTGCTGAATATATCTAATACCACTTCTCCTACAGTCCCATGTTTCCGTTAGTCTTAACAAACAAAAGTAAAAATAAGTCAAAGAAAAGAAAAGAAAAAATACAGAAAAACCAACAAAAGAGAAGAAAGCAGTAAAATAGAATGGCTATCACTGAGGTGGTGGTGGTGGTGGTGGTGGCTGTCTCGCTCCCAACTGGGCAATGAGCATCTGCATGAGCTGGTTGTTCTGGGCCTGCTGAGTGGATGCATCTGCCATGTACCTAGCAGCCTCTCTGTGTAAAGCATCACTGCGCTGTAAACGCTCAGCGATGGAGGTCTGCTCTGCCTAGGTGGCCCTGGGTCTGGCGGATCTCATCTATATGTCCCTCCATGCGCACCTGGCGCTGCTGGACCTCCCCTACCTGCTGCTGTACAAACCGAACTGCTGCTCCATACCCCCGAATCTCTGCTCCAACCTCTGCTGCTGCTGGAGAATGGAGTCCATCAGAGTCTGTATCTCAGGTGGGATGCTCATCACTGGGGCCGTGGGGGGCGCCATGGTAGCATGGCCGGTGTGGAGCTGGAGCTCGCAGATGTACCCGTAGATCCTAGGCCTGAGCTGCCCTTCACCCAGCTGCCGTCATCTAGGCGTAAGAAGCCCCATCTCCTGAAGGTCGTAAGGGAGATGGGTGTCTCACCCTCCCTCATACGCATGTCAGTGAAGATGTCATCGGGGAGGGTAGAGATAAGAAGATGGGATGAAGATAGGAAAGATAGGTGTGATCTTCTTCTTCTTCTTCGTCCAGATATGTCACCACCTTATGCAGCTGTCTGAACATGACGTAGGCTAGCGACATCTGCTGGGCTGCTGGATGTGGTGAGGCTATGAGGTAGTCTAGGAGGACACAATCCTCGTCAGAAGCATCATTCCCAGCCTGAGGCCGGATCTGATGACTGAGGATCTCTACTAGGGTCCTCTGCTGAAGGGAAGGAAGAATGGCATACGGGAGTACAGTGGTCGGTGGGGTGCGGTAATGGTGGTGGCTCAAATGGAAGAAGAATGGAGGTGGTGGGTTGTCGGGTTCGTGGTCGATACGGAGGAAGAAGACGATGGTTTGAGGAAAAAAAAAATAGAAAAGAAGAAAGAAAAGTAAAATCGGGGCCACGTTTTAGTGGTGACCGGATCGCACGTCCGGATCCGGACGCGTTAGAATTTGTGAGCGTCCGCTTTGGCGTCCGGCTAAGTTGAGCCGGACGCGTTGAAAACGTCTTTTTATATATATATATATATATATATATATATTAAATTAAAAAAAAAACCACTACTCTAAAATACTATATTCATAAAAATGAAACATTACCACAAAGAACCACACAAAAACAACACACACGAAATGTAGAAATTAAATAGCAAGAGTGTTTAAGGACTCCCTGGTCCTTGGTGAACTTTGCCATGATTCTTCCTCACACTTGAGTTCAGTTTAGCATTAGAGTGAAGTACCTGAAAGATTAAATCTGCAAAACCAGAAGAACTCAAGTGGAACCAGGTAAACCATTAGTTATAAGGTAGGAGCCATGGCTCCTTCGATTTGCACAATAGTGATTAACACTCTGCTAAATAAGAATAAAAGAGGAAATTAATTAACTAAACCAAGGAAGAGATGCAAACCGGTGGGTTGCCTCCCACCAAGCTGCCCGGAGTTAAAGTCTCTGGCTAGACTTTACAGATTAGGTCAAGGAGGGCCGCCACAGCAGCTAGCAATAGTTTTCTTCAGTTTGAAATACCATTGCGGGCGCGGCTTCTTGGATTCTTTGGGAGGTGATGCTGCAACACAGATAGCAGAATTAGATTTTGTGGAATTGGAACTTTCAATTAAGGATATACCTGGTGCAGGAGGCTGAGAAAAGGTATTGCCTAGGTACTTCTTCAGTCGAGCACCATTCACTTTAAATACTTCTCCTGTCTTATTCTCTAGCTCATAAGCACCATAAGTAGTGATCCCCACAACTTTGAATGGACCTGCCCAATGTGATTTCAACTTGCCAGGAAAGAGGCGCAGCCTTGAATTATAGAGCAACACTAGATCCCCTACTTTGAATTCTCTCTTATGGATCATCTGATCATGGATTCTCTTTGTGCGCTCCTTATAAATTCTGGAACTGTCATAGGCTTGCTCTCTGAGTTCCTCTAGTTCAGATAGTTGAAATTTTCTTTTCTCTCCAGCAGTGTGCATATCAAAATTCAGGGCTTTCAATGCCCAGTAAGCTTTGTGCTCTAATTCGACTGGAAGATGGCAAGCTTTTCCATACACAAGTTTAAAAGGAGACATACCTATAGGAGTCTTGAAAGCAGTCCTGTATGCCCACAAAGCATCATCTAGTTTAACTGACCAATCCTTTCTTGATGCATTTACAGTCTTCTGTAGGATCCATTTCAGCTCTCGATTAGTCACTTCTGCCAGACCGTTAGTTTGGGGATGGTAAGGTAATGCTACCTTGTGGGTCACCCCATACTTACTCATTAGGGAGTCGAATGCTCGGTTGCAGAAGTGGGAGCCACCATCACTGATAATTGCCCTGGGCACCCCGAATCTGGTGAATATGTGTTTCTTCAGGAATTTCACCACTGTCTTAGAATCAGCATTGTGGCATGGAATAGCTTCTACCCACTTTGAGACATAATCTACAGCTACCAGGATGTATTGATTTCCATGAGATGAGGGAAAAGGACCTGTGAAATCTATGCCCCAGACATCAAAAAGTTCTACCTCAAGAATGCCTTTCTGAGGCATCTCATGCTTTCTGGAGATGTTTCCCATCCTCTGACAGGGGTCACAATGGGAACAGAAATGGTGGACATCTTTATGTAGAGTAGGCCAGTAGAATCCACACTCCAATCTTTGCAGCTGTTCTTGTATAACCATGATGGCCACCTGCTTCTTAGCATGACAAATTCGATTACACTCTGGATCTCCTTATCTGGAAGACATCGCCTTAAGCCATCAGCACAGATCCTAAACAGATATGGATCCTCCCAGATATAATGGCGGGTTTCTGACAAGAATTTCTTCCTCTGGTTATAGCTGTAGTCATGAGGAATTAAACCAGTAGCCAGATAATTACTAAGGTCAGCGTACCATGGTTCATCTACTTTTCCAATTTGAACACCGTCTCATCAGGGAAGAATTCGTTGATCGGGATTCCATCATCAGGGATATCAAGTCTAGATAGGTGATCAGCAACCCGTTCAGCTTCCCTTTTTATCCACAACTTCTAAATTAAATTCTTGGAGAAGTAAGATCCACCTCAGAACTCTTGGTTTCGATTCATTTTTCTGGAAAAGATACTTGAGGGCTGAATGATCTGTGTGGACTATCACCTTGCTTCCAAGCAGATATGGTCGAAACTTGTCCAGAGCAAACACCACAGCTAGCAACTCCTTCTCTGTAGTAGTATAATTTTTCTGTGCATCAATTAGGGTCTTGCTAGCATAAGTGATTACCCTCAGCATCTTATCTTTCTTCTGACACAGTGCAGCGCCCACAGCATAGTCGCTTGCATCCGTCATGATCTCAAATGGTTCAGACCAATCCGGTGGGACCACAATTGGTGCTGAACAGAGCTTCTCTTTGATAGTCTGAAATGCTGTCAAGCACTCCTCTGTGAACTGAAATTTGATATCCTTCTGAAGCAAGTCTGACAGGGGTTTAGCAATTTTTGAGAAGTCCTGTATAAACCTCCTGTAAAATCCTGCATGTCCAAGGAAAGATCTTACATCTTTAACTGAAGTTGGTGGGGGCAGTTTTTCTATTACCTCTATCTTGGCCTTGTCCACCTGGAGGCCTTCTCTTGACACCTTATGCCCAAGCACAATTCCTTCTTGTACCATGAAATGGCACTTCTCCCAATTCAGCACAAGGTTCGTGTCCTCACACGAGCCAAGATCTCTAAGCTCAAGCTCCACACCTCCAGACAAACATCGAAGCTTTGTCCATAGACAGAGAAGTCGTCCATGAACACTTCAATACTTTTCTCAATAAATTCATTAAAAATCGCCATCATACATCGCTGAAATGTGGCTGGAGCATTGCAGAGACCAAAGGGCATCCTCCTGTATGCAAAAGTACCATAAGGACAGGTGAAGGTAGTCTTCTCCTGATCTTCTGGCGCAATGGGAATCTGGAAATAACCACTGTACCCATCAAGGAAGCAGTAGAACTCCTTCCCAGCTAACCGCTCCAACATTTGATCAATAAACGGTAGTGGGAAATGGTCCTTCCTTGTGGCCTCATTCAAGCGCCGGTAATCGATGCACATCCTCCAACCTGTGGTTTGCCTCTGGGGTACCAATTCACCTTTCTCATTTGGCACTGCAACTATCCCCCCTTTCTTTGGAACAACCTGGACTGGAGATACCCACTGGCTGTCAGAAATAGGGTAGATAATACCTGCATCAAGAAGCTTTAGTACTCGGCCTTGACCACCTCCTTTAGATTTGGATTCAACCTTCTCTGGGGCTGTCTCACTGCCTTGTAATTCTCTCCATATGAATCCGGTGTGTGCAGAAACCCGGATTGATCCCCTTGATGTCAGCAACTGTCCAACCCATGGCACTTTTATGTTTCTTTAGCACCTCCAGAAGTCTAGTTCCTGCAAATAGACAAAGATGCAGAGATAATAACAGGCAGGGTGTTACCCTCTGCCAAGAAAACATATTTGAGATGGGAGGGAGAGATTTAAGTTCCAGGTAGGAGGCTTCTCTATTGAAGGTATGGGTCTTTGGATGGATCGATCCAACTTTTCCACAGGAGGAGAGGAGGAACGAAAGTATGATTTCCCTGATTCAGCTGCTGGACGACCGAGGCCATCTCAAACTGTCTTTGTCATCCTCAATGGATCGACTTATTACCTGCTCTAAAGTATCAGAAAACTTAAACAAAGAATTAAAAGAATCAATACTCCTGTAGTCATCATCAAGATCATAAGAATTATCAATTAAATCAGCAGAGAAAACAGCTTGAGAAGAAGTGTTTTTCTGCATCATCTTATTTATATCAAAGCTTAATTCTTCATCATGAAATTTCAAGGTAATCTTCCCCTTGTCAACATCAATAACAGTCTTTGCAGTTCTGAGGAAAGGTCTACCTAGAATCAGAGGTACCTCAACATCTTCATCCATGTCAAGGATCACAAAATCAGCGGGGAAGAAAAACTTACCCACACTAACAACTACATTTTCAACCATACCTCTGGGTGTGATCGATGATCTATCAGCTAACTGGAGTCTGAAATGAATGGGAACGAGCTCACCCGCATGAAGCTTTTTAAACATGGTGTATGGCATCAGGTTGATGCTCGCTCCTAGATCGCAGAGACCGTATCCGCAATCCATGTCTCCAATTGAACAGGGATGATGGGCTGACCAGGATCACCACGCTTTGGAGGCAGCATCTGTCGGAGAGCTGCTGAACAAGTTTCGGTCAGCTGGATGGTGTCCTTCTCTTTATATTTCCTCTTATTCGAAATCAGATCCTTCACAAATTTAGCATAATTCGGCATCTGCTTAATCGCATCAATAAGAGGGATATTGATAGTCAGCTTTCTAAAAACATCTAAAAATCTTCCAAATTGCTCATCGAGCTCTCGCTCTTTGAGACGGTTTGGAAATGGAAGTTCTTTTCAGATATTTTTCCCTTTTTATTTTTAACAGCAGTAGAAAGAGAGGAGAAGGAATAGGAGCCTGGGTCTCCTCAGAAACTACCTCAGGAGGGGCAGGATGCCCTGATGGTGCACCGGCGGTATTAGAAAGAGGCTCGGTCTCTTCATCAGTACGGCTCCCTGTCACTTTGTCTTTTTAAGTTCCTCCCACTTCTCAGGGTAACTGCTGCTGCTTCTTCAGAATCCTCACAGTCTTCGTCTGAGACCACACTGCCTTCAACTGCTCCTTTGGATTGGTTTCTGGTTGGGAAGGCAATGATCCAGAAGGTCTCTGCTGTAGAGGAATTGAGTCAACTGACTCATTGTTCCTTGCATCTCCACCATGGCATTCTCTAGTTCTGGTTGATTACCGTTTGCTTTCTTGAGAAGCCATCAGCTTATCCACCATCTCCTTTAGACTGGCATTGTTTGAGCTCAAAGATGGTTGCTGAGCTTGAGGTTGCTGTGGCCGGAATTGATTATATTGAGGCCTAGAAAAACCGGGTGGTCCCCCCTGATTCGTCCTCTGAGGCTGCATTTGATGTGAATTAAGTGCATTGTTAGGATTTCCGTACCTCAGATTTTGGTGCTGATTCTGCACCCAGGGTTGCCTGTTGTTGAACTGGCCTATTACATTGGCCTCCTCGGTTTGCCTCATCTCGGCTACTAGTGGGCAGTCCTCATAGTCGTGTGCATCTCCACACTGAGAGCAGCAGGCTTCGTTTGTAGAGATTTTCTTGGCGGATTGCCTGGTGGTTGACCCCATGGTGAGCTGTTCAAGCATTTTCGCCATGCTTCCCATCGTGGTCCTCATCTGTGCTTGCTCGGAGGCTAGTTGTTCCATCATCGGGTCTGGAGCTCTGGAAGAACTCTGACCTATCGAGAATACTCGTCCTCCACTGCTGCTCCACTGGCGAAGCTCCTCACAGTAGGACTCCATAGATGCCATGAAATCCTCCCCCTCTTTGCTAGCAGGTTTCCTCCTAGGGCGGATCTTATCTCGCCTCTGTGTTCGTCTTTTAACCCCTGGAAGAATCCCTGAGCTAGTGAAGTGATGTCCTGACCATGGTGAGGGCACTGGCGGAGTAGCTCTTTGAATCGGTCCCACGCCTCACAGACTGTCTCATACCCTTCTGTCTGAATGCCATCAGGTCGGCAATCATTTGTCGTGTCCGGGAGATGGGAATGTACTTCTCGTAGAATTTGTCCATCATTGCTCCCAGGTGGTAATGATGCCTGGTGGTAGTCTGTGGAACCATTTCGAGGCTTCTCCTGATAAGCTGTGCTGGAACAGGCTCAATCTGGCGTACTCCTCCAATCCTTGAGATAAGCCAAGAGAGTCCAAGTGCACCAGAAAGCGATGTACATGGTCCAATGCATCCGATGGGTCTGCACCTGAAAAAGTACCTGCAGGGTGATTTCTAACAGCATTGGATTGGTGAGAAGGTTTTACCTTTTGCCAATCGGATATAAGTTCTGCAGTCAGATTGGGTAGAACCACTGGCCCTCGTCTTGGTGTGGCTGGTGGTCTGTTTATCCTTCCCATCGTGTATTGGGCCACTGCACCTGCTCCAATTTGGTCATGATTTCCTGCCATATTGAAGTCAAGCTGCCTTCTTGTTCTCAAAGCTTGGAGGTATACTCTTTCGATTTCAGGATCGAAGTCTGTATCCGGGGGACCAGTTGAGCGTGTTCTTCGCATCCACTAGGTGCTTATAATCAGCCCGAGAGAAAGGAACAAAATGAGTGAGTTTTAAAGTAATGAAAAACAATTGTATAAAATGGCACACAAAATAAATCAAAATATATTACAAAACAAACAATTATAAACAGTGTGTTGCAATAAAGTAACGAATTAACCAAGGCTAGGGACTAGACAAAAGTCAAGTCCCCGGCAACGGCGCCATTTTGCAAACGATTTATTTGTGTATTAAAACCAGAAATAATCCTAGAATTCAATAGTTCAATAGATCGTCAGGTTGCAAAAATCCCGGTCGAAATAGTATAGTAATTCAATGAAGCGACCGGGTGTCAATCCACGGGACTTGATGTAAGTCTAGCCTTAGGTAATGGTTAACTCAAAAAGGGGGTTTTGTTTTGGTTTTGGGTTTCACAAAATAACAAGAAAGTAAATAGCAGATAAATTAAAGTGATAGTTTGGGAGTGTGAACGGTACTCTAGGTTCAGGGAGTTGTTTCACTAGCTAGGTTCTGCATATTCTACTGCTTAAGTGGAGACTTGGATCGGCTTGTAATTCTCAATTATCTATTCTGTATTAAGTCTTAATTCCAGATAGCTCATCTAGACAGGGCATGTAGTTCTAGTCTAGACCTAGCAAGTATATCTAGATGGTTTTATGCACAGAATTACTAGTCTGGTTTAATCCGGACTAAAGCTCCTAGTGACTGTAATCTATCCGATTGCAATTATCACAGGTAACAGGTTAATAGGACCGTCAATGCTAATCACCTTATCTGATCATAACATGATTCGAGGGCTTATAATAAATTCATGACGTTTATTAAAAGCACTTAAAAGCATTAACCTGAACAATCCAAATTGTCTCAACAAGCAGCAAATAATGCAGAGTTTAACTAATTACAACATCCCTTCCCCTAGAGTAAATCCTCTTAGCTAGACATAGCGATTATAATAATAAATGAGAGAGAGTTAGAAGAAATCATCTGTTACGAAGATCTTCTTGCTCGCTCCGTCCTTTGTCCTTGCGCTATCCTGGCTTGAAGGTTGATCTTGGTGATAATGGAGTGAATTGGGTGAAATGGGGCGAAAATGGAAGTTTTGGTGAGTTTTGTGAGGTGTCCGGATCAACAGGGTCGGACGCGATCCGGACAAGTGTAAAATAGGTGTGTCCGGCTAAACCGGGTCGGACGCGATCCGGACAAGGGTAAAATAGGTGTGTCCGGCTAAACCGGGTCGGACGCGATCCGGACAAGGGTCGGACGCGATCCGGACAAGGGTAGGACACGGCTAAATTCTGTGAAAAAGATGCGGAATGTGTTTGTGGGTGAGCGCGAGTGATTAGGGGGGATTTTAGCGAGGATGAAGATGAACTGGGCTGAATCGTGAATGAGATGTGCAGAGTATAGAGAGGTTTTATGAATGGAGATGGATGTATGTGAGTGAACGATGCAGTTTTGTGGAGGAAGCTGATGAATGGAGATGGAGTAGTAGAGAGGAGAGGAGACTGTGAAGTCAGGTACGATTTGAAATGAAGGCAGGAGATGGTTTATATAGGAATAGGATTCAGACATGTATTGGTGGAAGTTTGGTAAACAGGGTGAGTGGGTAACTGATTGACGCCGTTGATTTGAGGATGGAGCGTAGTTAATAAATGCGCCGCTCGCCTGTCTTGTTAATGCGCCGTCTAATAATTCGCCGAAAGGCTAATTATCAGTGCGTGCATTTTTATTTTTCAATTCTGTGTGACGTCCGGATCGTGTCCGGATCCGGACGTGACACAGAGTTTTAGATCTAAAACGCGAACTCTCGGATCTGGAATTTTAGTCATGTCCGGATTGCGTCCGGCCCAATCAGATCCGGACAAGAGATGTCCGGCTTTGTGTCCGGCCAAACTGATCCGGACAAGACCAGTTTTTGTCTCTTCTCCTGATTTGTTCCCCGTTTGTTGTGTTGTAATCCTTATGATGTATAATCTTTATTTCCTGGGTTTTTCCTGCATTTAACATATATAACACATCAGTTCTTATCAAAACATCAATCTTAGGAAAAACACATAATAAGTGGGAAACATTGTCTGAGTTGTTACAAATTATAAGGTATTTAAACCCTAAAAAGCCTGTATGTTTCACACTTATCATAACACACAAGTGATATCACCCAAATACGAGCCCAAGGAATCCCTTAGGACAACTCGAATCAAACCCTTTTACATACCTTTCACCAAGACCTAGGATGCGCAGTGTAGACCACTAGCTCGTCAAGGGCCTCCAGCTGAAGTATGATCTAAACGGTAATAAAACTATAAGTCAGTCTCCATGACTAACTACATCCTGTATTTCCGAATAACAAGTAACCTCGACAGTTCATCCCCGGATTTCTACAGTTATTTTTACGGGTTTCTCTAAACTGGTCGGCTTTGTTACTTAAAGCTCGTATGTCGACATGTTTCGACTGTTAAGTTTAATTCATTTTATTTATTTAATATTATCCATCCTTTAATTTAGGTACATAACCTATAGTTACATGTATGCATGCATGACTTATTATATTGTATTATTTTCATATTGTATCATTATCCCACCATCAATTATAATACATTGTATTATATAATCCATTATCTTAGCAATTTATATTTGCATTCAAAAACTCATAACTTATAGTTTGTAACTATTTTTTTGTAATAACCACCACCACCATTATATTATATGGTTTCCAACCATATTATATATTCATCCTTGTATACATTTTTCTTGTATATGTATATATTTACCATATAGGTAAGTTTCATGAGTTATAAAACTCTTATATTATATGTTACATTTTATCACCTTATATTAGATGACTATTCCCATTAGTTGTATTATATTATACAACTTATATTAAGATTATTATCCTAATATTATGTAACATTTTATGTTGTATAATTACAACTCCTAAGGTTTAATCAATAAATACCTTAGTTTATAAATCTTATTTATTTATAGTCACATTATTTAATGTGAATATCCTTACTTATATTAATTCCATCTAAACCATATACTTGTTATAACATTTATAACATTATAGACCATAGTCTAAAATTCATTTTCCCATCTTTAATAATTCGGTACGGCACCTTATTTTATTTAAATTCCATTTTGACCACATAACATTATGTAATGTTATACCATATACTAATATCATATAATATATTTTTATTTCCTTTAATTTAACCTATAGTTTTTATACAAAACTATTTTATATTGCCGCATAGGCATATACATTTATACCTTATTCTTTCCATAACCCATAGTTTCCTTTATTTACAAAATCACCCCATTATTTATACCATGTTATATATCTCATAATATAACATTTTTAACTTATAAAAGAGTATAACATATGGTTTTATCTTTGTAAAATTTCCGAACAGACCTTGTCTGTTTTATAAATTAATTTCAACCCCTTTAACTTTCCAAATTGCCATTTGGCCCAATTTATAACATATAATTTTATAATATCATTAAAACATATATTATAATTATCTCTTAAATACTCTTATATTATTCTAAAAATCACTAAATTTCACCCAAGGGTTATTATTACCCTTACATACCATATACTTTCGGTTTTTACTATTCCTCCACTTATATTTATCCAAAGTGTCACAATGACATAATAACTATATATTATACATATATAGTTTATTTTAATTCCAAAACCAACCCAATAAATTCGTAAAAATTCCTAATAGCCCATGGGTGTTTATAATACCATTTTACACCCTTTATTTTCGGTAATAACATATATACCACATATGTTATAAAATTTGTTACAATTAAATACTTATCTTATTATAAAACCTTAAATAAGTTATTTAACTTTTCTAATTTGGTCAAAACCTACCATATGGTCAACGTTGACCACCTTAATATTTCCTTGACCATCAATTTCCATATAACACGGTTTATACCCATATTTTCTAGAAATTACCATTTAACCCCAAAACTTTATAAAGTCTTATAATTTTATTTAAACTCATTTAAACCTCCAATTTTCGGCTTAATTATTGTATAGCCCCCAAATTTAATTTAATTACACTTTATACCACATTTCCATGTGGTAATATATATTCACCACCTAAACTTAATTAAAACCTTATAAATCCATAAATAAAATGGCCTAAAGTACATGGCCTTATTACAAACATTAGCTTATAAAATAAATTACACATAAATGCCCAAAAATGCATTAAACTCTCGGCCTTACACATATCTTTTCCTTATTTACCAATTTTCCACATAATGGCTTAAATTTGACAATTATGTTAATTAATTAGTTATAAAATTTACTAAACCATTCCTTAATCACCTAAGGTCAAAATAAGACCTATAAACCTTGTTCACTCACGGCACATATTATACACATATGTATAAACACATATTAATATACCAAGTGAAGGTTTAAGTGATTTATACCTTATTTTTGCCTAGTTTAGGCCTTGTTTGGCCACAGCTGTTTGGAGATTAATTTTCCACAGCTTAGTTTACATGTTTTCAAACAGCAATTATGGCATGATTAGTCTCCAAGCAAGATCTAACCATAAAAAGTGTTTAATGTATATTTTCAAGGTAAATTTTACCTTTGAATACCAAGGTAACCAAGGTTGTCTTCAGCCTATATTTACAAAAGTTAAAGAGCATCAAAAGAGCTACTAAAACCATGCTTTAAACTGGTATAACTCAGATTAGAAGATGGCTAATTTTTACCTTGATTAAAATGCCAAAAATGGTGTTTTTGGCTTGGATTTGGCCATACCTTGAAGCTCTTGATATACCAACTGAATAAGTATGTTAAGAAGAAGATTATAAGGCTAGGAAACAAGGTTTCACAACCGGATTTGAAGAGAATCAAGAGATAAGTGCTTAAAGCACATTTTTATACCTTAAGAACAAGATTAGATTTCTCCACCTTCTTCCCTTGTTACAGCCGAGATTCACCCTTCTTTTAACCTCCAAAAAAACCTAGAACCATGGATGGAAATGGTTGATGCTTTGCTCCATGGAAAGAGGAAAGAAATGTGAAGAGAATGGACATAAAATGGCTTAATAAGCTTACCTTTGTCAATTGTTGTTCTCTTCTGAACTTGGCATGTTCTCCACGGTTTGGAGAAGCAAAAGAGAGGATGAAGGCAGCTGGTGTCGGCTGGGAAGAAAGGCAAATGAGAAAGGTAAGCTCATTTTGCTTTTATGTTACTTTAATGGTTACTTTATGAAATAGTAATAGGTGACTCATTAGATTGGCTGAATAATTGATTAGAGATAGATTAAAGAGTGGTTTTGACAGCCAAATGAGGTTGGCAATGGAGGGCTTGGTCAATGGATGACATTTGACCATGGTTAAAGGTAAGTAATTAAATGTTATTTTTGGGTACTATTCATCTAAAATTACCCATTTTGATTTTATTTTTAAACATTGATTTAGACTTTATAATATAGTCTGTCATGTCACATTAATGTTATAAAGAATATAATCTAGTCTTTACAGTGACAAAAAGTCATTATCTTAGAGCTCATACATAAAAACGTGCTTTAAGGCATTTTAGTGCACATTTTGTGTCGAAATGTGTTTCTGAGCTTATTGTTCTTTGAGAACAGTTTTGTTGTGTTCCTTACATGATATTTGATCTTAGGAATCCAATTTATATCAAGTAGAGGTCATTAGACCTTTATGGTTTTCTTAGAGCACATTTTTGCCCTACTTGACATTGAAGCATGTAAATGCTTGTTCTTTGTGTTGGAGTGTTGTCCAACAATTGTAATATGTTTAGTTATGTGTTAATAAGCTTATGACAAAGTTTTAGGTCCTAAGAAGTTCATTTGGGTATTTATTTACCCAAAACAGTCAAAGGGTGCAATGTCTTGCTTTGTGTTGACCACTATTGTTCTCAGTTGACTTTTAAGGCATGTTTAGGCCTTAATTAATGTGATTAGATGTTTAATCCATGTTTTATTAGTTTGGGGTATTTCAGGACCGATAGTCAACTTTGCTTCGACGATAAAAAAATGTCTTCGTTTGAAGCTGGAGATGGACTGTGGGGGCCTTGTAGAGATCCATCTCAATGCTCTATTGGAAAGCGTCCCACGGAAGAGGTTACATAGAGTGAGGGAGCTTATCCCCTAAGTATTTATGGCGAACATGAATTTCTTGCTGTGTTAGGCCAGGTCCCCTATTCCGTCATACTTTTCAATCGATGTGGCAACAAAACAGGTAGGGAGCTTTGCCTTCCTGATCTTTTCTGCAAAATGATATAGGCTCATGTCAATGGAGTCCTCTTCCTCAATTTCTTTGGTAATTGCTTTCGGTGATTCCTTCGGTTCTTCCTTCCTTGCTTTCTTCCGAGTCTCTTCCTTTCAGTAATTCGATTGCCTTGGCCATTACTTCCTCTTTCTTCTAGTAGTCCTCATCCCTCAGCATAAGCTCTTGTTGTAGTAGCTCGTTCCCTTCGATGATTCTTTCATCGATCACTCTGGACAGTCCTTTCAGCATGTCTTCTATGTTTTTCTTGGGAGATCAAACCGAAGGTTTCAATGCTAGCTTCTGGTGCTCTTCTTGTTTTTTTAGGCATCTTTTACCTAAACCTACAAAAACATGTTTTCTACCCTCAGATCTTGATGTTTCATCATGGAAAAAATCTTACTCTTGTCGTGGTGGACTCTTGGTTGCTAGATCTGAGTTGTTCAATTCCCACAGATGGCGCGTAAAGATCCAATATCGTTCCCTACTATCTATCCTAGTTTTAATCCTCGACTCCCCTATCTTCACTTGGGTTCTCTCTGAAATTACCTTGTTCTTACGCGGCGACTAAAGGATGGATTTCGCAAAGAGAGAGAAAGAAAGAGAGTTTGGACAAAAAGAGATTGCAAGCTTTTAAATGACCAAGTTTGATTGTGTGTTTATTGCTTTGGGGTGAACCCCTATCTATAGATTTTCCATATAGTTTCCTAGTGTTGCCAGCCTGTCAGTTTGTTACTGTTAGGCTATAATGTTGGACCAGCGCCCAATCCAAATCCTAATCTTGCCCTATGCCCGGGAACACTTGCCTGATCATTACTATAGGTGCGCCTAGGTGTGGATGCCAGGGTGCTTTACAGATGCGCCTAGGCACAAGCGCTCGGTTGTTTTCCTTATTCCTCTATTAGTCGACCGGGCACAGGCACCCGGTCGCTATTTACATATTACTTTACATGCTCTAAGTATAAATAATAACTCCTTGGCTTTCCTTAGGTCTTTAGCATCTTTGGTATTTTGGTTGATCTTACTTTTCATCTCTTCACTTAAATTATTATAAGTTGGTCAGCAGAAGAAAGATTTCATCTTAAAGTAGAATTAATAAGGAAACTTAACAAACAAATTTCTGGATGGAAAATTAATAAACTAAAAAAATAGCACTTTGAGATGAGGATTGAACATAAAACAAGCGTGGTGAATGTGTGGAGGTCGTGTTTTAGGATCTGGGGTTACCAACCTGATTTGAGTACTCTAAGGGATTGCCCCGCACATTGGGATTCTTAAATTTGTTCGTCAGTTGACATTTGGTTTAGCAATGACTACCAACATCTGATGGTACCTCATATGTGTTGTTCTTTACATTTTGGTGTGCTCCTATTTTTGAATTGATCGATAGAGGAACTAAGAAGGCATTTTATGTGATTTCGATAGGATTTCGATTGAGTTTTGGTACTTGAGTGTGAGATTTGTTGGAGGCATGCCTGTGAGAATTTCTAGTCTTTCAATGTGTGTATAGGTTGTTTCGGAGTGTTGTTATATAGGCAAAGACCGAAGGAAATAGATAAGAGTAAATCTCAGTAAAGAATCTTAGTTTACAATGGTTGGTAAACCAAATTATGGGTAAAATCTAACTTTGAAATCTTAACAGAAAATAAAGGACATGTTTTAAGAACTTTTAGAGTTGAAATCACGTCATTTGGATAAACGAGTGATTTTATAAAAATATTACAATCTCGCGCCTTCAATAAAACGTAAGTAAATATTGCAAAACCGAAATTATGAAATTCCATCTGGATTCTCTCCCAAACATGTTCCTATATCATGTGTTAAAATTTCAAGAATTTCCAATTAATTTGGGTACTTCTAAGAGGAGAGAGGATAGTTAAAAGGAGTATGACTTTTCTCTTGAAAAATTAAGATTTAGGGTCCAAACAATTTTGCCACATTTATGATTGTAAATAGATATGCTAAGCAAGTAGCAATTCTATATTTAGTAGGTGGATACCTTTCTTTCTATCTTTGGAAGTTTTGGGGCATTTTTTATAGAATTTGACTTATAATAAATATTTAAAGTTGTATTTCAAGAATAAAAACTGTCCTAAAACTTGGAAAAGTTCATTGATGTTAAGTATGATGTATAATTCATTTTGGGATGATGAACTGATCACTTAAACTGAAAGTTGTAAAAATACCATTTAGTCCCGACCTTGTGTCTTTTGACCGTTGTACCCTCGACCTTGACTTTGTAAGCTATGATTTATTTCTAAAGGTTAAAATTTTGGATATAACAAGGGTCATGGCCAAACATCCACATTGGAGGACAATGATAGTTGTAGGTTACAATACTTCATACTTAGCAATCCTTACTATATCCTTACCACTCGCAACCTTAGTTTGGTAGCGTCACTAAGATTTTCCACTTATGTGGAGCCCTACAAGCTAATTTCATTGTACGAGAAAGTGTGTTGAATCCTGGAAAACTCCAAAACTAGCCTTGGTTATGACTATTAACTTCGCATTCAATATTTATGATAGTCCAAAGTCAAACATATATTAAATCTTAATTCAGACATCTATGACTTGAATGTCTAACTTTTTTTTATCTCTGCCATTAGATAAACAGTTCAGCTGTTGATCAACTTCTAACTTGTCTAAATCATCCATCCATGTATTGGTTTCATAGTATTGAAGCAAAACCAATACTACTTAAGCAACAACTATTGGAGCATAACTAGTTAACATCCATGAAACAATACTATTGACTATAATGTATTGTGCTCTTTGCAGCAAGATTTTGTTTAGCTTGATGATTTGTTTATTGAGTCATTTGTCACGCAACTTATCTAATAATTTTTTTCCTAAATCTATTCTAGCCGTTAGAGCTGCCAGCATTAAATAGAATCAATATTATCCCCAGCAACTTTTTTTTTTTTGAAAGAATATTATCCCCAGCAACTATATATAGGCAGAAAATTTGGTAAAAGTTCCAAGTTCCGTAACTAAATTGTGTTGACCACTTTTACTAGATCAAATCAAACGCATCTCTCGAAAGTAAAAACTACCCAAACGTCTCCTTACATAATTCTCTCGAAACGCCACCCCTCTCTATAAATACGTCCTTACTCAACTCTTAGTGGTTTGGACAAATCACTGGGAATTCATTTTCCTCTTCTCTCATCCATTCCTCCTGTTTTGTCAGCTTCTCAACCTTCCTTTTCTCAGACGAATCAAATATCTGTCTCTTCTCCACAGGTTGAAATTCAAAGATAGAGTATGGTCGGACCACACTTCAACCTGAAACACGACGACGGCGGAAGTACCACCAAGTCCACCCTTAAAAAACCACCGAGTGGAGCAATTTCATCCGCCACAGCCAACACCTTGAAGTTCCTATGCAGTTACGGGGGAAAGATCCTCCCTCGTTACCCAGATGGAAAACTACGGTACCAAGGCGGACATACCAGAGTCGTCGCCGTTGATCGGACCATCTGCTTCCCTGGTAAACTATGTTTATTTCATCTAAACATGCATGGGTGGGTGTGTGAATAAATTTATCAGTTGACAGTCGGATTAATCTCTAATCTTCAAACATCTTGCAGAGCTGTTACTGAAATTAAAAGACCTCTGTGGCGGTGGGGGTTCATCATCATCATCATCATCATCTTCTTCTTCGATTATTAGCGTGAGGTGTCAACTCCCGACGGAAGATCTAGACGCTTTAGTCTCAATCAAATCAGACGAGGACCTCACTCACTTAATCGAAGAATATGATCGATTCTCGGGGTGTACAACAACAAATACATCACTTAAAATCAGAGCTTTCCTATCCATTCCACGGAATAAATCATCTAGCCATCATTTAGCTCCACCGTCAATTTCATTTTCTCAATCCCCATCACCTCCTTCCTCCGCCGCTTCGTCCCCGAGATCATCGGTGTCTCCAAGATCCTCTTACGGATCTACGCCGGTTCCAACCCCTAGGTTGTTCCAAGGTGCGGGGGTTCCTTATGGTGGTTTGATGGCGTTGAATCGATGTACTCGGGGTCCTTCGGCGGTGAAATCGGCGGGGAGGAAGGGGGTTGTTCAGTATGGGTATGGTGGTGAGTGTTTTTATGTTGTGCATAATGGGAATTGTCGTTGGCAATAGACTGGAATAGAGGAGGTAGAATTGTGGATGATTATAGAGGACGGACGGATTCGTGTTTATATAATTAAAAGAAAAGAAAAGGATTAAGGATTTGTATGTGTGTTTCGTAAGAATTTATTAATTAAGGAGTAGAGTATGTATGGAGGCAATCTGTTTCATTTCTTTCATTGTGAATAGATGAACCTCGCCCTCATTCAGTTTAACTTTCAATCTGGCCCGCCTAACAATCCCGATTTCTTCCTTTGTCGATTTTCTTGTATGTTCATGTTCGACACATATGAAACACGCCGTTTCGTCTCATCTCTCCCCTCTCCACTCCACTCCACCAAACTCTCCTTCTTTCCTTCCGTTTGTTCCAGCCACCAAGAAATTGCTACGCCATTGGCACGTTCCTTTCATGTTTTTTGAAACCTTTTTCCTTTCATTCTTCCATTTTTCCTACATGTGTCCAACTGAAATTGTCAAGTGGATGTTAATGGCTGAGGATCAAGAAGAGGGCGAATGCATGACCAGACTAATATACGTACCCAGTACTCCATGTGGACTTCATCCCTTGCCGTTTATTCGCTTATGTTAATAAGGGATCTACCTTTACTTCCAATTCCGAGGTAACTGGAACAGGAGAAGAATATCAAAGATTTTTTCACGCCCACTTGATTAGAAGCGAAATAGGGGGAGGGGATGAATTTTGGTCCCCATAGAATCGAATTAATTCCTTATGATGATGATATCTTTGTTTTTCCCAGAGTGGCAAAATCGAAATTCAATTTCAAACGAGGTTGAATATCACTTCCATATTCTCTTTCAGATATGTGTGGTCTCCATTTTCAACATGGCTTATCGACATGGGAACAATCAACAAATTCATCTCACAAAATACAAGTATTTTTCTCCTCCTCTTGATTCGTTTTCCACGCGGAGGGGAACGAATAGTTCCGGACAGACTTGGATTTATTTCAGCCCGGGAGGTCAATAATGCCCGTAACCCCAAATGTTAAGTGAAACCAACCGAACCGAACCACAAGAGGTAGCCCCATTTGGAAGTCTCTGACCTCAGCTTTGGACCTTTTGAATAATGGTATCATCAAACAGATTGGTGATGGCAAGAGTACTAATTTCTGGAATTCTCCTTGGATTCTCAATCTTCTTGGAAATAGAATCTTTGCTAACACCCAAGTTCCTAGTCCAGAAGATCATAAGGTTGCTGATTATATAGATGACACTCTTAAGAATATCGATAAAATGAAATCTGTTTTGTCTGATGAGGTTGTTTGAGTGATCTCTCCTATCAGAATTAACCCAGCTGAGAAGGATAGATGGATATGGAAACATACAAAAAACAACACTCATTCAGTCAAATCAGCTTATGCTTTCTTGCAAATCAACCAGCAAGATGAAAGCTCTTCGTCCTCAAATTCTATTAATTCTATCTGTAAAAGGATCAACCCTGATATCTCTAGTCCAAGAGTGAGACTTAACTTGTGGAAGTTCTTAACAGGGATCATTCCTTGTCAAGACAACCTAGCGAAAAGACTAGGATGTGCTTTCAATTGTTTAATCTGTGGAGATAGAGATACTATGGCACATTGCTTCTTTCATTGTTGTGTTGTCTCCAACATATGGGTTCAAACTGTTGATATTGGTACTGTTCCTACCACGGCTAACACAGATTTGCTTGGTTGGTTTGACAGACTAGCAAAGCAAGTGAGTAGCAGTAAACTCTCTAAGATTGCTAATCTTTTGTGGGTTATTTATGCTGCTAGGAACAAAGCTAAACATAATGAGGAGCTAGCTTGGTGGACTCTCATAGAAGACAACATATCTTTTGTGGGAGCTTACTAGAAAAACATGCAATCAAAGAACAGGATAATGTTCAGAAAGACTAGTGGTTCCCTCCTATCCAAGGAAGCACGAAGATCAGCATTACTTCCGTGAGACCTTTAACGAGGAGTTAATGATAGCAGGAGTTTCTAGAGATTATAAAGGAACTCCAAGTTTGATTTTCAACGGGAAGCTAAGTATCACTACTAAGGTGAGTCAGGCTAACATCTTAGCAGTTAGAATAGCGATGGAGCTTGCTGTTTCAGTGGTTATTCATGGCTTCTGCTTAGAAGTCGAGCAAGAACACACGAGGAAGATTATTACCAATGACCTTATTGGGGCAGATCAGAACTTTTTGGAAGACAGCAGGAAAATCAAGGCCCTAAAGAATGTGTAATATTAGCGATATTGCTATTGTTACTAAGTATGTCAATTATCCTTGTAATCTAATATCTGATCTAGGATATCAGTTTTTGAATACCACCTTAGTATGGAGAGGGGAATACATTCCTCTTAACATCAAAGTGGCTTGTGATCTGGACTGGGATCATCCCAACCAGACCACCCCTTTTGCTTAGGATATGTAATGGTACTGCTCTCCCTTATTATATGAAGTTTCAATTATGATTAAAAAAAACGAACCAAACCACAATGCTCCGTTCTTCCAGTGTACACGTGTAAAAAACAGTTTATATGACTATGATGATATGTTTCGTTGAGTTAAAATTTAGAAAAAATCTACAAGAATAAAAATAATCTATAGTTTAAGTTCCCTGCTTTTGATTTTAAAAAATATATATTTTATTTAATCTATTATTATTATAACCATGAAGAAAAATTTAGAGAAAATCTACAACATAAAAAGGAATAATCTATAACTACCTCCGTCTCGTCATAAATGTCCTGTTTGCTTTTTGGCACGTTTTTCCACTTCAATATTAAACATATAAGATAAAATAATTTTTCAAAATTAAGTTTATAATATATAGTTTTTCACATAAGGATTCCATTATAAAACATAGATTTATAAAAAATATATTATCTTCTAGGTTAAATATTGAAGTCAAACGACACATCCAAATAGTAAACTTGACACTTTGACCAGGACGGAGGGAGTATTACTATATAGTATATCTGAACCTAACTTAAAAATATTTAAAATGAATTTTTTATTTTTTATTTTCTTAGAACAACTAGTATCAAATTTGATCTCTAACAAAATTAAGGAACAATATTATCTAACTATTGAACAAAGGGGTTAAAAAGTTGTACAAAAAGTATAGATTATATGAACACAAACTTGATGTTTAAAAATCGGTAAACCAAGAAATTTGATAAATTATACTAGGAACTAATGTGTATTTATGTGTTAAAAGCAGGAAAAACATTGGAAATTCAAAGTTTAGATCTCAAGGGGTGCAACGGTACAAACAGAGAGCAAATCAGAGCAAGAATGAGGATTCTGGTATTTTGTAGTTGGTCTGGGTATGTGTCCAGATTTCTAAACCCGGACCAACCACGGAGAAGAATCCTGTGAGTGGTCGGGTAGGTAATCCCGGATGCACTCCCGGACCACGTAAAAAGAGACGCGCCGTTTTATCAAATTAAGAGAAACGTATATAAAGCTGCTTGATCATCGATTGGTGCCAGCCCTAGCCGCCCACCATTGACCACTGTTCCATTGAAGAATACCTGTAGATCATCCATCCTCACATATCACCACCTACCATCTGCTTGCCATCCACACATCACCACCATCACCATCCATCCATTGCTTCAGTCCACCGATTAGTTCACACCAGAGCCCTCTGCTCACCACGCCGACCATTCATCATCCATCACCACACCATGATATACACATCCTTCTGCACATCACCGAGCCAGTATCACATCAGAGGTGAGGAAAGCAGCAATTACGATGCGAGGGAAAAGGACAAACCAAATACAAACCGAAGCAAGTTAGAAAACCGGAGTGAATTTTTGAAATGTATTATCTTTTCTCTTTCATTATTACTCGTTTAATGTTAGTTTTAATTGTCGTTTTTGTTTTTGGAATTATGAGTGAGTAGTTTCGTTTAGCTTCCCGAGTTGGGAAGTGGGCCTATTTCTTGATGATTATGTTATGTGACGTTTCCGGTTAACTTTGTTAATGCAATTACTTCAATTCCTGTTCTTAATGTGTTTTAATTATCTGGCCAATAATTAGAACAATTCTTGTAGTTCTTTAATCAACACGCGAGAGCTGATATAGTTAACGAGACATGGGAAGTTGAACCTAATTAACGACTAGAAGCGTGATCCCGCCTATAGGTTAGTCGGACTCCAATAGGAACTGTTCTTTATGCGATTAGTTGTGTCCGGATTAGAGCATTAGTCTGCTGCTAGTTCTAGCATCTGGTTAGGATTCATTAGACTTAGCCGTTGACGATATAATTATAGTTTCTGAGTTATTTGTAAAAAGTCAGGGGAAGAGTTTAATAATAAAATATGAAGAAATATGTGAGCGGAAAAACTCGGGGTGCGCCATTTAATTATTAGAGTTTCAACCGTTAATTGCTGGTGTTTGCTTTATTTAGTTAAATTGTTCTTTCTAATTTCGTTGTTAATTAACATTTGATTAGGTTATTACGATTCCTTTAAAAAGTGTTATTCTCTTGTTTATTAGTTAGGTTAGTTTTCTCAATTAGGTTTATTAAATTCACCAGTTAATTGAAAGAGGTCCCCAAGTTCGACAACCCACTCAATCACTATTCCACAAAATGATAGGTACACTACCTAGGTAAAGATAGTCACGTATTTATGCTACACTTATAATGAGGCCAAGGGTAGAGATGAAGACAACAAGACCATGGAGGGAAATTTGAGGTACGTGAAGCTTAAGGGGGGTGACCGAAGTTGCAACTTGCGCCTTCTCTCGGATTCGTCTTTCTCATCTTGAAATCGTTTTGTTACTTTGTGCTGAATTTGCTTTTGAACTTCGGAATTTTGAACTTCTAGAGTCATCCTTAACATCATTTATCTTCTTTTGTCATTCAAATTTCTTTAAGGCTTTTCAGATTTGCCTTTTTTTCTATTTGAATTTGTCTTCAGGGTTCTTGTGTCTCCCGATTTTGAATTTTCAAAGTTGTTTTGATGTGAGATTTTTGAATCCCGTGTCACTTTGGGATCATTTTTGGATCATTTTTTCATGCTAATAGTGGTATTGCTTCTTTTGGACTTATGAAGACATCATCCGAGAGTCGGGCCCATGCTTCTTTTGGTCACCGGGTCGGATATCATCATTAGGTGGCTTGTTTTGTGGAGCTTGATTGTATCAAAAGAGGAGATGTTTGAAAAGCTCGGCGAGGGTGCCTAGGGTTTAATATCAGGGTTTCACAAGCTTTTGGCTATGTGGTGCTGTACCTAGGTGCTTTGTTATTCCTGGTAGTTGTGTATCTGTTCTCTGTTACTTTTCGCAGGTCTAAGAGTTAATCTATAAATTATGTCCTTCGGTCAGAGTTATGCCGTTTACCTCAACATTGAGTGTGACCTTACTGGAGACGTGTAAAAATGACACGCTCGATCGTTCATGGTTTTTCTGCTCAAGACACTCTCGTGAATTTTTCAGTTGGAGAATTTTTAGGCATTTAAACAAAAAGTTTAAAGACGAGGATCCTAAAGTTAGATTGCCCCAGTATCATTTTGGGGTCTTTTGACAAGCCTTTTGAACAATTATTTATATGTGTGAAGTTGTGGTGCATTGATTATGGATGAGTTGTGAAAACTGCAATAATCATGTGCTTGAACCTGTGTTTGAGGAGTTGTTTACAGTGATTTACGATCATCAGAGCATGCTCCACTTTCAACGCTCACAAGAACTCTTTGTGGAAAGGTCTTGTGAGCCTCGATTTTTAAACCCTATCCTATGTTGATTAAGTTGATTAGGATCTGATCGGGTTTTAGGTCCCCTTATAACCTAAGTTTAATAACTATGACATAAAAACAATAATTATTAAAACCTAAGTTAGCTCACTGGAACCTATTAGAGTCGCCACCTAATTTTGACCTAGGGTAAATTAGGAAAGGAGAGTTCGGGTTCGGGAGCTTGATATTCGACTTATTTAGGGTTCAAATTACTTTCATTACCCCTCGAAGTCGTTTTTCCTCTACTTAGTTTAATCACGGCTTATTACGAGTCATTTTAACCTAAGTGCGCGAAATTCTGATTTTTTTATTTTGACATTTTTTGACAGAAAATTAAAGTGGAAATTAAAACTACCTAAACTAGGGTTTCAGAGGCAGAATTAGGTCAAATTTGTTTCTGTCTGTAGCCACGGACCTAATGTCTATAACCATGGACCCTAGTTAAATTGCATGAAAATAAAAGTCGAATTAACAGAAAATGAAATTTTGAAAAAAGTCCGGGGCCACAGACAGGCTGTCCGTGGGCTCGGACATGTGCCATTTAAACCCTAGAAATTTGAAAAAAAGTAAAATCCCACCGCCGTCTGTGGGATTCCGTGGTCACGGATAACCCGTCCGTGGTCCCGGACCATGGGACCGAGGTCACGGACCACCCACGGACGGGGGTTTTTGGTGGTCCCGATGGTGTTTTCAGCTCAAAATTTATGTGCATGTAGCCTGAAAGATGTACAAGATGTTAGTGATTGAAAGATTCTAAGTTGAAGCCGAATTATACACGAAACTAAAAAACAAGTAACAAGGCAGAAGCGAAAACAATTAGCGATACAGAAGCCGAAAAGAGTCGGTTTGAACCCAAATTTTGAGACGAGACCAATAAAGTCGTGGGGAGTTAGGAAAGTAAAATTTCCACCTGTTTTACCTTCGAATTCACACCAATTCTTCACACCGGAATTCGTCGAGAGCTCCGTTGATGGCAGATTCGAACGGACTTCGAACGGGCTTTCGTCATTGACTGTTCTTGATGTTCTTCACGCCTTGGTGGTGTTTGTGGGGTTTTGATGATTATTGATGCTTTGGAGTTGGAAAACAAGTTTAAGTGGTGATTTCAGGGGAATTTCGGTATGATTTTGGTGGTCGGGTGTTGAAAAATGTGAGAGAGAGAGAGGAGGCTGTTTTTTCTGATTCCTTAGGGTTCTAGAGCTTGTGAGATTCTCCTTTTGTCAATTGATTTGCTCCTTTATATAGACTTTCTAAAGATAAAGAAAATCTAGTAAAAACGAGATTTTTTGGATTTTAATTAAGTGACTTCTCAAAGGAATTTTGCTGTGAAATTTTAGCCACGTGTCAAGGATGAAAATTATGGTTTTTCTAAGGTGGAATCAAAATTTTTAAATATTGGAATATTTTTAAATTCAATTTCTCGTTAGATTCAATCAGAAATTGCTAGAAACTTATTGAAAATTCGAAAAATCAAAATTCCAACGCCATTATGCTCAAAATAACATCCTCTATCATGGTTTAAAATTTGAAAGCAGTTTGAATTAATTTGGGCCATTTTTAGAGGAGAGAGAAAGCTTGTAGAGGGCTTAGGAGCCCTAAAAATTATAGAAATGCCCCTGAAGATGACTAGACTTCCCCTAGGACTCGAGAAGGTGCCGATTGAACTGGGAATTCTCGCTACTTGACCAAGATCCTTTCTAGTACCTGGGTCTCTAGATACTCTCTTCGGGGGGGTTAAAATTTTGGGTATAACAGATTGCCCCCCGTCAACTTGTCTTTGTAATGAAAATGAAAAGACTGGTTGATGCCTGAGTGATGCCTCAAAATTTTGACCACTAGTGAAGAGTGAATTAGATTTCTGCTAAAAGTATAAATGATTATGCTTTGCTATTATGAGGCGCTAGCTACCTGAGAAATGAGTTGAAACGGAGAAAAAGGGTGTGACAGATGCGTATTAAAGGTGTTGAAACCTAAGAATGCACTTATGAGAGTTGTATGCATTACATGCTGTTGGATATGATTATGCATATGATATGTGAATGAAGATGATATGCAATGATGCCGGTGCATTAGGGACCAAAACATGTGCCAATGCTCCTGGTTGGACCCTGTGGACTTATTGCCATCACCCCCCAAAACCGGTGTGGCAGAAATATCATGGTATAACCCTGGGGACTTATTGTCTTTGCTCATCATTTTGATCCCAAAATAAGCTGATATAGCTATGGAGGATTTATTGCCATCACTCGTCAACTTCATTGAAATACCCCATAAATTAATCTAAATTAATTTAGGGGATTTCCTTTATTGAACCCTAAATAATACTAATAAATATTAAACTAATATGGTATTATGAATTTAATAGTAAGATGTATAAGTCAATAAATCATTTAAAATTTTCAAGACACTCCAATTATATTATAAAAGATTTTAGGAATATTTGGAACATTGATTTGGATCATAAAAGTCAATATAAAATCATAGATGAAATATCCCTAAGAATCCTAAAAGTGGTTAAGGCCTAATTATATAATTCATTTAGCCTAACATGTTCCAATAATAGATTAAGTGAATATTTACATGATAAATATTTACATGGATTAAGGGTTCAAGGAACCTCAAATATATGATAATATATATATATATAGTCTAAACAAGGTTGTTAAACCTCACATGAAATTAGAAAATTAAGAGGGAAATTTACAGAGTAAATTAAACAATAAAAATCAGTGTAACATGTAATATATATTACTACATAAAATAATAATATAGATTATTATGAGAAAGATTTAGAGGTTCTTTGACAAGTTAATTTAATTGTGAAAATATATTCCTTCTAATTCTCTTTCATTTTCCCCTCAGTTACAAACAAATACATAAATAATAACACATCTCTTCATTGCCATTCACGGTTGGAATTTAATACAGACACCTCCCTTTTCATTTCCTTTCAGGCAAGTTACAAACTCTCTTCATTCCCCTCCTTCTATTTATTTTCTCTTCTCTTCACGGCAATTTTTGCAACCCACACTTCACTACCTTCACGGTAATTTACAACCCAAACTGAATCTTCATTCACGGTAATTTTGCAACCTGTCTGGCAAACTGGAGCATGCATATAGTGTCTCTCCTCCATTTCCCTTCACTCACGATTACGAAACTGACAATCTGGAACTTACGGCCTTGCGCCTATCTTCATCCTCTTCACTCTCTTCATGTCACTGCACCTTTTAGAGATAAAATCACCAAAACTGCTGCCTCTAGAACGCATACCCTCCTCTGTTTCATTCTCTTCTTGTGCTCAACCGTTAAACAAAGAGCATACACGTTCTGCACTTTTTTTTTCTCTTTCATTTTCCTGTCGGTGTACTACAAGGGGTATACACCCGGCATACTTTAATTGAAGGCAAATAAGGAACATAAGTGCCCCCTGCTTCATTCTCTTCTTGAGTCTGTACGCAATGAGTCGCTGGAACTGCTGATCGCATATCGGATTTAAACCGAGCTGCAATCTCTTCATTCCTCTCCTTGTGCTGGTGCGGTTCAGCGATTAAAAAACTACCCCTGACACACCTGGTTGAAGGAGACGCTTGAAAAAAAATACCTTTCTGAACCGGTAATATGCTCAGATTTATCTCCTTCTTTCTCTGTGTTAGCTGTTTTGTGTTAGCATGCTGAAAACGCCAATAGTTGACAGTTAATAATTTAGGATTTAAAACACACATATATATACATATATATACCCTTAAGAAAATAAGGGTTAATAGTGATAATTTGAGTCAATGGATTTAAGGGTTTAAATAGTAAATAAGTTGTTGTTGGTTAGTTTAACAAATTATTAGGTAATAAGTAAAAATGGGAGATTTGTTTCAGAGTAATACGTAAAGAAATCTTTAACTGTTCAACGGGAATATTAGTAGGGATTTAAAATATTTACGTAGTTAATTTTGTTGGAAAATTAATATTCTAGGAAGGTATTGTGAGTAGTGGAAGAGGTGAAAGGAGTATTTAATAATTAGTTATCAACAATTAGTGACGCTATAATGTAAAAACACATTTATACATTTGAGATTAAGGAAATAAAAGGAATTGTGTAAAAACCAAATTAATATGGGAGTAGAATATTAGGTGGTTAAAAAAAAACAAAAAACATTAGGTGGTTAAATTGGTGAATAAATTTGATTTCTATTTTATATAGTAAACTTTAGTAAGTTAAAAATGGGTCCATAAATCCCTAAGTTCGAGGGTGAAATAGATTGTAAAACAAAAAGGGAATATATGGATAGGGTGTAGGTAATTAATTATTAAGTAGCGGGGAAGGATGATAATTTAGGATTAAAAATATATATGTACAACTAAGCTTAAGAAAATAAGATGAAACGATAATAAACTAGTAATATGAGAATAAAGAATTTAGTAGTTGAGGTCATAAATTGAAACTCACTAATTGACGAATGTATGATTTTCGTAGAGTGTTTAATTAAAGTTAATATGATAAGAGTTAGAATATAAAGGAGATCAATGGGTAAAGTGATATGAGAAGTATATATATAAACTTTAGCCTAATATAGTTTGGGTAACATGACAATACAATTACAAATAGAATATAATGAAGGGAGTAAGTAATTATAACTCAATAATTTTAGGAGATAGATGTTTGAAATGGGGGATAAAATAATATTAATACCTTGGTAAAAATGTACTTGAATAAGCTTAGTGTATTGTATATATATAATGATATTGGTATCATATGTTGAATTTGGGTTAGCATCATATATTATAAGATATTTATAAACGAATAACATTTCAAGTATGGATGGTTAATAGATTAGTCGGCTTATTGTATACAGGCAATGTGTTAGTTAATGATAATATAATCACTTAAATTTACCACCCGAGATTATAACATAGATGATTAAGTGATATACATCCTAGAATAAAACTCTGACTTGTTGAATTTATTTAATGACCTTCCCTAATGTATTTTGACTTGAAATTTTAACCATAGATTCCTTATAAACTATTTTTTTATTTTCATGTAAATTAATATGGGTTTTGAGTTTTTAAACGTAAGTTATAATTTTTGTAAGTTCTGATTATTATGGAATTATTTAGGTAATTTAAAAGATATTTTTATGAAATAATTTTTTTATAAAATGTCTAAAATATCATAGTTACTATATATTAAATTTGGGAATTTTTAGACAGGAGTAAATGGGTCTAAATATTGTGTTTATGAATTTTTCATAAGTTATCTTATAATATATGGTTTTAATGTAACCCAAAATTAAAGTATAGTCGATTAATGAACTTTATAGGTTGGGAGAAATATAATAAGACTAAACTATCATTTAATACAGAATGTTAATAAATATTTTTGGGTATAAACTTATAAGTGAAGTAAAAATTATATATATATATATACATATACATAAAGGAAATAAAATAGTAACTTAGGCTAAATCAAGGAATTGAATTAATCTCCATTTATATTAATTATATAATGTGGTAGTTAATATACTTAATTAAAACTAAGGGAAATACTCTATTTTTTATAAACCATATATTGGATGTGGATATGTGTAAAAGTTAATAGAGATAATTAAATACAATAGAACTACACAAAGAATGTCTTGAATAAATCCTAATACATATATATAAATACGTTAACAATAAATAAAAGAAATAACATACCTTATAGAAAACATAATAAGAGGAAAATATTAGAGTAAAATTCATATGTAGCAATTAAAATATTAAATGTTAATGTGACATCTAGGTGGTCTATTAGGAGGGATATATATATATATAAACTTGAGGACTTCAATCAGTATTAATATAAATTAGTCAATTGTAACTTAAGAGTTTAATTAAGCTAAACCTATGATCAAGAGTAAGTAATTGGGATAGAATTAAATGTGCACTTAAAACATACAAGTTCAATGGCGTAGATGGTCAAGTCAAACCTGGAACTAAATCGAGGGTTCACGTTCGAAACCTCGCAGAATCTTTTTTTTATTAGGAAATTTAATCAATCAACGAAAGCGTAACGCGAACTTGGGCTATCATACTGGGCCCAAGTCCATTAACTCCAAAGCCCACTTAAACAATTCAAAGAGAGTTTGGGCCACTCTCAAGATAAACTCTAAATCTTTCCCGATTTAAATGAAATGGGTCTAATGAAATATTTAATTAACAAGATCTAGCTCAGATCCTTATGAGAGCGATTGTAAATCAGAAACTATAAACCAGTAAGAATAAAGACGTTTAGCTTTATGAGTTCCTTAGCTAATCAGTACTTGAAACGCCTTAATTATAGGTTGTTAGTGGAAGTTCGCACTTTCAAGTTGGTTACTGCTACTGCTCCTACCAGGTACGATTTCTCGTACTCAGCTTGTTGTTTTTGGACTCTATGGAATGTTTGTACGATTTCTCATACTCAGATACTTTTACTAACGGACTTTATGGAATGTTTTGGAAAACGCTAACTGAACTGAAATGAATTTCCAAAGGGAAACTGTTATGTGACTAACTCAGCTTGATGTGACTAACTGAGCCTTGAATGTACAACTTTCATGATTATTGGTTCCTCCTATCTGGTTGTCTCGTTAGATATTAACTGTTGAGGGTTTACGCCTCTGCACTCTGTAGGACTGGGTGTTTTGGTATTGCACTTGTGCGGTTAATAATCTAGTGGGAATATGGGAAATTGTCAATCTTGGTATTGGGTATGGATTCTTTCTATTAAGTGGTGCACACACTTTTCACCGATGACCGAGAACGGGTCGGTGGCAGCGGAGGTCTGCTATACCTCGTCCAAATGGACAACTGACAGCGGAGGTCTGTTTACCTCGTCCTTGTGACAACTGACTGGCGGTGGGGGCCATCTCTCCCAATTGGTTTTATTCTACTCTTGAGTTATGGTTCTTGGATCTCTTCTTCCATTTCTAGTGCTTGTGACTACTTGGGTCTTTCTACTCCTAATTGGAACTGAATCTAACACGAGCAATGGATGTTCACTAACTTATGGTGTGGTTTCTTTTTTATCAATTGGCTAACTTTACTTACTTGTTATTTATCTCTATCCTGGACTTATTACCTTTAACTTGGTGATTTTGATGTGCCTTGTTCTTCAGCTTTTGTTTTAAGCATTTGACTTCAAGTTATTGTTTATTTCAAGAGTTATGTTTTAAACTTTTGTTTTGGAGAGTTGTACCAGTTCCATTCCAGGGAACTGACTCACCCCTCCCGGGGTGGGCTGCTTGGTTTCATCTTGCAGGTACAAATTGTTATGCAGGTGGCCACGAAGAGTATGAGTGATTGGGATGGGAATTAGGATTTGTGGAGCGTTGATGTATTTTGCTGTTATTATGTATATGTTGGTTTTCTCGAGTTCAGACCGTAGCATTTATAATTCTATAAGTTGTAATTGGTGAGGTTTGGTGCCGGGTGTTTGGAACCCGATGATCTGTAATCACCTTAGTATTTTATTTTCCGCTGCATTTATGTTAAATAGGGGCGTTACATCTATAGCCAAGGCTTATGCGAGCCTGGGTTATGCAAATGGTATGGAATGTTTGATGATGCAGTATGCAAGATAGGGCTTGTGTGTGCCTGAGGGTGATTTTACGTAAGGTAGGAAATGCAGGGTAGGGCTTTTGTGTGCCTAAAAAAAATGCTAGGTAGGGCTTATGTGTGCCAAAGGATGATTTTATGAAAGGTAGGAAATGCAAGGTAGGCCTTATGTACGACTAAGGATGATTCTATGAAAGGTAGGAAATGCAAGGTAGGGCTTATGTATGCCTAAGGATGATTCTATGAAAGGTAGGGTTTATGGGTGCCTAATGATGTTTTCTATGCAAGGCTGGAAATGCAAGATAGGGCTTATGTGTGCCTAGGGATGACTTTATGGAAGGTAGGGCTTATGTGTGCCTAAATGGAAATGCTGGGTAGGGCTTATGTGTGCTGAAAGATGATTTCTATGAAAGGTGGACGTTTCTATGCAAGGTAGGGCTTATGGGTGCCCGAGGTGTTGTCTTTTTTGTGGTGGTAGGGCTTATGTGAGCCTTAGAAGGTGTCTTTGTGGTGGTAGGGCTTATGTGTGCCTGGGAATGTGAGATGTACGGTAGGGCTTACGGGTGCCTAAGGTATTTTTGTGGTGGTAGGGCTTATGTGTGCCTGGGAAGGTGAGATGTATGGTAGGGCTCATGGGTGCCTGAGGTATTTTTGTGGTGGTAGGCTTATGTGTGCCTGGGAAGGTGAGATGTATGGTAGGGCTCATGGGTGCCTAAGGTGTTTTTGTGAAATACCCCGAACCTAATTAGGGTGATTAAATTACTCTAATACAATATTGAGGGCCTATTAGTGCCTAATGAATTTTGGTAAAAAGAATAAATCCAAAAGAAACAAGAAAAACGCTTAAAAAGCGAAAAACGCTAAATTGAGCGTTAAGTGACCCTAGGAGGAATACGACCTCTACAAGAGTATTAAATGGATTTGAAAGGCTTAATAATGCCTAAATAATATATGGGAATAATTTCCGAAGAAAACGGATCCAAGTAATGTGTTAAAACGCTAATAAAGCTTTAGCGCACGTTTTTTGCGAAAACCCAAAAACACGACTTTAAGTGGTCAAACGAACCCATAAAAATTATAGTTCATCAAATAACTGTAAATAAAACCTTAATGGGTGCTTAATAACCATTAAAATTAAAGAAACAAGAAAATTCTGGAAAACGGGCCCGGTTAGTGAATAGTGCTAAACCAGGTAAATAAACGAGTGTTTTCTGTAAAAGACGAAAAGCGCCAGCTTGTACATATATATATGGGGCCGGTTTTTAATTAGTCAAACAGCCTCTCACTCACACTCTCACCTATCTAGAAAAGAAGAAGAGAAAAAGTCAAAAAGCAAAGAAGGTATTAAAGTACCTTTTACTCTTTCCTCTCATTTCCCTCCTCTCTCTCCTCCCTTCTTCCTCTCTTCCACCGTGAGTACTCTTCACCTCCCTCATCCTTGTGATTTGAGCTGCTCCAACAACATCAATGGCAGCCTCCCTTTTCTCTCCATGCTCAAGCCATGTTAGAGCTCCAAATGAAAAACCGAACACATATTCTTCTTCCCCTCTTCAAGCTCTACACTTCCCTCTTTTCGAAATCTCAAATGGAGGAGTTTGACCTCCATGGGTTTTGTACATTTGAAGAGTAAACTACACCATTTTGAAGCTTGGAGTCTCCTCTCTCTCCTAAGGTAAAAATATCCAAGAAAATCTCATTTTCTTCCACCTCTCTTGACCGATTTTGCCCTCTTTGATAATTTGTTTTCTCCTTGTTTTGAGCTCATTTCAACCCTCCAATGGTGGTGGAACCATCTTCATGATTCAAGGGTGGAAACCCCTCCTAAAACTCTAAAGGTAAACCCTAGAATTTTATGCTTTAAGCTCTTTCATTGGGTTAGAGAATTTCCAAAGGTTTAGGATTTTAATTGTGTGTATTTTTATGTTTCTTGAATGTTGGGATGGAGTTTGGCAAATCCATTCCCACTTGACCGAAATTGAGAAGAGAAGGGACAAGAGGAGAATTAAGGAGAGACTTGTGGATTAAGGTAAGAAACATACCTTAAACCTTGTTTTAATTGTTTTAGGATTTGGGAATGGGTAAAGGAATGAATGAAACCAAATTTGAATTTAAAGTGTGTTGGTAACTAGAAGAGAGTAATTGTGGAATTGAAGTTTGGATTGAAGGCTTAGGAGCCAAGTAGTGTATGGATTATGTATGGGTTATATTGTGGTATAGTAAGATTTTTGAGCTATATTGTTGTTGGAAGAGTTTTGGTGAATTTTGATTTGGTATTGTGTGCTGGTAGGACCCTATAAGGGTGTGGTTAGATTAGGAATGAAATTGGTGATAATGGATGAGAATGGATGTGTTAGGTTTATGGGGAGGTTATGGCGAAATTTCGGTAGAAAATGAGTGCTTTAGGTGACTTTGGCAATGGGAGAAACTTAGGTGTTCAATTGAGTTGTTAAGAGTGGAGTAATAACCTTGGAATGATGTTTGGAGAACTATAAAGAGGGAGATAAAATCTGTAGCGTAAGAGGTGTGGTGACTTAGAAATTCTAGAAAATGAGTTAAGGCTTATAGTCACGGAAATAGAGAGTGAACTTGGGTATAGATAATGCAATTGCCTAGGAATGATTTGTAATGGTCATTGATGGATTTGGTAAGGTTGGTAGAAGAGTGTAAACTACCAAAAGGAATTTAGAAATGCACAAGTGTGCAAAACACAAATGTGAGAATGAAAGTTTGTTGAATTTGAACAAGAATTGGAGTGAGGTATTAACCAAGGATTTGAACTGGTTTAGGGAGTGTTTTGAGGTGTTTAATTATATAGGAAATATGTGGAAAGTTTATGGAATGATTAGGGGTGGATTAAGGGTTGATTTGGGGTTGAAAAATCCACTAAGTAGCAGTTTTTAGCAGGGTCCGGGACTTAGGATATGTACCAAGTCCCGGACCGCATCAAAAAACATCTCGAGAGTGAATGCAGGAATTGGTCCAGGACTTAAGTCCAGGACCAAGTCCCGGACCACTAGTGAATTTGACCGAAGTGATTTCTGTATTGGTCTGGGACCTTGGGTCCGGACCAGGTCCCGGACCACCCCCAAAAATGCACAAAATGTGTTTTAAAGGGTCTAGAACATGGGGGATGGAATGGTATTGGTTTTAGATGATGTTTAGGAGTTGTTTGGTGACCTTTAAAGGTCCTAAGAAGTGTAAACAAGTTTGAGAAGTGATGGAGAAAGTTGTGAGTTTAAGAACACTTAAGTAAACCGAGATAACAGGATAACGGGGTAAGTACGAGAGTAACATTTATGTACGTACCGTACACCTTAATATTAATTGAACCATTTGACATGTAAATAGTGGTTCAAGAGTAAGACATGAGGAACAAGTGTGAACCGAGGAACGTGAGAACACCTGGTAAAGTTAATCCCGGTGAAAGGTATGATTTCCTCATGCTCTGTATCCTAACTTGGTTACCCCGATTTGTGTGCTTGTTTGATTGTGTGATCACCTAACAAGATAAATGCACGAATCGGATTGTGTGCACTTAATAAGTGCTTGTATTGTATTGTTGTTTGTTGGATTGAGTTTAAACTAAAGTTTGTATAATTCATGAAATGGATGAATGGTGAATGAGTTGCTTGCATGTGATTGTGTATTGTAGTGCGACCCATAGTTGGGTCTTGTTTGGTTAGCGACTCGTAAGGAGAGTCAAGTGCAAGATAATAAAAACGTGGAAACACCCCAAACTATCGAACCAATATACAGTAACACAAACTACGAACTCACTAGAACATGCAAAAATTGTACTGAATTAGTAAACTCCCGATAACAGTGAGAGAACCGAATTGACTTAAACCACAAAACATATAATGGTGGAAAAACTAAGTATCCTCTGTTAGAGAATTCATGAGAGTTCAAACTTGAACCTTGAAACAAGCAAAGTAAGATAAGGGACCACCAAACCCCTTAGAGATATAGTCGAACCCTAATGAGAGGAACCGACTAAAGCGAACAATGTCACGAACATGAGAGTATTCCGTAAGTTGGGCAAAACCCTAAATCTTAGGATACTAGACATTGAGAATTCCCTAAGCCATTAGATGTTATCGAGAGAGATACTTCTAGGCTAATCCTTGAGATTGTGAATTGACTCCGAGAGTGGAGTTTTGGGAATTTGAGTAGTCCAGTAGAGAACTGGACATTTGTGAACTTGAGGAGCTAAATGCATAGCTCCTTTTGTATTTGTGAGCCCGATGGTGGGTCTTGTGTATGACCCTGGCTGAAGGTCGTGGCTAAGACTTAAAAGATGCCTTTGAGTATTGAGTATCGATTTGGGAATTTGAGTATTGAGTATCGAGTACGTGAGTAAAGAGAATGGAATGGTGACTTGAGAATTGAGTTGGGCATTGTAGATCTTATGAAATTGTGAGTAAGAGTACCCAAGAGAGTGGGTAATTACCTCTTGTGTGTGTTAGCGTATGTGTTCAATGATGGACTTTGATTGTGAATGTACATATATAATGTATGTTGTATGCATGCTGTTTGAAATAAAATGAATCGCATGCTCTCGACCAATTAGTCGGCATACCCTCGCTAGTACGCGGGGTATGCGGAAGTCATATGCAGCAATTTTGCTGAGCCCCTTGGGGCCCCATTTTTATTTTCCAGGTACAACGAAGCCAATCACGGTTCGAGAGTAGGACAGGGTTGCTATGTAAGCAAGGGTAGTGATTAGTGGAGGTTGTATTATTTGAAATGTTGATTTGTAAGCCGAATTATTACCGGCAACTTAATGATTGTAGTAACTCGGTATAGCAATGAATGGATGTTGTAATTGTATTATATGGTTTTGAGGTTTGTAATTGAATTGAGATTTGGTTAAGGAATTGGGATGTATTGTTGGTTAGTATACTCGGTGTAATGACCCATCAGACCGATATTGTATTTGAATTGTTTGTTGGATTGGATTCGGCCTAGCTAGTAACATGGGTGACTAACGGCATTGTATCACCCCCGGTTGTAGTTTGAATTTCTCAGCATTATGGTTGGTAATTGAGACGGGTTAGGAGATGATGGTGTGATTACCGGTTGGGGTGTTACATTTTGTGGTATTGGTGTTTGAGCCTTTGGGTTTCAATTGGTTTGTTCTTGCAATTGTTGGAACCAACAATTGCCCCAGTATCTTTCCATAAGGCAATCTGAGTTTTAAGGCTTGTGGCAATCGATCGGGACGATCGATTGCCCCCAGTATTTTCCTTGATTAATTGCGTAAAACAAGCCTCGTTCTCACAGAGTTCAGGTTCATTTTGATGTGGTGCTTTATATCCTACACTCAAAGTGTTTAGTGTTTGCACTCATGCTCTCCTTTCAGTCAAAACGTCTCAACCATTAAATTTGACATTTGTTAGATTTACGCGTTCAACCTGTTACTTTCACGTGATTGGATACACAACTACTAGGTCGGAAGTCTTTAAACTTATAACGTGGCCATGGGGTGTGATGAATGACAACGGGACCATGGGGGAATGTTTGGGATATGTGGAGCAATGAGGGTGACCAAAGCTGCAACTTGCGCCTTCTCTTTGATTTGCCTTCCTTGTCTTGAAGTCGTTTGGCTACTCTACATTGATCTTGCTTTTGGACGTTGGACTTGGAAATTTTAATGTCATCATCTCTCTCTTCTTTTGGTTTTAGATTGGGATTTCTTTTAGGCTTTTCAGATTTGCCTTGCATCTTTTTCCTTTTTCGGGTTCTTGTGGTTCCCGTTTTTGAACTTCAAGAGCTGTTTTTGATGTGAGCTCTTTGGAACTGCGTCGCTTTGTGACCATTTACGGATCATTTCATTGTCTTGGTAGCAGCATTGCCTCTTTGGACTTGTGAAGTTGTTGTCCAGGAGTCGGGCTCCTTGCTTCCTTTGGTCACCGGGTCGGTTATTCACCATTGGTTGGCTTGTTTTGTGGAGTTTGTAATGTTGCAAAAGAGGGGATATGTGAAAAGCTCGGCGGGGGTGCCTAGGGTGTAATGTCAGGGTTCACAAGCTTTTGGCTGTGTGGTGTTGTACCTAGGTGTTTCGTCATCCCTAGCAGTTGTGTATCCGTTCTTTGTTACTCTTCACAGGTTTATGCGTAAATTTACAAAGTGTGTCCTTCGATCGGAGTTATGCTGGTTACCTCACCTTCGAATGTGACCTCTCTTGAGTTGTGTAAAAATGATACCCTCTTCGCTCTTGGTTTTACCGCTCAAGGCACTCTCACGAAATGTTCACTCAGAGAATTGTTTGCGCGTTTTAAGTAAGCGTTATCGATCCTTAACTCAGATTGCCCCCAATATTATTTTGAGGTCTTTTGACAAGCCTTTTGAATACCCAACTTATTTGTGGAGGGAGATTGTATGTATGGTGGTGGATGATGATGAGGTTTTGTTGTTTTGGTGAAGTGATGTAGTGATGGAAGTCAATAGGGTAGTTGGATGTTCTCTCTGTATGTGTGAAATTTTTGTTTTTGTGGAGAGGGACAAGTAATGTTTGTGACTGAATGACATCTTACTGTTTTTGGAGTTTTCCGTTTTATGCTTCGGTGAAATGGTGGAGTGGTGATACACATGGGGTACATGTGATGAAGGTGGTGAGAGTATGTGGAGTGGTGGTTTTGTACATGAAATGAAAGGTGAGAGCTTGCAATTGGGTGATTCTTTATGAAGAGCTGTGGTGAGTATGGATGGAGTGATGAGATGACTCATTTTTTTTGTTTTTGTTTTATTGAATGAATGCACAGAAATTATGAAAATTATTAGTAAATGAAAATATTGAAAATTGTTATCTCAAGAAAACTACCTAAAATGATAAAGGAAACTAGCTACCATAGAAATTGAAAGAATGACTAATTGAGAAAAGAAAACTACTTAATTTAGAAATCTCTAGTGATGTTGAGCTGTCTGATGCCAACTACTGAAGACTCGAGCGCTCGACCGTCGGGACGCCATTGAGATGACCATGATCTTCTTCTTCTTGGACTCTGAGTAAGCTCCGTAAAATTTCTGAACTAGGATTACATGTGGATTATGAGGAGGTACCTGGGCCTAAATCTTTTCCAAACTGAGAGTGAAGTGCATGGGCTAGAGTGATTCCTAGACTATAAAACAGATGTGTGGGCCTGAATACCCTTAATCTGGAATTGGAGCAAACGGGTTGAAGGGAGCTACATGAACTATGAATGGGCCACAGGGCCGAGAGAGAAACTTTGAAGTCTAAGGTTTGTTTGATGCTCTTGTTGGGCCTTGAGGCCAGAAACTAGAATGAATGGGTTACACAAACTATCTTGGATTCGAATAGGCCGAAACCTAAACAAACGGTTCTGACTGGGCCTAAAGATATGACACCTAGACGTATGATTTTGGGCCAGAGCCCGGATGAAAAGTTCACCTAGACTGAAAGGCCTTGGACCGAAATGCTTTGAGAATTTGGCACATGGGCCGGAATGTGTTTTGCTTGAAAAATTAGGCGCATGAGCCGGAATGATTTCTAGTGCAATTCTAGATGTGAATTGGAGTTTAGGCTGAAATCTAAGCGAATGATTCTGATTGGGCCTAAGAGATGATTCTTTGATCTAGGATTTTGGGCCAGGGCCTGAACAAAAAGTTTACCTGGGCTAGAATGAGCCTTTGGGCTGAAAAAGTTTTCAATGAAAGGCTATTGGTTTTCAAGTCTTGTGGATGCAAACGGTTTAATTGATATATTAAAAGCCAAGAAATAATCCTAGACAATAACAAATCAACAGACCGTCGGGTTGCAAAAATCGCGGTCACAGTAGTATAACAATTTAAGAAGCAACCAGGTATCAATCCACGGGACTTGAGGTAAATAAGTCTAGCCTTAGGGAATGGGTAACTAAAGAGGGGTTGTTTTGGTTTTGGAATTAATAATAGACAAGAAAATAAATAGCAGATAAATTAAAGCGTAGATAGGGAGTATGAACGGTACTCTAGGTTCAGGGAGTTGTTTCACTAGCTAGGTTCTGCATATTCTACTACTTAAACGGAGACTTGGATCGGCTTGTAATTCTCAAATATCTATTCTGTATTAAGTCCTAATTCCAGATAGCTCATCTAGACAGGGCATGTTGTTCTAATCTAGAATTAATGGGTATATCTAGATGGTTTTATCACACAGAATTACTAGTCTGGTTTGGTCCGGACTAAAGCACCTAACTGCTAATGTAATATATCCGATTGCAATTATCACAGGTAACTTGTTAATAAGACCGTCTATGCTAATCACCTTGTCTGATCATAACATGATTCGAAGGATTATAATAAATTCATGACGTTTATTAAAAGCACTTAAAAGCATTAACCTGAGCAATCTAAATGGTCTCAATTAAGCAGTAAAATAATGCAGAGTTTAACTAATTACAACATCCCTTCCCCAGAGTAAATCCTATTAGCTAGATATAGAAATTGAAAGCATAAATAAGAGAGAGTTAGGATAAATCATCTGTTACGAAGATCCTCTTGCTTGCTCCGCCCTTCGTCCTTGCGCTATGCTGATTTGGAGGTTGGAATTGGCGACAATGAAGTGAACTTGATGAAATGGAGTGAAAATGGAAATTATTGAAAAGTTTGTGAGACGTCCGGATGTTTTGGTTCGGACGTCGATCCGGACGCGGTGTTTTGGGTCAGTCCGGATCTGGACGCGATCCGGACGTGGCTAAATGAGGCACATGAGTACGGGTTGTGTCTGTGAGTGACGAAGAAAGGTTATAAAGGAAGATTGATGACTGGAGATGGGATTCATCGTGAACGGAAGCAGGAGTAGAGAGGGAGAGTGTATGAGTTAGACGAGAGCGTCTGGTACGAATGAAATAGAAACTGAAGGAGAGTTTAAATAGGCTTCAGAAGTAAAACATTGGTTAGTGGTGAGTTGGGTAACAGCATGGGCATCGACTTAATTTAACTTGGGGTATGGGCTAAACTGCCGTTTCGACTGATAATTGCGCCAAAAGCATAATTATCAGCGCGATGCATTTTTATTTTTCGTTTTTGTGTGACGTCCGGATCTGTGTCCGGATCCGGACATGAGATAGAGGTTTTGGATCTGAATCTCAGGTCACATCCGGATCTGTGTCTGGATCCGGACATGACACAGCGGAGTTGGATCTGAATCTCGGGTCCCGTCCGGCTTGCGTCTGGATCCGGACGTGTCCTTTAATGGACGTCCGAATTTGCGTCCGGGTAAGTTTGGCCGGACGTGGCCATGGTTTGCCTCTTTTTCCGGATTTGTTCCCGTTTGTTGCGTTGTAATCCTCATGACGTAAAATCTTCATTTCCATGGGTTTTCCTATATTTAACACATAAAATGCATCAGTTCATATCAAAACATCAATCTTAGGAAAAACCCATAATAAGTGGGAAACATTGCCTGAATTGTTACAGATTATAAGGTAATTAGACCTTAAAAAGCCTATATGTTTCACGCTTATCAACTTCCTCACACTTAAGCTTTTGCTTGTCCTCAAGCAAATAATGAATAAGAATATCTCCAAAACCGTCAAATAATCTCAAGATCAAACAAGTGCAGAGGGAAATCAAGCAAAGTGACAAATGAAAGAATAATCTTGCTCTTTAGAGGTAGGCTTTCACAAACAGTGAAGAAGAAGAAAATTTTGTAAAAGCATAGAGAAACTAGATTGTAGAAAACAAGTTAGCTTAGCTTGGGACTTTCCACCAATTTTCATCCTCTAACCTTTGGATGACAAGGGGTGTGAAGTAATGCCTTATTGTGCAATACCTTTCAACACCACGCACTCATGATCAAAAGCATAAATATAACTGCAATTATCTCTTTTGTAAGCGAAAGCATTCATATTCAAGAATTATGTATAAAACAAACTAATATTTAAGATCTTGCAGAGTTATTCCGTAACCCAGACTTTTCTCTCTATCCTTGAGATGGTGTTGGGCCAACTATCCCAGATCCCGAGACCTTAGGTAGATAGGTGTTAAGGCACCCTTAAGACTTAATAACCGGATAGACGAGGCCTGCTATTGTTAGGAAAAAATTTTGATCAGTGGAGTACCTTGCCTTATCCTTTTGATTCCAAACATTCATTTCATTTCCAAAATCCCAAGCTAAAATAATCTAGTTTCCACAACTAGCTAATCTACCGGATTTCAGTGAAAAGAGAGTATTTTTAAATAAAACTTATTTATCCAAACCTCATCAAGCAAAATGATTCTTGCGGTTGTCACTTGGTTTAATTTCAAAACACTCCTGCAATTATTTCATCGTATTTATCGGTGTGCACAGGCATTAGAGCAGCAAAAAGCAAGTGTGGCATTAAAGAACGACTAGCATGTTTTCAGGGAAAGGTCTTTCCTTCCCCACACTTAAGAGGAGAAATGTCCTCATTGGTCATAAAAGAAATGCAGGGAAAAGATCTTTCAAAACATGCTATACTCATAATAGATAAATGTGCAATAATTAAACCGCAACGCAAGAATGGTGGAACATCAATATGTGAAAGTAGAAACTGAGACCCCTGGTATCATAGATGGAGGAAGATGTCCTTCCTCACACTTGAAGCTTTGCAGGGGTCGAGATATTCCTCACGTAGTCACAGACAAAATGCTTATTGTGTAGAGTATAGTTTGCTAGTTTTCCACTGGCATGTACGACCACTGAATAAAGTGCATTAACTCGAACGATAGGGAATATTTAAATTGTATGATCAATGTTAGAGAAAGAATACTCCCCAGTGATCTAGCTTAGCAGACATGCGAGAGTAATGTGGTTCCAGTTCCTGTACATATAGCCGTTCGTTTCGCAGTAGATTGGACATGTAAATAAATCAGTTAAGAACGCTGCATTGCTTAGAGAAACAGGAAATTTAGCATTTTAGAATTAAAGTACGGCCAATATAAACATTACCACTTCACCTGTCAGTTTCTTGTTTAGCGTTAGTTTCAACAAACAAAAAGTAAAGCAATTCAGAAAAAAGAAAAGTACGGAAAAAACAAATAAAATAAAAGAAAGAAATAAAGAGGGGATGGCTGTCACTGAGGTGGCTATGGTGGCGGAGCTCCCGCGCCCATCCAGGCAATGAGCATCTGCAGGAGCTGGCTATTCTGGGCCTACCGAGCGGATGCTCTATCATGAACAGGCGGTCTCTCTCTGAAAGGCATCACTACGCTCCAAGCGCTGTGTGAGGAGAGTCTGGGTGTCTTGGAGAGAAGTCTGCTCTGTCTAGAGGTGCTCCTGAGTCTGGCGGATGTCATCGATGTGTCCCTCCATGCGCACCTGGCGCTGCTGTACATCCCCGACCTGCTGCTCCATACCCCCAAACCGCTGCTCCATACCCCCAAACCGCTGCTCCATCCTCTGCTGATGCTGGAGAATGGAGTCCATCATAGCCTGCATCTCTGGCGGGATGCTCATCACTGGGGGAATAGGAGGCGCCATGGTAGCAGTGGGTGCCTTAGTAGAGCTAGAGCTCGGAGATGTGCCAGTGGACCCTAGACCAGAGCTGCCCTTCACCTGGCTGCCGTCATCAAGACATAAGAAGCCCCACCCCCTGAAGGTCTGTATGGTGATGGGTGTCTCTCCCTCCCTCATCTCGAGACCAGTGAAGACCTCCTCGGGGAGTGTCGAGGTAAGAAGATGCTGGATAAAGATAGGGAAGATGAGGGTGATCTTCTTCTTCTTCGTCTTCAGATATGTCACCAACCTGTGCAGCTGTCTAAACATCACGAAGAGGAGCGAGAGCCGCTGAGATGGTGGAGGTGGTGCGGCCAAGAGATAGTCCAGGAGAACACAATCCTCGTCAGAAGTATCATTTTCGGCATGAGGCCGGATCTGATGACTGAGGATCTCTGTGATGGTCCTCTGTGTAAGGGAGGGAGAGTAGCATAGGGGAGTAAGGTCTTCTTCTCTTCGCCCCGTCGGTGAGTAGTACTCCCGACTGCTTGTAACCATCTAGACTTACTCTGCCTAAGCTCATCCTCCGTAAGATCTAGATGTGTCGCCTCATTATCCGGGAGAAATAAAAGAATACTGAAGGTTTCAGGGGTTACCTCGACCGGGAACTGGCGCACGTAAGATGTGATGATGTTCGTCGAGTCGCTCGCCTCAGCATTGGCGTAGAATTCCCGTACCAGAGACGGGGAGAAGACGCCCTCGCCCATGCGCAAGACGCTGTCGATGCGAAACCATCAAAAATATCTCCAAGCCCAGTAGCAGCGGATGCCTCTGCGGTGATGCGCCGCTCGATGACAAAGGCCCCGCCTTGCTCGTACGAGGCTCGGGGGGCAGCAAATATGAAACCGTCAGCGCGTAAAGGGGTAGAGGTTGGCTCTGACTATTCGTCGGGGCGTGGGTCTCTCGATGAGGATCCCTTGCATGTAGCACCTCCTCCTCTAGTTCTAGCCATCTATACGATAAACAAATGCATTAAGAAACCAAAACAACATGAAGCAGGAAAAAGAGAAGCAAAAGACACACAAATACCCGAAACTGATCGAGCAGCAAGTTCTATTTGAACACATTCTTGCACATAGTTAATCTACGATAACCATGGCATTAAAACATCTAAACATAGCAAACAATAGCATTAAACAGTAGACACATAAACCTAGAAAACAATTTCAGAAAAATTGGAAAATTTGTACATGTCCGGATCTATGTCCGAGTGTCCTGGGTCGGACGCAGATCCGAACGCGCTATAGAACCCTAAAAATCACGCCGCGAACAGAGGGTGCCCCAAATCACTCAAATCCCATACACATTGCACAGTTTTCGCACTCCAATCATCTAATTAACATTATAAGCCACGAAACAACTACTAATCTACCGTAAATCGACAAAAATTAGAATCGAAATCGCAAAAATGTAAAACCTGGTTCGATTTAAGGTTTTCGGTTCGAATTTGGGAAACAACAGTCGCGGGCGACGGCGATGCTGTTGCGGTAGTCACCTGGGCGGGTGACGGCGGAGTGGCAGGGCGGTGGTGGTTTTGGTTGTGGTGGTGGCGTAAATGGAGGAAGGGGAAGATGGGTTCGAGTGCTGGTTCGTGTTGACGGGGAAGAAGAGAAGAAGAAGAAAGAAAGAAGAAAAGAAAGAAAAGAAAGAAAGCGCGGCGCGATTTTAGTCACGTCCGGTTTTCCGTTCGGATCCGGACGTGGCTAGGTTTTCGCGACCGGATGTGCGTCCGACTAGGTTTAGCCGGACACGTTGAAAACTTTTTTATTTTTTTTATTTTTTTATTTATATATATATTTTATTAAATTAAAAACCACTACTCTACAACACCTCCTTGGTTAAAAATAAAAAGGAAATATTACTAAATCAAGCAAAAATAACATAAACACAAGAAATGCAGAAATGAAATAGCAAGAGTGTTAAAGGATTCCCTGATCCGTGGTGAACAATGCCGTGATATTCCCCCACACTTGAGTTCAGTTTAGCATCAAAGTGAGGTGCCTGAAATATTAAATCTGCAAAACCAGGAGAACTTAAGTGGAACCAGGCATAACTATTAGTTGAAAAATAAGAGCCAAGACTCTTGCAATATGCACAACAGCTATTAACACACCACAAAATTAAAACAAAAGAGTAAAATAAATAACTAAACCAAGGAAACGAAAAGAGATACAAACCGGTGGGTTGCCTCCTACCAAGCTGCCCGGAGTTAAAGTCTATGGCCAGACTTCGTAGGTAGTATCAAGGAGGGCTGCCACAGCAGCTAGCAATAGCTTTCTTCAGTCTGAAATACCATTGCGAGCGCGGCTTCTTTGATGATTTTGGAGGGGGTGCTGCAGTACAGATAACAGAAACAGAAGTAATGGAATAAGAACTTTCAATCAAGGATACACCCGGTGCAGGAGGCTGAGAAAAGGTAGCGCCTAGGTACTTCTTCAGTCGAGCACCATTCACTTTGAATACCTCTCCTGACTTGTTTTCTAGCTCGTAGGCACCATAGGTAGTGATCCCCACAACTCTAAATGGACCTGCCCAATGGGATTTCAACTTTCCAGGGAAAAGACGCAACCTGGAATTGTAGAGCAACACCAGATCCCCTACTTTAAATTCTCTCTTATGTATCATTTGATCATGTATTCTTTTTGTGCACTCCTTATAAATTCTGGAGCTGTCATAAGCTTGTTCTCTTAGTTCTTCGAGTTCAGACAGCTGAAATTTCCTTTCCTCTCCTGCAGCATATAAGTCAAAATTTAGGGCTTTCAATGCCCAATATGCTTTATGTTCGAGCTCTACTGGGAGATGACAGGCTTTTCCTTATACAAGCTTGAATGGAGACATCCCTATAGGGGTTTTAAATGCAGTACGGTAGGCCCAAAGGGCGTTGTCCAGCTTGACTGACCAATCCTTTCTCGAAGTTGTAACAGTTTTCTGCAGAATCCATTTAAGCTCACGATTGTTCACTTCTGCTTGACCATTGGTTTGTGGATGATAAGGTAATGCTACCTTATGGGTCACTCCGTACTTGGTCATTAAAGATTCAAAGGCCTTGTTGCAGAAATGTGAGCCTCCATCGCTGATGATCGCCCTAGGCACACCAAACTTGGTGAAGATATGCTTCTTTAGGAACTTCACTACTATCTTAGCATCAGCAGCATGACTAGCAATTGCTTCGACCCATTTAGACACATAATCTACTGCAACAAGGATATACTGATTTCCATGGGATGAAGGGAAGGGGCCCATGAAGTCTATCCCCCATACATCGAACAACTCCACTTCCAGAATTCCTCGCTGAGGCATCTCATGCCTTCTTGATATATTGCCCATTCTTTGACATTTATCGCACTGAGAGTAGAAACGGTGGACGTCCTTGTGAAGAGTGGGCCAATAAAAACCGCACTAATATTTTGGCAGCCGCACTTGTAGGACCGTGATGTCCACCTGCCTCCTTTGAATGGCAAAATTCTAACACACTTGAAATCTCTGCATCTGGGAGACAGCGCCTCATCAGACCATAAGCACAGACCCGAAACAGATAAGGGTCCTCCCATATATAATGGTGAGTCTCTGAAAGGAACTTCTTCCTCTGGTTATAACTGTAGTCATGTGGAATTAAACCAGAAACCAGGTAGTTGGCTAAGTTCGCGTACCATGGTTCATTCACCTTTCCAATCTTGAATGTTGTCTCATCAGGGAAGAACTCATTGATTGGGACTCCATCATCAGGAAGGTCAAGTCTATACAGATGATCAACAACTCCATTTTGCTTCCCCTTTTTATCTACAACCTCCAAGTTGAACTCTTGAAAAAGCAAAATCCATCGCAGTAGTCTAGGTTTAGAATCATTCTTCGGGAAGAGATATTTCAGTGCTAAATGATCTGTGTGAATGATTACCTTGCTGCCTAACAGATATGGTCTAAATTTATCCAGAGCAAATACCACAACAAGCAATTATTTCTCAGTCATGGTGTAGTTTCTCTATGCATGGATCAGAGTTTTGCTTGCATAAGTGATCACCCTCAGTATTTTATACTGCATCTGACAGAGCGCAACACCAACAGCATAATCGCTTGCATTTGTCATAATTTTGAATGGTGCTGACCAATTCGGAGGAACAACAATGGGTGCTAAGTAGAGCTTGTTTTTAATGGTCTGAAAGGCCATCATACATTCATCAGAAAACTGAAATTTGATGTCTTTCTGAAGCAGGTCTAAGAGAGGTTTTGCAATCTTCGAGAAATCCTGTATGAATCTCCTGTAGAAACCGGCATGGCCCAGGAAAGATCTAACATCCTTAACTGAAGTTGGTGGAGGTAGCTTTTCTATCACCTCTATCTTGGCCTTATCTACCTGGAGGCCTTCTCTCGACACCTTATGCCCTAGAACAATACCTTCTTGTACCATGAAATGGCACTTTTCCCAATTCAGCACGAGGTTCGTTTCCTCACAGCGGGCTAAGATCTGGTCCAATTGCTCTAGGCAAACATCAAAGCTTTGTCCATAAACAGGGAAATCGTCCATGAATACTTCGATACTCTTCTCGATAAAGTCATTAAAAATTGCCATCATGCACCGCTGGAATGTTGCTGGGGCATTACAGAGCCCGAATGGCATCCTCCGGTATACGAACGTCCCATATGGACAGGTGAATGTCATTTTCACTTGATCCTCTAGAGCAATGTGGATCTGAAAATATCCACTATAGCCGTCTAGGAAGCAGTAGAACTCCTGGCCGGCTAACCGCTCAAGCATCTGGTCAATGAATGGAAGCGGGAAGTGGTCCTTCCTTGTAGCGTTGTTGAGACGACAGTAATCAATACACATTCTCCAACCGGTCGTCTGTCTCTGGGGGACTAACTCACCCTTCTCATTGGGAACTGCCACGATCCCTCCTTTCTTTGGGACAACCTGGACTGGAGACACCCACTGGCTGTCAGATATCGGGTAGATAATGCCCGCATCAAGAAGCTTCAGCACTTCAGCTTTGACCACCTCCTTCAGATTGGGATTTAATCTTCTCTGGGGCTGCCTCACTGCCTTATAATTATCCTCCATATAGATCCGGTGAGTGCAGAAACCCGGATTGATCCCTCTGATATCAGCAACTGACCACCCCTTGGCACCTTTATGCCTCTTGAGCACCTCCAGAAGTCTAGTTTCCTGCGAAACAGACAAAGATGCAGAGATAATAACAGGCAGGGTGCTACCCTCTGCCAGGAAAATATATTTAAGGTGGGAAGGGAGAGATTTGAGTTCAAGGGTAGGAGGCTTCTCTATTGAAGGGATTGGCCTTTGGATGGGCCGATCCAGCTTTTCTACTGGAGGAGTGGAGGAGCGAAAATATGACCTCCCTTGATTGAGCTGCTGGACGACTGAGGCCATCTCAAAGCTTTCCTTGTCATCCTCAATGGATAGGCTCAATACCTGCTCTAAAATGTCAGAACACTCAAACAAAGAATTAGAAGTATTAGTACTCCTATAGATGTAGTCATCCTCAAGATCATAAAAATCCTCAATTAAATCAACAAAGAAAAAAACATGAGAAAAAGTATTTTTCCGCATCATTTTATTAATATCAAAACTTAATTCTTTGTCATGAAATTTCAAGGTAATCTTTCCTTTATCAACATCTATAACAGTCTTCGCAGTTCTAAGGAAAGGTCTACCAAGAATTTGAGGTACCTCAACATCCTCATCCATGTCGAGGATCACAAAATCAACTGGGATGAAAAACTTACCCACACCAACAACCACATTCTCTACCACACCTCTGGGTATGATTGACGATCTATAAGCTAATTGGAGTTTGAAATGAATTGGGACGAGCTCCCCCGCATGAAGCTTCTTGAACATAGTGTGTGGAATCAGGTTGATGCTCGCTCCTAGATCACAGAGACCGTATCCACAATCCATATCTCCAATTGAGCAAGGAATAATGGGCTGACCTGGATCACCACGCTTTGGAGGCAGCTTCTGTAGGATCGCTGCTGAACAGGTTTCAGTCAGCTGAATGGTGTCCTTCTCCTTATATTTCCTTTTATTTGAAATCAAATCCTTCACAAATTTAGCATAGTTTGGCATTTGCTTGATCGCATCAATAAGAGGAATATTGATAGTCAGCTTTCGAAAGACATCTAAAATTTTTCCAAATTGCTCATCGGCTCTCGCTCTTTGATATGGTTTGGAAAAGGAAGTTCTTTTGCAGATGTTTTTCCTTTCGTATTTTTAATTACAGTTGAATGAGAGGAGGAAGGAATAGGAGCCTGGGTCTCCTCATGAACTACCTCAGGAGGGGCAGGATGCCCTGATGGTGCACCGGCGGTACTAGAAGGGGGCTCGGTCTCCTCATTAGTATGGCTCCCTGCCACTTTGTCATTGATTAAGCTCTTTCCACTCCTTAGGGTAACTGCTGCTACCTCTCCAGAATCTTCGCAGTCTTCAATCATTACCGCTTCTGAGACCGACACTGCCTTCAACTGCTCCTTGGGATTGGGGTCTGGTTGGGAAGGCAGTGATCCAGAAGGTCTCTACTGTAAGAGGAACTGAGTCAACTGACTCATCGTTCCCTGCATCTCTACCATGGCATTCTCTAATTTTTGCTGACCAGCTGCCAGAATCTGATTGATTACAGTTTGCTGCTCCTGAGAAGCCATCAACTTATCCACCATCTCCTTCAAATTGACATTGTTTGATGCAACACCCCAACATATAACTTAAGCATATACGTTAACAGCAGCGGAAAACCATAACTATACCATACCCAAAATAACTGGTGTTACACGCCGTTAGCCACCCACGTGGCTAACAAGGCAGAATACATACATCTGTATCGGTCTAATGAACAGACTTCCGAGCATAAGACTAATAACCATAAATACATCAACATTTACCGAGTATAAATATTTACAACCATCACTGTATAACTGTTATACCAAATACACCACCACGGGAGCACAGGCGCATCCCGGGTCCATCATCCAAAATATACCAAAAGAAACCAACATCCTAGAATCTAAAGCCATTCCGCTTCCTCGATCCTCATCCTGCAAATAAATATGGAGCCCCCGAGGGGGTCAGCAACCTTCGCTGGTATGGTTAACGCGCGGCCCATCGGCTACCGGGATACGCGCAACTAATTGTCATGATAACATGGCATTGATTTTTAAACAACAACATATATAGCATAGCAAGAGTATTGCATAGCACAACAGCACATATAATATTACAAGAACGGTACAATTTAGGTACCATCCCAACATAGTCAGATCACATGGGAGCCTAGAGATTGTTGCCAAACTCATGTTAAGCTCTTTACATAAACTCATTACCGTTCTGTTAATCGAACGAGTAACTTAACTCACAGGCGGATCGGATATTGTGACCCGAACACACCACACAAACACATGTTCCCACTAAACCGATCATAAGTCAGAATAGGTAAGCTTTGGAGGAAGCTAACGGGAGATCGAACGCCAAATGAAGGAGGACAATCTTAACAATAAAGAGTCGAATCTGATACAATATCAACTCTTATACTTACACGCGTGACCGGACAACCGGATTCCTCACTCCACAGTTAGCACTCGTTAGAAGTTCAATAGTGGAACTTAACAACCATTCACAACAAGTGGCAAGTCTTGTTAGACACATACAAGGGAAGTGAGTCACGTCATAACATCACAATAATATAAACAACCGTAAACTCGTTACATGATTTAATCTTACAAGGTCATAAACACACAGAAAAACAAACAACACACAAGCCGGTGTAAACCGGTAGGCAACAGACTGCAAGAAAACCATACCGTACACCTGGAGATTGGCTAGCTCTTAAAACGATGCTCGCCCAATCCGTCGAACACCTCCGACTATCTAGATCCTATAACATAGTAGCCGGGTAGGTTAACAACTTAGTTATCTCCTAAACATTCTGTTACCATACGTAACTCTCTTAATTAAACTTCCAACTATATACACATGCGTATATTTATATATAAGTCCTCACAAGTCTAAATATATATATATTTTTTATAGCATTTCTCTTAATTTTGGTTTACCAACTATATACACATATGTATATAAATATATATAAATATGGATATATTTAACATAACATGGATACACACATATATACTCAGTTTAGTGCAAATACCTAAGTATATATGTATATTTAATATTAACTGAGATTTGTTTGATTTGTCATGTTTAAACAAGGAAACTTGTATATATTTTTGTTCATATTAGTACAACCGAAACCCAACTTCATAACATTTCGCATTACAGTTCCTCTTACACAACTGACTACCTCTTTATTCCTGACTATCTTACATTAACCTATCCCAATATTACCAACTCATCAACCGTCACTAAAATGCATATTAGCACTGGAAGCCTATGATTAATAATCAACACTTGAAGTTTGTCCCTGCCTCTATTTAGTCTCATTTTCATTCGCCTTCACACATGCAGAAACCACTAAATAGGAATCATTTCCATGTTTCCAATTTAAACATAACCGCTCCCCTTACTAACTTTATTAGGTTATAACTTAAACTTTTACTCCCATTTACTTTAGTAAAACCTTAATTTGTCAGATTAACCTTAAAATGGACTTAATTTTTGAAACCATTACGCAACCAGATCTATGTCAGAAACTGCACGTTATTTTCAAAACACTAGTCCACCGAGTATCACACATTAAAACTAAACCATTGAGATTGTAGGTTACACTTAACCTCATTTGTATGTACTTATTAAGTTATTTATTTACCACCCATCCATTTAAACCAACTCAACTTGACTCAGCTATTTTAATTTATTTTTTTTTACCATTCTAATTCCAATCTTGACCAGTTTCCAAATTTTGAATTTCTATTTAATTTCCAATTGACCGACTAGCCAGACTCAGAAGCTCCAATAACATATTCCAGATTTCCAAATTGCCCTTAACTTTTTCAGAAATTACAAAATCGACCCAAACTTTTCTAATTCACTTTTTACTCCAGAATTTTATCATAATTTACAATTCTGCCACAATTCAAATCCGGAAACCCTAATCTAATTTGAACTCTAATTCCAGATTTCAAAATCTAATTTTCAATTTCTTCTAAATCAAATCCAAATTCCAGAAACCGTAGTCTATTAACCGTAAACCCTAATTAATTTTTTTTTGTTTACCCCCAAATCGATTTTAGCGTTTAATCTTCACAACATAATAACGACATAATACCAGATTTAATGTCCTTTTACAGGAACTTATTCACGGTTTGTAGATCTGTTCTTCAAAATCGAAAATTAGATATCCCCATCACATACCACCGCATAACCGCACAAGGTTTAGCAGAAATTGTCACAAAATTTCACAACAGAAAAATTCGAAACCATTAGCGATATTCAAACCGCACAAACTAGCCAGAATTTTTACAACCGTTCGGATAACAAATCGACGACTAAACACCGAGAAACAGAGAGCACAAGTTCCTAATTTTTCCTAAGTTTTCGGTCTTGAATGCAGCTTAAAATCGAAGGGAAGAACGAGAAAACGAAATTAAAATCTGGTGATGTACACCTTCGATTCCCAGTAGTGATAGCTCCAATTTTCGGCTCCAAACGTGACTGGTTGTGGCTTCTCCTTCCGATTCAGCCCGCCGCTTGCCCTCCTCCCATATCACCGAAGTTGGTCGTTCGTTCACAGAAGAGAGGCGTGAGCATGTTCCGTGTTCTTCGCCAGTTGGGGTTGCAATTCGAAAGGAAATGGAAGAGAGTTGCGGCGTGTGTGTTTTGTTTCCAGTTTAGGGTTGAAATTTTACCATGGGAAGAAGGAGAATAGAGAAGAATCGAGAGAGGGGCTGGAGTTGAATGTTTCTATCGCCAGAAGTTAGGGTTGCTTGTTACTGGCGTGAATACAAAACTGAAGGTGGGCTGCTAGTTCATTACCGTGAATGAAGAAGGATTGGGTTGGGCTGTTTTTTTTTCTTTTTTTTGTTTTGGGTAGATAAACTACCGAGAGTGAAGGGATACTGGGCCGGCCCAGTCACTTGGCTGGTCGGCCCAATTTTTTTTTTTACAATGTTACTTATAATGTCGTTTCTAGCTCGTTTTAAGCCCGTTTTTTTTATGCCGCCTGAAACACGATGTCCCGTTTAACGAGATGAACAATTTTATGATTCCAAATTCATATTTTCAAACAATAACAATTATTGTTATTTATAAATTTAATTAATTATCATTTAATTCCTAATTAGTTTGCGTTTCGCCATTTTTTGGCGAAAACGCAACGTCTTTTATTCCGACTGCTTAAATAATTTTCGAATGCCTCTAAAATTACCCAAATAATATTATAAGGTGTCCACGACCTCGTTTTCACTTCTAAAATATTCATGACACATTTTTCAAGGTAAAACGATAAGTTTTATTTTCATTTATATATTTTTTTAAACCTCCTCAGTGTCGTTTTAGGTTTCGTTTATGTTTCCTAACGACTTTTAGGGTTTAATTAAATATTATATTATTCCCTTTTTCTGATTTAAGGGTATTTAATTCCTTAATCTCTAATTAATTACTTTTATTTAATTAATTCATGATTAATTAAAGTAATTAAGGTTTGAGATATTTCATTTGAGCTTAATGATGGTTGCTGAGCTTGAGACTGCTGTGGCCTGAATTGATTATACTGAGGCCTAGCAAAGCCGGGTGGTCCTCCCTGGTTCGTCCTTTGAGGCTGCATCTGATGTGAGTTTAGCGTGTTGATCGGATTTCCATACCTGAGGTTTTGGTGCTGATTCTGCACCCAGGGTTGTCTGTTGTTGAATTGTCCGATGACATTGGCCTCCTCTGATTGCTTCATCTCTGCTACCATTGGGCAATCCTCATATTCATGTGCGTCCCCACACTGAGAGCAGCAGACTTCGTTGGAACTTGTAGACACCTTCTTGATAGATTGCTTAAGGGTCGGCCCCATGGTGAGCTGTTCAAGCATTTTGGCCATACTCCCCATCGTGGTTTTCAGCTGCGCTTGCTCGGCGGCTATCTGTTCCATCATCGGGTCCGGAGCTCGGGTAGAACTGTGACCTATTGAGAATACTCTTCCCCCATTATTGCTCCATTGGTGAAGCTCCTCACAGTAGGACTTCATTGCTGCCATGAAATCTTCCCCGCTTTTTGCTAGTAGGTTCCCTCCTAAGGCAGCTCTCACCTCGCCTCTGTTTTCATCTTTTAGCCCTTGGAAGAATTCCTGAGCTGGCGAGGTGATATTCTGACCGTGGTGAGGGCACTGGCGGAGTAGTTCTTTGAATTGGTCCCACGCCTCGCATATTGTCTCACTACCCAACTGTCCGAATGCCATCAGATCGGTGATCATCTGTCGTGTCGTGGAGATGGGGATGTATTTCTCATTGAATTTATCCGTCATCTGCTCCCAGGTGGTAATGATGCCTGGTGCTAGTCGATGTAACCATTTCGAAGCTTCTCCTGATAGGCCGTGCTGGAACAGGCCCAGTCTGGCATATTCCTCCAGGCCTTGTGATAAGCCAAGTGAGTCCAAGTGCACTAGGAATCGATGTACGTGGTCTAGTGCATCAGCTGGGTCGGCACCTGAAATGGTTCCTGCAGGGTGATTACGAAGAGCATTGGATTGATGGGAGGGCTTTACCTTTTGCCAATCTGCCACTAGTTCTGTAGTTAGGTCTGGTAGAACCACTGGGCCTCTTCTGGGTGTGGCTGGTGGTCTATTTATTCTCCCCATCGTGTATTGGGCGGCTGGACCTCCTCCAAGAAGGGCATGGTTTGCTGCCATGTTGAAATCGAGCTGTCTTCTTGCTCTCAGAGCTTGAAGGAAAACTCTCTCGATTTCTGGGTCAAAGTCTGTACTCGGGGGACCAGATGAACGCGTTCTGAGAAACAATTGAATAAAATTGACGAAATGACTACAACAAATGAACTTATAGTACTTGGAAAATTAAATTGATAGAAAAATTATAAACTGAAATTAAATGCCTGTAATGAGAAATAATTGTATAAAATGGCACAAAAATAAATTAAACCTTAAATATAAATAATAGACAAAATAAATTACGAAACAATTAAAAATAGAAAACAGGGTATTGTAATAGAGTAACGAATTAACCAAGGCTAGGGACTAGACAAAGTCAAGTCCCCGGCAATGGCGCCGTTTTGCAAGCGGTTTAATTGATATATTAAAAGCCAAGAAATAATCCTAGAAAATAACAACTCAATAGACCGTCGGGTTGCAAAAATCCCGGTCACAGTAGTATAGCAATTTAAGAAGCAACCAGGTATCAATCCACGGGACTTGAGGTAAATAAGTCTAGCCTTAGGCAATGGGTAACTAAAGAGGGGTTGTTTTGGTTTTGGAATTAATAATAGACAAGAAATAAATAGCAGATAAATTAAAGCGATAGATAGGGAGTATGAACAGTACTCTAGGTTCAGGGAGTTGTTTCACTAGCTAGGTTCTAAATATTCTACTACTTAAACGGAGACTTGGATCGCTTGTAATTCTCAAATATCTATTCTGTATTAAGTCCTAATTCCAGATAGCTCATCTAGATAGGGCGTGTAGTTCTAATCTAGAATTAACGGGTATATCTAGATGGTATTATCGCACAGAATTACTAGTCTGGTTTGGTCTGGACTAAAGCACCTAACTGCTAATGTAATCTATCCGATTGCAATTATCACAGGTAACAGGTTAATAGGTCCGTCAATGCTAATCACCTTGTCTGATCATAACTTGATTCGAAGGCTTATAATAAATTCATGACATTTATTAAAAGCACTTAAAAGCATTAACCTGAGCAATCCAAATGGTCTCAATTAAGCAGTAAAATAATGCAGAGTTTAACTAATTACAACATCCCTTCCCCTAGAGTAAATCCTCTTAGCTAGACATACCAATTGAAAGCATAAATAAGAGAGAGTTAGGAGAAATCATCTGTTACGAAGATCCTCTTGCTTGCTCCGCCCTTCGGCCTTGCGCTATGCTGATTTGGAGGTTGGAATTGGCGATAATGAAGTGGACTTGATGAAATGGAGTGAAAATGGAAATTCTGAAAAAGTTTGTGAGACGTCCAGATGTTTTGGGTCGGACGTCGATCCGAACGCGATCCATGTGGCTAAATGAGGCGCGTGAGTACGGGTTGTGTCTGTGAGTGAGGGAGAAAGGTTATGGAGAAAGATTGATGACTGGAGATGGGATTTATCGTGAACGGAAGCAGGAGTAGAGAGGGAGAGTGTATGAGTTAGACGACAGCGTCTGGTACGAATGAAATAGAAACTGAAGGAGAGTTTAAAAGGCTTCAAAAGTAAAACATTGGTTAGTGGTGAGTTGGGTAAGAGCATGGGCATCGACTTAATTTAACTTAGGGTATGGGCTAAACAGCCGCTTCGGCTGATAATTACGCCGAAAGCATAATTATCAGCATGATGTATTTTTATTTTTCGTTTCTGTGTGACATCCGGATCTGTGTCCGGATCCAGACATGAGACAGAGGTTTTGGATCTGAATCTCGGGTCACGTCCGGATCCGGACATGACACAGCGGAGTTGGATCTAAATCTCGGGTCACGTCCCGTTTGCGTCCGGATCCGGACGTGTCCTTTAATGGACGTCCGATTTACGTCCGGGTAAGTTTGGCCGGACGTGGCCAAGTTTTGCCTCTTTTTCCGGATTTGTTCCCCGTTTATTGCGTTGTAATCCTCATGACGTAAAATCTTCATTTTCATGGGTTTTTCCTATATTTAACACATAAAATGCGTTAGTTCATATCAAAACATCAATCTTAGGAAAAACACATAATAAGTAGGAAACATTGCCTGAATTGTTACAGATTATAAGGTAATTAGACCCTAAAAAGCCTATATGTTTCATACTTATCAGTGGACTACTTCAAGTTTGGGTGGATTTTTTTAGGTGTAGAACTAAATGGATAATTCAAATTAGGCCAAAAGAGAAATCACCTAGATCTAAGGTTTTGGGCCAAAGCTCAAACAAACAATTCACTCATTCAAATCAAAAAGGGCCTTTGGGCAGAAAATAATTAAGCCGTGAATTATAGGTTGGGCTGAGTTGATATAGGAAGAGTTCCTATCAATTTCTAGGCTGGTAGTGGGCTGGTCATACAAGCAAACAAGGCCCACACAAGATCATCATGTCCTCACTAGACGTTTCAACCTATTTGTGTATGGATCGATCCGGAGAGGTGCTTGGGGCATGGGCCCAGGTCACCAAAAAGGAATAGGGCTTGCACGCTATTCTCTTTGGGCTTCCCCACTCTTTTCACATCACCTAAAGGTGTGCGTCTATGGTCGGGTCTTTGAATGACCAAACAAGGCTAGGTAAGGGCACTGCCAGGAAAATGCTTGGGCTAAAGCCCAGGTATTAAGGGGATGAGGTTAGACGACATCCTCCTCTTTTCCCCCACTTATTCACATCACCTAAAAGGTGTGAGTTCCTGACAGGGGACCCTAAGGCGGGTCCCGGGGTGAAATCGGCTTGTGTGGACCCTCACTCTCATATGATGCAAGGGTGCAGAAATTTAAAATGCGCATAAAAGTAAACAAACAATGTAATAAAAGTCATAATGAACAATTTCAAGTTAAGCCCTCTTTCTTAAAATTAAGAGTTTGTCCCCAGCAGGGTCGCCGTCTGTGAGCCATGATTTTTTAAACCCTATCCTATGTTGATTAGGACCTGATCGGGTTTTAGGTCCACTTATAACCTAAGTTGAATAACTATGACATAAAACATTAATTATAAAAACCTAAGTTAGCTCACTGGAACCTAGTAGAGTCGCCACCTAATTTTGACCTAGGGTAAATTAGGAAAGGAGAGTTCGGGTTTGGGGGCTTGATATTCGACTTATTTAGGGTTCAAATAACTTTCATTACCCCTCAAAGTCGTTTTTCCTCTACTTAGTTTAATCACGGCTTATTACGAGTCGTTTTAACCTAAGTGCGTGAACTTCTGATTTTTATTTATTATGACATTTTTAGACAGAAAATTAAAGAGGAAATTAAAACTACCTAAACTAGGGTTTCAGAGGTAGAATTAGGTCAAATTTTGTTTCTGTCCGTAGCCACGGACCTAATGTCCGTAACCATGGACCCAGTTAAATTGCATGAAAATAAAAGTTGAACTAACAGAAATCGAAATTTTGAAAAAGTCCGGGGCCACAGACTGGCTGTCCATGGGCCCGGACATGTGCCGTTAAACCCTAGAAATTTTCAAAAAAAGTAAAATCCCGCCGCCGTCCGTGGGTGTCTGTGGTCACGGACAACCCGTCCGTGGTCACGGACAACCCGTCTGTGGTCCCGGACCATGGGTCCGAGGTTATGGACCACCCACGGACGGTGGGATTTTGGTGGTCCCCAACGGTGTTTTTGGCTCAAAATCTATGTGCGTGTAGCCTGAAAGATGTACAAGACGTTAGTGATTGAAAGATTCTAATTTGAAGCCGAATTATACACGAAACTTAACAAACAAGTAACAAGGCAGAAGCGAAAACAATTAGCAATACAGAAGCAGAAAAAAGTCGGTTTGAACCCAAATTTTGAAACGAGATCAATAAAGTCGTGGGGAGTTAGGAAAGTAAAATTCCCACCTGTTTTACCTTCGAATTCACAACAATTCTTCACGCTGGAATTCATCGGGAGCTCTGTTGATGGCAGATTCGAACGGACTTCGAACCGGGCTTCTCGTCACTGACTGTTCTTGATGTTCTTCACGCTTTGGTTGTGTTTTTTGGGGTTTTGATGATTGTTGATGCTTTGGGAGTTGGAAAACAAGTTTAAGTGGTGATTTCAGGGGAATTTCGATATGATTTTGGTGGTCGGGTGCTGAAAAACGTGTGTGAGAGAGAGGAGGCTGTGTTTTCTGACTCCTTTGGGTTCTAGAGCTTGTGAGATTCTCCTTTTATCAATTGATTTGCTCCTTTATATAGATTTTCTTAAAGATAAAGAAAATCTAGTAAAAACAAGATTTTTTGGATTTTTTAATTAAGTGACTTCCCAAAGGAATTTTGCTGTGAAATTTTAGCCACGTGTCAAGGATGACAATTATAACTTTTCTGAGGTGGAATTGAATTTTTGAAATATTGGAATATTTTTAATTCAATTTCTCATCAGATTCAATCAGAAATTGCTAAAAAATTATTAGAAATTCAAAATTTCAAAATTCCAACGCCATAATGCTCAAAATAACATCCTCTATCATGGGTTAAAATTTCAAAGAATTTTGAATTGATTTGGGCCGTTTTCAGAGGAGAGAGAAAGCTCGCAGAGGGCTTAGGAGCCCTAAAAATTACAGATGTGCCCCTGAAGATGACCAGAGTGCCCCTAGCACTCCAGAAGGTGCCGATTGAATTGAGCATTCTCGCTACTTGACCAAGTTCCCTTCTAGTACCTGTGTCTCTAGATAATCTCTTCCGAGGGGGGGGGGGTTAAAAGTTTGGGTATAACAGGTCTTGCCTCATGTTTTATGCTCTTATCATCGTTCTTTTTTTTGTTAGTGAACGAAAGAGTAACTAATAAGTGCATGCATAAATGAAAATTTTCACAAGGGAACATAAACAGGATGAGAATTCTACTTTTATTCATGACTTGGAAAGAAATAGCGATACTGAAAACTAAATTATAATCAGAATGAAACAAACAAAATGTAAAGATAACACAGTGAAATGAAAAACAATTTCCAAACTATTCCTAGCCCTACAATCTACTCCTCGTGAAATATCCAACTAGGCATCACTTCCTCATCCGTCCTTGTTGAACCCTACAAACATGCAGAACATGAGCATGTGAATAAAGATAACAACTCAATCGTAGATATAGGGAAGAGGAGTCCATTGACAAACCAAGTCCTTGACGGTCAGGGTTTGCTGTGGGTATGGGAACTTCTGGCAATCCCTGAAGTTCTTTGCCGAGACCTTTTCCCTCTTGATAGCCATACTTCTCCATAATGGCTTTTCTTGGTCCGACCTTGAGCTTTCGGAGAGAGACTGGCTCGGACTGCTCTGGTACAACATTGAACCTATTTTGATGTGACGGTCCCTTTTCTTCCACCATGCACACCCACAATTCCTTTTGATTAGGCTCTCCTTTGATGATCTGAACCTTCCCGACTTTTTTAAATTTGAGGCATTGATGTACTGTGGAGTGTACTGCCTTCAAGTCTTGGAGGAACTCTCATCCCAAAATCAAGTTGAAGTAGTGGGGAATTTGTAGAACAAGAAACTTTACTGGATGGATGATCGTTCCGAACTTGAGAGAAAGATCTAAGAGACCGAAAACATGTCTTGGATTGTCATTGTAACCCCGCGACACTATCGGGCTTGATTCGAATTTGTCATAGCCCATACTTTCCGCCACCCCTAAAGGGAAAATTCTCACAACAGCTCTTGTGTCGATCAAACTTTTTGTACCTTAAAAGCTTTGCACCAAACGGTGATATAAAGTGTCTTTCCCGATTCTTCAGAGATTTCGCTACCATGGAAGCAGATCTCCTCTCCTGCTTTTACCAAAGGTCCGCGACCATCTTCTCTAGGGCTAGACTCCTTGGGTCCGCCTAGGTGCCTGGCAATGGCTCGTCGGTGCTCGAGAGAGATCATGATTAGAGACCATATCGCCATTGAAATAATTGTGGCTTTTAACTACCGAAGGAGCTCTTGCTCACCAGAGACTTCTTCCACTATAAGGGCAGCTGTCGCTTGTTCCTTCTCTCGCTCTGGGATTTACGTGGGACCATAGTGTTTACCCGATCAGGTGATATGAGCGTTTGTAGGGACAAAACTAATAGGAGGAGTGTGCTTTCGACTTACTACCCGTGCTGGCTTTTTGTCATCCTAGAAAACAAAGAATGCGGCACACTGAGGCTAGTATTCCGGACTCTCAAGATCATCCACACGCTAATAACCTTGGTCATTGAAATCTTGAATCCGATGCCTTAAAGCTTTGCAGTCGTTGGTACCAATAGAAATGATTCAGCTTATTTCCTTTTCGGGTCTCTCCATGACAAGGATTGTAATAGCCCCTCATCTTGCAGCTCCTCGAATACTTGACTTATTGGACATCTGATGTCTATAAATTTTTTCTAGGTTTCAGGGGATGTTCTGGCATTGGAGATGTGGCTCAAATCTTCCCTTGACAGATTAGAGACATAATCTTGGATTTAAAATTTACACAATCATCCGTGGAATGGCCTAGAAGCAAGTGGAAACGATATAATTGATCGGGGTGCTCACCCAGGCGCCACCTGCGAGGATTAGATATTGTGGGACCATTCCCAGAAGCTTCACCAGGAGGTTCAAATTCATATATGTCGCCGTCGACTATTTCACAAAGTGGGTCGAGGCAATGCCCACCGTCTCCATCACAGCCAGAAGATCACAGGAATTCATCTGGAAATATGTGGTTATGCAGGTTTGGCATACCAAAGGCAATAATAACCGATAACGGAACGCAATTCAATTGCGAGAGCTTCCGGGAATTCTGTGATGAATGGAAGATCGACTTAAGGTTCGCATCAGTGGCGCACCCTCAGGTAAATGGGCAAGTCGAGAATGTGAATGGTCAGATAGTAAAAGCAATAAAGAAAAAACTCGATGAAAGAAAGGGAAAGTGGGCAGAGCTGTTACCCCAGGTCGTCTGGTCATACAGAACAACAGAAAGGGGGCCGACAGGAGAAACACCCTACAGACTAACATATGGTTTAGAGGCTGTCATTCCGGCGGAAATTGTGGTACCATCATTAAGGTGGGAATCATATGACGAAGAAGTCAACAATCAGGGAATACAAGACCATCTAGACCTCCTCGAGGAAACTAGGGTGGCCGCCGCAATAAGGATGGCGAAAGATAAATCCAAGGTAGAGCGATATTTCAACCAAAGGATAAAAGAGTGAAGTTTTACCCCATGAGAGTTGGTTCTCCGAGAAGTTAAGCAGCCTAAGAAGCTAGAGCCCCAATGGGAAGGAACGTACATCATACACCAAAGGACGGGACGAGCTTCATACCACCTAAAAAATGGTGAAGGGTACGAATTGCCGCATTCTTGGCATGGAGAATGTCTGAAAAAATTCTATGTGTAAAATCTACGATTCTTTAATAAAGAGGTATTATTTTTTGAAAAAGAGTAAAAGTAAGCACCGGCCAACGTGCCGCAGGCTCATATGCCTTGAAAGTAAGCACCGGCCAACGAGCCGCAGGCTATCATGCCTTGAAAGTAAGCACCGACCAACGAGCCACAGGCTATCATGCCTTGAAAGTAAGCACCGGCCAACGAGCCGCAGGCTATCATGCCTTGAAAGTAAGCACCGGCCAACGAGCCGCAGGCTATCATGCCTTGAAAGTAAGCACCGGCGAACGAGCCGCAGGCTATCATGCCTTGAAAGTAAGCACCGGCCAACGAGCCGCAGCTATCATGCCTTAAAAGTAAGCACCGGCCAATGAGCCGCAGGCTATCATGCCTTGAAAGTAAGCACCGACCAACGAGCCGCAGGCTATCATGCCTTGAAAGTAAGCCCGGCCAACGAGCCGCAGGCTATCATGCCTTGAAAGAAAAAAAATATACCGGCCAACGAGCCGCAGACTATCATGCCTTGAAAGAGAGATCCGGCCAGACGGCCATACTTGGAAAGAAAAAGATTCGGCTACTAAAAAACAAAAGTTCAGTCAATAAGCCGCAAGCTTCTTGTGTTGTAAGGGCAAACACTTAATTGACATGACTTGCATAAGATGACCATATGTGCACCATTCAAAAAAGGGGGAGAAACAAATTAGCTAGAAAAAAGAGAGGCAAAAACACAATAAAAAACCAGCGACTCCGACAGACAAATTAACAAAGATGGTGAAAAGTATAACTTATAGTCCTCCCAAGAGTGGGGTAAAAACAATTACAAAATTGTAATCATTACAAAAGATTCGGCAAACACAAAAGATGCATGCCGAAAGAAAAACCCCTCTAAAAATAAAAGAAACTCATATTCTATTTTTTCTGCAGCTAATCTATCACCACTACCAGCCACGCTTTCAGAAGACTTGGATCTCCTAGAAAGACGCTGCACCCCTCCAGCTGATGGCTGGACATTGCTTCCAGCCGGAAGAAAGGAAGCTTGGCCAGCACCAAAGCATGTCTCTCCAGGACTGCGGCAGAATCTCTCAAGCTCCGAGAAGAAGTTAGACTTCTGGGTGACGGCATTGAACTCTAGCCTGTTGTACAGATCATCGTCCAGTAACTCTCCTTTCTCAAGAAAGTACTTCGAAATAATCTGCTGGCAGATGTCAACTATCCTGCGGCACTGAGAAGCGAAGGATTCCTTAAGATGAGCATTAATTGTACCTTTCTTCTGTATCTCCTCCTGAGATTGCCGTGAAAACGACATGAGCTTGGCCACCTGGGACTCAAGGGTCAGGACTTGGGCTCGATATTTGTCACACTGAGCATTGGCTAAAGACAGCTCCTCTTTAGCACTAATTACCCGACCATTCAGCTGCTTGACATGCTTCAAAAGATTGGCAGAGCTCAAGCCTGGCCGGAACACAAGAAAAGTAAGAAATAGGGGTGTAAAAGGAAGAAATAGAAACAAAATCGAGGTCTGAAGGTTTACCTTGGTTCGACGACTCGGCATTCTCAACCTGGAGACGAGACATGGCTTCCTCCAAGCCTTTTACCCTCTCTTCCAGCCTGGTTTTCTCATTTGACAGGGCAATTCTTTCCGCGGCAAGGGTCTTCTTCTCCTCCTCTAAGATAGAGCAATCCCGAAGCAGAGATTGCTTTTCTTGTTCAAAAGAAGTCCTTGACTGCTCTTCCAGTGCGGCCTTTTCCTCTGCTGAGCAGTTAATTTTAACTTGTTTAATTTTAAGAAAGAGGGCTTAACTTGAAAAATTGTTTATTTATGGCTTTGTTACTTTGTTGTTTACTTTCGTGCGCACTTTAAATTTTTGCACCCCTGCATCATATGAGAGCGAGGGTCCACCTAAACTGATATCATCCCGGGACCCGTTTGAGGGTCCCCTGTCAGGGACTCACACCTTTTAGGTGATGTGAATAAGCGGGGGGAAAGAGGAGGATGTCGTCTAACCACATCCCCTTAATACCTGGGCCTTAGCCCCAAGCGTTTTCCTGGCAGTGTCCTTACCTAGCCCATTGTTTGGTCAGTCAAAGACCCGGCCGCAGACGCACACCTTCAGGTGATGTGAAAAAAGTGGGGAAGCCCAAAGAGAATAGCGTGCAAGCCCTATTCCTTTGAGGTGACCTGGGCCCATGCCCCAAGCACCTCTCCGGATCGATCCATACCCAGTTTGATTTAAACGCCAAGTGAGGACATGTTGAATTTGTGTGGGCCTTGTTTGCTTGTATGATCGGCCCACTACCCAGCCTAGAGATTGATAGGAACTTCTCCTACATCAACCTAGCCCAACCCGAATTGGCGGCTCTGCTTGTTTGCGGCCTAGAGGTCCTGTTTGGTTTAATATGTGAGTCATTCGGGCTTCGGCCCAAAAGCTTAGACTTAGGTGATTTCTCTTCTGGCCCAATTTGAATTATCCAATTAGTTCTAGGCCCAAAAAAAAGAAATCCACCTGAACTTGAAATAACCCACAAGTTCTGAAAATAAAATCTTTTTCTGCTTAGCAACCATCTTCTCTGGCCCAAAGAAAGTTAGGCCCATTTGTGATTTAGGGACCATTCCAGCCCATGTGCTTTACTCCAGGCCCAAACACATTCCGGCCCAAGGGCTCATTCTAGTCTAGGTAGACTTCTATTTCGGGCCCTGGTCCAAAACCCTAGATCTAGGTGTTATCTCTCAGGCCCAATCAAAGCCATCTGTTTACATTTCAGTCCAAATTCCAGTTCATAGTCTGAGAGATACTCCAGCCCAAACACCTCATTCTCTAGGTATCCTGGCCCACTCGCTTTCAGCCTAAGTCTGTTTTGATCTATCTCGTGAAGCGTCATTCTCACCTTAGTATCTTTCAGCCCACTTCCTTTTGTTAGCTAATAATGGACACCTTGAACACAGGTAGACTCAAGTCCTAAGTGCGGTCCAATCGACATGGAAGCCCAGCTCGCAATTTTGGAACAAAAGCACATGGCCACCATTGAAGCCATGGAGCAGAGGCATAGTGCTGCCATGGACGCCGTGGAATCTAACTACGTTGCTGTTATCGAAGAGTTGAAAGCAAAGGCTCTTTCCCTCGAGTCCGAGCGTCAAGCTCGGGATGAGTTAGTGGACAGGCTTCTCAACACCCTTTATGATTGCATTGAAGTTGGCTCCATTAGGGTCCGAGGATCGGAGGAGAATGTCAAAGAAATTGCTACAGAACTTAGGAAAGTGATCAGACAACCAGGAGCAGCAACTTGCATCCAAAGCTGCACCCGTAAGAGAACCAGGCAACATGAGGAGGGCAGTGATCGACAGTCAAGAGGACCTGGTTGGAGCGTTGGGACAGTAGAACCCTCCCGACGGAGTTCTCGACAGAGAGAGTTTACAGACATCGGCCGAACACCAAGACAAGCACTTGAGGAGCTTCGAGGAAGATATCCGATGCAACCGCTCGCCCTGAGGCCAGGAACTACTCATTTGGGGAAGGATCTTAATCAATTTTGTCACTTTCATCAGCTGCCCGGTCACGACACTGACCACTGCAGAGCCCTACAACACAGAATCCAGGATCTGATTGACCAAGGGCTCCAATTCTAAGAACATGGTGGGGAGCGTAGGGCACGCGTGCCCAGGCATCATCAGAAATGTTGTTTTTAGTCTTTTCTCATTAAATGCATTTCTTTTCTTGATTAGTTGTCTTTCAACTTTTGTAGTACTTAGTCCCCTTGAATCGTTTTCGGTAGTTTTCCTGAGTTTGTAATTTCCAACATTATTCTTTTTGTTGAATAAAACATAGTTCATGTTTCATAATTTTGGTACAAGGCATCATTCATTTATTCGAAAAAATTTTTTTTTTAAAAAAAAGAGCACTCACGTCTTTCAAGGATCACGAAGTAATCATTTTCTGACTATGCAATGGAACGACTTGTCACTTGTTTCTAAAAATTCGAACATGGCTAACCAAACACCACAACTCACCACATAATGTCCAAATAACCCACGAAGCGGTTCCAAATCCACATCCGTTTAAGTGTTGTCATAAACCCCAGGTCAATGCTGGGGGCAATCTGAGTTCAGGATCATCATCTTTAATCTTCGTTTAAGCGTGTGAACTAGTCTCTGAGTGAAATTCACGAGAGTGTCTTGAGCGGAAAAACCACGAGTGAACGAGCGTGTCATTTTTACACGACTCCGGTGAGACCACATTCAAAGGTAAAATAAACGGCATAACTCCGACCGAAGGAGATAATTTGTAAATTTACTCTTAGACCTGCGAAAAGTAACAAAGAGCGGATACACAACTATCAAGAATGACGAAGCACCTAGGTACAACACCACGTAGCCAAAAGCTTGTGAACCCTGACATTAAACCCTAGGCACTCCCGCTGAGCCTTTCATATATTCCTTTTCGATATTATGAACTCCACAAAATAACCCAGCCGACGATGAATGTCCGACCCGGTGACCAAAGGACGTGAGGAGTCCGGCTCTCAGATAACGTTCTCGTCAGTCCAAAGAAGCAACGCCGCTGTCAGCATGACAAAGTGATCCGCAAATGGTCCCAGAGTGACACAGGATCCAAAGAGCTCACATCAAAACAGCTCTCGAAGCCCAAAACCGGGAAACACAAGAACCCCGAAGGCAAAGTAAAGAAAGGATAAAGAAAAAAAAGGCAAACCCGAAGCGCCTCGAAGAAGTCCAAATGACAAAAAAGAGAAATGGTGTAAAGGACAACTCCAAAAGTCCAGGTCCAGAAGCTCGAAAACAACGTCAACATGAAGCAGCCAGACAACTTCAAGACAATAAAGATGAATCCGAGAGAAGACGCAAGTTGCAGCTTTGGTCACCCATTTAAGCTCCACATACCTCAAATATCCCTCCATGATCCCGTCGTCTTTCATCACACCCTATGGCCACGTTATAAGCTTTAAAGACTTCCGACTTGATAGTTGTGTGTCCAATCACGTGAAAGTAACAGATCAAATGCGTAAATCCATCAAATATCGAATTCAATGGTTTAGAAGCTATGACCATGAGCGAGAAATGAGTGCAAACACCGACCACATCGAGTGTAGGTTAGGAAGCACCACATCAAAGAATAAGCCTCAACCCTGTGAGGATGAGACTTGTTCGCACGTTTAATCAAAGAAAATACTGGGGGCAATCGATCGTTCCGATCGATTGCCATGAACTCTAGCTCAGATTGTCCTAAGGGAAAATGCTGGGGGCAATTGTTGGTTCCAACAATCGCCATGTCAACACCAATTGAAACCCAAAGCTTGAGCACCACCATCCCACCACAGACACACATAAGCCCTTACCACCACACACACACTCGCAAGCCCATCATAAATCACACCCCAATCCCTGGTCTATCACAAATCTGGAACACCGGCAAAAGCCTTTAGCACCACAACAAACACCACACACTTCCACCAATGGCATGTTCATTTTTCAAGAAGCAAATTGCAGATTTGAAATTTTTAGTCAGGAAATGATCATTTCACTTTCCTTTTTCAGCAGGGTTTTTCTCAAGCATTGCCAAGTTCGGCACCTTTTCCAACAGTTTCCTGTTTTGAACGAGTATCTTTCATATATTTTGATTGCATACATCTTATCATCATTGCCATGTTTGGCACTCCAGTAATCAGTTTTCATCATTTGCACGAGACCATTATCTTCCTAACTCATTTTTAGTTCGAGACCCAAAACAGTGCGAGGCCCTACAGTTTCCTCATTCAGTGCGAGACCCACCATCTTCATCAGTGCGAGACCCATCATTTTCAAGACTTTAGTACAAGACATCTTCATTCAGTGCGCGACCCAGAATCAGTGCGGAATCCAGCTTTTTCTTCATCCATTTAGTACGAGACTTCAGTGCGAGACCAAGCATCTTCATCAGTGTGAGACCATTAATTTCGTCAGTGCGAGACCCATCATCTTCATCAGTGTGATACCTATCATCATCCAGTGCGAGACCAGTACGAGACCTAGTATCATCTTCAGTGCGAGACAAGTACGAGACAGAGCGTGATCTAAGTTGGTGGGGCAGAGGCAATAAGTCCCCATCTTCATGTCAACTTCTTGGGAGAAACAACTAGTGGGCAGTGGCAATAAGTCCCCTTGGTAATCTAGAAGTTATACCCGCACCCCAGTTGGTGGGCAGAGGCAATAAGTCCCCATAGTATACCAACAAGGAGCATTGGAACGGGTTTCGGTCCCCAGAAGCATCCGAACGTCATTTTCATATCATCCATATCATTTTCATTATTTTCGTCATCTACATTTGCATCACTTTCATTTTCATCATCTACATTTGCATCACTTTCATTTGCATCATTTTCATCATCTACATTTGCATCACTTTCATTTGCATCATCTTCATATCATCCATCTGCATTATCCAGGCGCGTCACAAGACCTGGCGACAGAAAAGTTGGCGAGGTGATGGCAATAAATCCTCCTTTTGCGATGTCAACTTATTTTCGGGATCAACGAATGGTGGGCAAAGGCAATAAGTCCCCAAGGTTTTTACCAGGAGTTATCCCTGCACACCGGCTTGGGGGGCGATGGCAATAAGTCCACATTGGGTCCAGCCAGGAGCATTGGCACGGGTTTCGGTCCCCAGAAGCATCCGAGCATTATCAACATTCTTGCATCCACACATTACTTCGTCTTTTAGGTTGTCAACGCCTTAGAATCGCTTGACATTACTTCGTCTTTTAGGTTGTCAACGCCTTAGAATCGCTTGACATTACTTCGTCTTTTAGGTTGTCAACGCCTTAGAATCGCTTGACATTACTTCGTCTTTTAGGTTGTCAACGCCTTAGAATCGCTTGACATTACTTCGTCTTTTAGGTTGTCAACGCCTTAGAATCGCTTGACATTACTTCGTCTTTTAGGTTGTCAACGCCTTAGAATCGCTTGACATTACTTTGTCTTTTAGGTTGTCAACGCCTTAGAATCACTTGACATTACTTCTTCTTTTAGGTTGTCAACGCCTTAGAATCGCTTGACATTACTTCGTCTTTTAGGTTGTCAACGCCTTAGAATCGCTTGACATTACTTCGTCTTTTAGGTTGTCAACGCCTTAGAATAGCTCGACACAACTTATCAGTTTTCGGTAACATGCAGGTTCTTGGAAACATTCTAAATTTTGGGGTATCACTCAAGCATCAACTAGCCTTCTCACTTTCATTACAAAGTCTAGTTGACGGGGGGCAATCTGTTATACCCAAAATTTTGACCCCCCTGGTTAGGGTCCACGAGGTCCTGGTGATGTGAGCGGCGTTTTAATCGAGTAGTGAGGGATTCCGGCTCGAGCGGCACATCCCATGGCATGAGGAGCAGCTTCATCATTTTCAGGGGCGTTTTGGTAATCTTTAAAGGCTCTTGAGACCGCCTATAAGCTTTCTCTCTCCTCCAAAGGGTACCCAAATCAGCTTGAAATGCTTTGATATTTTAGCCCATGATAGAGGATGACATTCTAAGCATAATGGCGTTGGAATTTTGATTTTTCGAGTTTCCAATAATTTTCTAGCAATTTCGGACTGAATTTGACAAGAAATTCGATTTAAAAATATTCCAACATTAAAAAATCCGATTCCACTTCAGAAAATTCATAATTTCCATCCTTGACACGTGGTTAAAATTTCACAGCAAAATTCCTTTGGGAAGTCACTTAACTGAAATATCGAAAAATCTTACTTTTACTAGATTTTCTTTATCTTTAAGAAAGTCTATATAAGGGGATAGGTTTTTGGATAAAATCAGAACCTCATATGCTCAAGAACCCTAGAGAGTCAGAAAACACAGCCTCCTCTCTCTCTCTCACGTTTTCCAACACCCGGCCACCCAAATCATACCGAAAATCTCCCGAAATCACCATCTAAACACGTTTTCCAATTCCCAAAGCACCAATAATCATCAAAACCCCACAAAACCACCTCCAAAACATGAAGAACAGCAAGAACAACCAACAACCAGAAGCTTGGGTCGAAATCCTCTCGGGTCTGCCATCAACGGAGCACTCGACGAATCCCGGTGTGAAGAAACGTTGTGAATCCGAAGGTAAAACAGGTAGAAACTCCACTTCCCTAATTCTCCACGGTATTATCTGTCTTGCCTCAAAATTTGGGCTCAAACTAACCTTCGTACGCTTCTGTATTGCTGTTTATTCAAGCTTCTGTCCAATAACTTGTTTACCAAGTTTCGTGCATAATTTGAATTCAAATTGAGAACTTTCGATCACTAACGCATTGTACATCTTTCAGGCTACACACCCATAAAATTTGAGTCGAAAACACATTCGGGAACAGCCTTAACGCCGCCGTCCGAGGGCGGTTCGCACCCACGGACGTCATGTCCGGGGTCCCGGACTCCTTGTCCGTAAGCCCGGACGCCCACGGACGGCGGCGAGATTTTTAAATTTTAAAAATTTAGGTTTTTCTAATGATGTCCGGGCCCACGGACGGCCTGTCCGTGGCCCCGTACTTTACAACTTTCTATTTTCTGTTTAATTCGACTTTTATTTTCATATAGGTTAACTAGGGTCCGTGGTCTCGGACATTAGGTCCGTGGCCACGGACGGAAACAAAATTTGACCTAATTCTGCCTCCGAAACCCTAGTTTAGGTAATTTTAATTTCCACTTTAGTTTTCTGTCAAAAAATGCTAAAAAACACAAAAAAACAGAAGCTCGCGCACTTAGGTTAAAACGACTCGTAATAAGCAGTAAATAAACCAAGTAGAGGAAAAACGACCTAGGAAGGGTAATGAAAGTAATTGAACCCTAATTAAGTCGAATATCAAGCCCCCGAACCCGAACTCTCCTTTCCTAATTTAATCTAGGTCAAAATTAGGTGGCGACTCATAATAGGTTCCAGTGAGCTAGCCTAGGATTTAATAATTATTGTTATATGACATAGTTATTAATGTTAGACCATAAGTGGACCTAAAACCCGGTTAGATCCTAATCAACTTTAATCAACATAGGATAGGGTTTAAAATCGAGGCTCACAATAAGCCAGGAAGTGGAGCAAGTCAGCTTACAAGGAGGTCCAAAACCGAGAGCAAAGAGAAGGTAAAACCGAAGGAAAAGTGAAGGAAATCCAAGAAGATTTAGGGTGTTATCTTAGAGGAGTTTGGAGCCTCCTTTATTATAGCCAAGTACCCAATTCGTGGTTAAGATATTGGCAATAAGAAGCCAGGTAGTTCTTGTGTACAACAATTGTTTCATTAGTGTCAATTTGTGGTGATAGTTTTAGTTTTGGTTTGTTTCCACAGCATGTATTGTGATTCTATTATAAATATTTTTATGGGGTGAAATTAGACTCCTAAATGGTGATTTTTATATAATATAGGACCGAAGAAGGTTTGGGAATTCTGGTGAACAACCCTTGTTTGCTTAGTGTAAGTTTTGGTGTTTTTTGTGCTTTAACTTGGAGCCAGCTGTGTGTATGATATTTGTGAGTAACCTCCATGGTTATTAAGCTTTAAATTTTGAATATTTATCACTATTTAATATTTCAGTTCGTGGGTAGGTTCACAAGCTGAGTTTTGGTAAGTTAAAGGTAAGATAAAAGCTAAATATGTGCTTTAAGACTTTCTGGTTTCTATTACAAATATGTTGATGTTTTAGGTGCTTTATTGCCTTTATTTCGTGAATATTCACTCTTAAGAATGTGACAATAAGTTGATATGAAGATGGGTCGAAGTTACATAGTGGTAAGACCTTAATTATGGACTTGTTTGAAAGGTACTTTGTAAGTGTTTTAACTTGATTATTGTTTACTTATTGGTGGTAAAATGTTTTGGTCTTCTTGGTATGTTGTGTGGATGTTCTAATCAAGATAAGTACATGGTTGGATGACCTAAACACGTGATATTGACTATGGAATATGGTATTACAAATTGATGAGCCCAAGGTGGCCATACACTGAGTTTCCTTACTATCAATGTATTGTGGGTAAGCCATCATGATCTACTCTATGGTAAAGGTTTACTATTGGTGGTTGTTAAGTCAAGATCCTTTAGTTTTGATGATAGCAAACCTTGTATTGTCTATCTAATATGTTTGTCAAGCTTTATGGTTCAGATGGACAAGCAAAAGAGTGGCTTAGCACGCAAGGTTGCAAGCGGTCGGGCACCTGTCTGGGAGAGCTCGCGCTAGCACTTCTGGCACACACAACAAGTCAGGCACCGCACGAAGATATCTCTCATGCTTAACAAGAAAATTAAAGACAAAAGACTGCAAGAGGATCGACATATTCAGACCGACTCATATACCCACATAATCAACTAGCACACAACAAGAACACAACTCATTAATGTGCATATGGACAAGATAAGTAATGGGCTATTTTTTCAGAAAAATTGAATAGCCGTAATGAAGACTAAAGGAGCATTAATAAGCATTTAATGAGCCAGACAGAATCAGGCAAGTGGGGCACACAAGTGGTGCTCGACCAATCGAGAAGGTTGTCGTTGACGTGACCAACCATAAGGCGACACGTAGTCCAAATGCCTTCAGATCAAGTTGAAGCCTCTCTGCAAGTCTAGTGTGGTTGTTATGTGAATAATAGAAGCTGTAGTCGACTCCTAGAGTCTAGGGACTTATAGGACGGTAGTTACACCCTAACTAACCGTATATATACTTGCATTTATGTTGTATGCCAGTATGCCCGTACAAGAGAGAAAAGGATAAAGATTATCTAAGCAAGTGTGGATTAGACTTAAGAGTATAAGGGATAGAGAGTTAGTGAGCTGGTTAGGACTGGTGTTGTGTGTCAACACTTTGTATTTGGTAGATTGATCAGTTGGGGAACGGTTAGGGAACCGTAGGCCGATTGTTAGGACAGGGTAGAGGACTTTGGGATAAAGTCCTAAACTGTCCTGGAGTTCATGTGTGGGGCGAGGGAGATTGAGTGAATTTCTTGTGAGTAAATTGTCAATCGAAATGGAGTTTCCAGTTTAAGTTTATCTCGTGTCTTTTCCTAACTATCAAAGTTTCATTTATGTCCATGATACGTCTGCGACATGTCGGGGACGCGTCAGGAGCGCTTGCTATTTTTAATTGGTATTAGAGCGGGTTTCTTCTAGAAAGCTAACTGCTTTGGAAGACGTTCAAAATGTCTCATGCAAGCCTACTAGCGGCAGAAGAAGGTTCTGTACAAAATCGGCCACCACTCTTTAATGGAGACAACTACACTCACTGGAAGAATAAAATGGAGTTTCACATCAAGTATGACGATCCAAGAATGTGGAGGGTGATAACACATGGAGAGTACAGCTTCCAGCATGCTCAAGGACAAGACATATCTATTGACAGCATGACGGATGATCAAATCAAGAAGCTGGTATTCAATGCTCGAGCCGTAAGAATACTACACTGTGCACTACTATCTGAGCAATACTCCAAGATAGCCTCAGCCAAAACAGCTCAAGAGATTTGGAAAACTCTTGAGGTCACGTGTGAAGGGATTGATGAGATCAAAAAGACTCTCATTGAATTACTACTCATTGATTGGGAGCTATTCAAGAAGGAAGAAAAGTAGAGCATTTTTGAAATGCATACAAGGTTCACCAAGCTGATCAACGAAATGTTGGTGCTTGGAAGAACTATCTCAAACGAGGATCAACTTCAGAAGTTCCTCAGATCTCTTCCTGCCTCCTTTGATAGCAAGGTCAATGCCATGCAAGAAGTCCATGGTCTGCCTAAGATGTCCTTGGCGAACATGTTAGGTTCCCTAATGGCGTTCGAGCTGAAACTACAACAACGAAGCTCTAAAAGTTCAAAATAAAAGGGAAAAGGCATAGCCCTACAGGTAGCTGAAAACTCCGAGACATGAGAAGACAATGATGAGATGGTCCTCTACGCTAAGAGGTACTTTCGAAAGTTCATAAGAAATAACATGAGGAAAGGAAGAGAGCCCAAGGAGATTGACGATCATCGCAAGAAGAGTAATGATAAGTGTTTTGGATGCTCAAAGCGTGGGCATCAAATCAGAGACTGTGCTCAACAATCACGAGAGGGCAACGACAAGGTCAGGAAACCTGTCTGATGATCGTTCAACAAAGGGCCAAGGAAAGAAGCATTTGTTGCTGCATGGGGAGACTTAGAGCTCAGCGACAACAATCAAACCTCATATAGTGATTCCTTGGAGGACGAGAAGGCTCACCTATGCCTTGAAGAAGTTTGCCTGATGGTGCATGATAAGGACACTTCAGAGTCAGAAGAAGAAGATCAAAACAAGGTAAAATATTCTAAACTTAGAAAGAGGATTCTAAAGGCTGAACTCCCTGGACTTAGGGAATTTTCTCTCATATTAGTTGATCAACTTGAGGCGTTGAAAATGAAAAAAGGACATTTTGGAGAAATATGAGAAATTGGAGAAGAACTCAGACAAGGATAAAGTAGAAAATCTTATGAAAGCACTCATGAAATTGCAAATTGATTATAGTGAAATTCTTTCTGCTCATGAAAAGATGAAAGTGAGAAAACAACCTGAAATCGATGAATTGATTGTTGCACTTAGTACAAAAGAAAAATAACTAGCGTTCGTCAAAGAAAAACATGCGAAGCTAGAAGCTGTGTCTAGGACACCCACATGAAGAAACAAATGACCAGTCGGGTATCAGTCAGTGACCAGTCGTGGAGGTGTCTGCAACCTATGCAGACAACCCGGTCATCATGAAGCCAATTGCTATAAAATGCGTTTTATGAGGCATTGGCAACTCAAGATAATAGAACTAAAATGGGTAGTAAAAAATGATCCTAGAACAGTAGTTGATGGTGGAAATGGGTCAAACCTTTCTATGGACCCTAACCCCACACCACTAACGTGTTAAGTGTAGAATCGAGTGGGAATGGACCCCTGCTAGTACATCAACAATGGATGCTCTAAAGACATGACAGTAGACAAAAAGAAGTTCTTCTCACTCGAACCAGGAAGCCAAGGAACCGTTTCCTTTGGCGACAACAAGAAAGGAAAAATCATCGGTGTAGGTAAGGTTGGTATTACTTCAGATTATGTCATAGATAGTGTAAATTTGGTCAATGGGTTAAAATTCAACTTGCTTAGTGTTTATCAAATATGTGACAAAGGCAGTTCAGTTTTCTTCTATCCTACACATTGTAGCATAGTAAGTCAGAACAATGGCAAAGAGCTATTAAAGGGAAAAAGGTGGAAAAATGTTTATGTAACTAGTTTGGAAGATATTGACAGTCCACATCTTCCATGCTTGACTGCTTCAATAGATGACTCCACACTATGACACAAAAGATTAGGGCATGTTAGCACTTCATTATTAAGAAAACTTGTCAAGAAACGGTTGGTAAAAGGTCTCCTTGAGATTAAAGAATCTGAGACCAATCTTTGTGATGCTTGTGTTAGAAGCAAACAAACTAAGACTTCTTTTAAATCAAAGAAATTAGTTAGTATATCCAAGTGTTATACCCAAAATTTTAACCCCCTCGGAATAGTCTCTAAGGCATACATGTTATAAAGGGCAAAATGGTCAAAATGCACCAATGTGGGATTTTCCAAGGACATTCTCAGGATTTTCTATTTTCATATGACTTGTTCACTATCTCCAAACACTTCCAAAATCATAGTCATTATGAAATGTATTTCGTGATTTTCTGATAATATTTATTCTGGAAATTCAGCTTTTAATTCATATTATAAGCTAATTTCTTTAATAATTAACACATGAAATAGCCTCAAAATAGAAGGTTTCCAAAATTAAAATAAAATTGTCACATAGTTATAATGACTACATACAGTCACAAACCTGAAATTATTTTATTTGGAACCTTAGCCCAAAATTTACAAGAGAAATTCAATCATTTTTACAATTTTCTCTCTCCTCTAGAAAATACCGAATTCAAATCAAAATGTCATGATATTTTAATATAAGAAAGAGGATGCGTTTTAGGGACTGATGCCGTTGGAATTTCGTTATTTCGATTTTCCAATAATAAGTTATGAATTATGGGAGATTCCAGATTGTAAGATTTTTATCCAATGGGTTATTTATTGAAATAACCTTATTTCAACTCTCAAAATTCCTAAATATCGTCTTTTATCTTTGGTTAAAATTTCAGAATTTTTATCGACCTGTAGCGTGTTTTAAAAAATCATATTCTCTTAAAGCACAAAATCTGGATTTTAGATAAAAATTTTGTTCTATCAACATGGCCTTGCTCTTTCTATAAAAGGACCTTCCAAAAATGACCTAGGGCAGAGGAGAACATCCCCAAAGTCATAGAACTCAGACGTCAACCTACTTCCCACGTTTTTGCAACCCGAGCCTTGAATTTATACTGAAATCACAAAAAACACAATATTCTTCCCCCATCAGACTTCCAAACACCAAACCACCACAAATACAGAAGCAAAACGTCCTTAGCAACACAAGGAAGAAGGGTCCAGAAGCTCAAGACGAAGTTGAACCGGATCGGCCACCAACGAAGCTTTCGAAGATTCCTGACGTGAAGGAACAACAACTTTCCGAAACAAAACAGGTTAGAAACCAAATTTTCTAACTCTTCTGGTCAAAATTTCTAATCAAATTGACTTTTCCTTGCTTCTGAATTATGGTTTGTTTGTGTTTCTTCCTTCTAACTTGGTAGCTAAGTTTCATATAAATTTTGACTTCAAATTGAAATCTTTTTCTTACTAACATATTTTACATCCTTCACGCTACACGTACATAAATTTTGAGCTTAAAACACCGCCGGGAGCCACCCAAACGCCGCCGTCCGGGGCGGTCCGCACCCACAGACGCTAAGTCCTGGGTCCCGGACGCTCTGTCCGTAAGCCCAGACGCCCCTGGACTGTGGCGGGATATTTTTATTTTCAAAATTTAGGGTTTTATAAAACATGTCCGGGGCCACGGACGTCCTGTCCGTGGCCCCGGACTTTTCAAAATCTCATTTTCGTTTAAACTTGACTTTTCTATGTAATTAGGTTAACTAGGGTCCGTGGGTTCAGACATTAGGTCCGTGGCCACGGACGAAATCAAAATTCGACCTTATTCTGCCTCCAAAACCCTAGTTTAGGTAATTTCACTTTCCACTTTTATTTTCTGTCCAAAAATGTTAAAAAATAAAAAAACAGAAGCGCGCACTTAGGTTAAAATGACTCGTAGTAAGCCGTAATTAAACTAAGTAGAGGAAAAATACTTCTAGGGGGTAATGAAAGTAATTGAACCCTAATTAAGTCGAATATCAAGCCCCCAAACCAAACTCTCCTTTCCTAATTTGATTAGGTTAAAATTAGGTGGCGACTCATAATAGGTTCCAGTGAGCTAGCTTAGGTTTTAATAATTTTTGTTATATGACATAGTTATTAATCTTAGGTTATAAGTGGACCTAAAACCCGACTAGATCCTAATCAATCTAATCAACATAGGATAGGGTTTAAATATCAAGGCTCACAGAATGGCGACTCTACTGGGGACAACTTCTTAATATTAACTTGTTTAATTTTAAGAAAGAGGTCTTAACTCAAAAATTGTTTATTTATGGCTTTATTACTTTGTTTGTTTATTTTCGTGCGCACTTTAATTTTCTGAACCTTTGCATCATATGAGAGCGAGGGTCCACACAAACCGATTTCACCCCGGGACCCGTGTGAGGGTCCCCTGTCAGGGACTCACCTTTTAGGTGATGTGAATAAGTGGGGGGAAAAGAGGAGGGTGTCGTCTAACCACACCCCCTTAATACCTGGGCTTTAGCCCCAAGCATTTTCCTGGCAGTGTCCTTACCTAACCTATTTGGTCATTCAAAGACCCGACCGTAGACACACTTCAGGTGATGTGAAAAAAGTGGGGAAGCCCAAAGAGAATAGCGTGCAAGCCCTATTCCTTTATGGTGACCTGGGCCCATGCCCCAAGAACCTCTCCGGATCGATCCATACCCGGTTTGATTTAAACGTCTAGTGAGGACATGTTGAATTTGTGTAGGCCTTGTTTGCTTGTATGATCGGCCCACTACCCAGCCTAGAGATTGATAGGAACTTCTCCTACATCAACCTAGCCCAACCCTAATTGACAGCTCTATTTGTTACCGGCCCAAAGGCCCTGTTTGGTTTAACATGTGAGTCATTTGGGCTTCGGCCCAAAAGTTTCGATTTAGGTAATCTCTCATTCAGCCTAATTTGAATTATCAATTTAGTTCTAGGCTCATGAAAAACAAATCTACCTAAATCAGTCCATAAGACATGAAAATCAATTAGGCTTTTCCATTTCGGCCCAAGGCCCATTCTACTCTAGGAAAACTTTTTGTTCGGGCCCTGGCCCAAAGTCCTAGATCTAGGTGTCATACCTTTTAGGCCCACTCAAAACCATTTGTTTAGGTTTCAACCCATTCGAATTCAAGATAGTTTTCATAACTCATTCATTCTAGTTTCTGGCCTCAAGGCCTAACAGGAACATCAAACAAATCTTAGACTTCAAAGTTTCTCTCACGGCCCAGTGGCCCATTCACAGTTCATGTGGCTTCCTTCAGCCTGTACGCATACTACCAGATTAAGGGCATTCAGCCCACACATCCATTCTAGTCTAGAAGTCCCTTAGCCTATATGTCTTACTTCAATCCCAAATTGGTTCGGCCCAAGAGCCACAATCCAAAATCATTCCGGCCCAAGTGTCACATTCCCAAACATATTCTGGCCCAAGCGCCACATTCCCAAACACATTTAGGCCTAAGTGCCACATCCTAAACACATTTTGGCTCAAGCGCCACATTTTCAATCACTTTCTGGCCCAAGTGCCCACTTTCTAAACATTTTGGCCCAAGTGCCACAATCTCCCAACACATTCCGGCCCTAGTGCCGCATTCTCATAACATTTCAGCCCAAGTGCCAACCCACTTATAAATCATTCTGTCCTGTGTGCCTCACTTTCAATTCATCCAGGCTCAAGTGCCAATCCACATTCATGAAACCGTTTTCACTCGTGCACCTCACATTCAATTTGTAAAATATTCGGGCCTAAATAGGCATTCCTTGTTCAGGTATTTCGTAGAGCCTAATAAGAGTTCAAGAAGAAGGCGATCACGGTCATCCCAGCGACGTCCCAATGTTCAAGAGCTTGAGTCTTCAGCATTCAGGCGCCATATGGCTCGGCAGAGTTGGAATTCAATAGAAGGCGTAAGGGCCAAATGGTAAAAAAAAAAGATTTTGTTTCACACAAGTTTCTTTTGAGAAAATGGTTCATGAAGTAATCATTTCCTGACAAGGAAGTGCAAAGACTTGTATTTTGTTTCCAAAATTTTGAACATGTCTTGCCAAACCCCACAGCTTATCACAAGACCTCCAAACAACCCACAAAGCAGTTCTAAATCCACACCTTTTAAATTGTTGTCATAACCCACAAAATCAATACAGGGGGCAATCTGAGTTTAAGTTCGTCATCTTTCATCTTTTGTCTAAACGTGTGAACGAGTTTCTGAGTGAGAAATTCATGAGAGTGTCTTGAGCGGAAAAACCATGAGTGAACAAATGTGTCATTTTTACACGACTCCGGAGAGACCACATTCGAAGGTAAGGTAAACGGCATAACTCTGACCGAAGAAGATAGTTTGTAAATTTACTCTTAGACCTGCGAAAAGTAACAAAGATCGATACACATTATCAAGAATGACGAAGCACCTAGGTACAAGACCACATAGCCAAAAGCTTGTGAACCCTGACATTAAACCTTAGGCACCCCCGCTGAGCCTTTCTTATATCCCTTTTTGATATTACAAAGCTCCACAAAATAACCCACCCGATGATGAATTTCCAACCCGGTGACCAAAGGAAGCGAGGAACCCGAGTCTCAGATAACATCTTCCTTTCAAAGAAGCAACCTCTATCAGCATGACGAAGCGATCCGTAAATGGTCCCAAAGTGACACAGGATCCAAATGATCTCACATCAAAAACAGCATTCCAAGTTCAAAAACGGGAAACACAAGAAGCCCAAGGAAAAAGAGATTCAAAGAAAGGCAAATCTCAAAAGCTTCGAAGAAATCTAAAATCGGAAGAAAGAGAGAAGGTGAAAGGAACAACCCAAAAGTCCTATTCCAAGCTCACAAGCGAAGTCATCACGAAGTAGCCAAACGACTACAAAACAAAGAAGGCAAGTCCGAGAGAAGACGCAAGGTGTAGCTTTAGTCACCCCTTTAGCTCCACATACCTAAAATATCCCTTCATGGCCCCGTTGTCTTTCATCACACCCCATGGCCACCTTATAAGCTTTAAAGACTTCCGACTTGGTAATTCTGTGTCCAATCATGTGAAAGTAGCAGATCGAATGCGTAAATTCATCAAATATCAACTTCAATGGTCTAGAAGTTGCGACCGTATGTGAGAAACGAGTGTAAACACCAAACACGTCGAGTGTAGGTTAGAAAGCACCAAATCAAAACATAAGCCTTGACCCTGTGAGGACAAGAGTCGTTCGCACGTTTAATCAAAGAAAATACTAGGGGCAATCGGTCGTTCCGATCGATTACCATGAAGTCTAGCTCAGATTGTCTTAAGGAGAAATACTGGGGGCAATTGTGGTTCCAACAATTGCCATAACAACACCAATTGAAACCCAAAGCTTGAACACCACCATCCCACCACAGGCACACATAAGCCCTTACCTTTACATCAAACACCTTAGGACCACATAAGCCCTTACCTCTAAACAAACGCCACTTCACCACACAGGCTCACATAAGCCCTTACCTCCACACCACCACTACACAGGCCCACATAAGCCCTTACCTTCACATCATACACCACATATATGCCTTGATCATCACTCAAAAGATCTCCACATCAAACACCACACCTCACTGGTAGCATGTTCATCTCCTAGGAGATAAATTATAAGTCTGAAATCTTTAGTCAGGAAATGGTAATTTCATTTTCCTTTTCAGTACACAGAATTTTCTTCAAACACTGCCATATTTGGCACCTTCGTCAGCAATTTCTTGTCTTGAACAATTTTTCTTCAAACACTGCCATGTTTGGCATATTCCTAGCAATTTCTTGTTTTCAGCAAATCTGCATCATCACCATGTTTGGCATATTCCTAGCAATTTCTTGCTTTCGACAAATCTGCATCATCGTCATGTTTGGCATATTCCTAGCAATTTCTTGCTTTTGACAAATCTGCATCATCGCCATGTTTGGCACATTCCTAGCAATTTCTTGCTTTCTACAAATCTGCATCATCACCATGTTTGGCACGTTCCTAGCAATTTCTTGCTTTCGACAAATCTGCATCATCGCCATTCTTGCTTTGGACAATTTCCAATCTACATCATCGCCATGTTTGGCATATTTCCAGCAATTTCTTACTTTAGACAATTTTCAGTCTTTACAAGCACTTCAATTTCATTTTGCAATACCCGTGTAAACCTCTTCATTTCCATGTTTGGAACTATGACAATTTTCCTTTTGTCACAATCATTTGCATAAAACATGCTTCGCATCTTTGCATCATCAAATATACTTCATTCCTCAATTAGCCTAGTCAAGAGTTAGACGGATCTCGGTCTCCATAATCAACCGAGTAGAACGGATCTAAGTCTCCATAAGCAACTGAGTTAGATGGATCTCGGTCTCCATAAGCAACCGAGTAGAACGGATCTCATTCTCCATAAGCAACTGAGTTAGACGGATCTCGGTCTCCATAAGCAACCGAGTAGAACGGATCTCAGTTTCCATAAGCAATTGAGTTAGACGGATCTCGGTCTCCATAAGCAACCGAGTAGAACGGATCTCAGTCTCCATAAGTAATTGAGTTAGATGGATCTCGGTCTCCATAAGCAACCGAGTATAATGGATCTCAGTCTCCATAAGCAACTAAGTTTGATGGGTCTCGGTCTCCATAAGCAACCGAGTTAGGATGAGTTTCATTCCCAAACCTTAGGCACACATAAGAACTACCCTACATTCAATCCTTTCAGGCACCCATAAGACCTCCCTTACATCCATTCACTTTAGGCTCGACATAAGACCTAGATCCAACTCTTAGGCTCGGCATAAGACCTAGAATCATCCCTTTAGGCTCGTAGTAGGACCTAACACCACTTCTTAGCTTACCTGCTTCCATTAAACACATTGCATTCATTTCATTCATTATAGGTAGTCAACGCCTCAGAATAGCTTGACATCATTTCATTCATTATAGGTAGTCAACGCCTTAGAATAGCTTGACATCATTTCATTCATTATAGGTAGTCAACGCCTTAGAATAGCTTGACATCATTTCATTCATTATAGGTAGTCAACGCCCTAGAATAGCTTGACATCATTTTCACCATTTTTAGTTAGTCAACGCCTTAGAATAGCTTGACATCATTTTCATCACTTTAGGTAGTCAGCGCCTTAGAATAGCTCGACAACATATCATTCCTTTAGGTAGTCAACGCCTTAGAATCGCTTGACAACTTTTCATTTTCACTCATAGGTAGGCAGCGCCTTAGAATAGCTCAACACAATCTACATATACGGTCTTTTAAGATCCAAAATTTTGGGGTATCACTCAGGCATCATCTAGACTTTTCATCATCATTACAAAGCCTAGTTGACGAGGGGCAATCTGTTATACCCAAAATTTTAACCCCCTTGGAATAGTCTCTAAGGCATACGTGTTATAAAGGGCAAAATGGTCAAAATACACCAATTAGGGATTTTCCAAGGACATTCTCAAGATTTTCTATTTTCATATGACTTGTTCACTATCTCCAAACACTTCCAAAATCATAGTCATTATGAAAGGTATTTCGTGATTTTCTGATAATATTTATTTTGGAAATTCAGCTTTTAATTCATATTATAAGCTAATTTCTTTAATAATTAACACATGAAATAGCCTCAAAATAGAAGGTTTCCAAAATTAAAATAAAATTGTCACATGGTTATAATGACTACATACAATCACAAACCTGAAATTATTTTATTTGGAACCTTAGCCCAAAATTTAAAAGAGAAATTCAATCATTTTTGCAATTTTCTCTCTCCTATGGAAAATACCGAATTCAAATCAAAATGTCGTGATATTTTAATACAAGATAGAGGATGATTTTTAAGGACTGAGGCCGTTGTAATTTCGTTATTTCAATTTTCCAATAATAAGTTATGAATTATGGGAGATTCCAGATTGTAAGATTTTTATCTAGTCGGTTATTTATCGAAATAACCTGATTTTAACTCTTAAAATTCCTAACAATCGTCTTTTATCTTTGGTTAAAATTTCAGAATTTTTATCGACCTGTAGCATGTTTTAAAAAATCATATTCTCTTATAGCACAAAATTAGGATTTTAGATAAAAATTTTGTTCTATCAACATGGCCTTGCTCTTTCTATAAAAGGACCTTCCAAAAACAACCTAAGGCAGAGGAGAACATCCCCAAAGTCAGAGAACTCACCCGTCAACCTACTTCCCATGATTTTGCAACCCCGATCCTCGAATATATACCGAAATCACCAAAAAACACAATATCTCTTTCCCCATCAGACTTCCAAACACCAAACCACCAAAAATACAGAAGCAAAACGTCCTTAGCAACACAAGGAAGAAGAGTCCAGAAGATCAGGTCGAAGTTGAACCGGATTGGCCACCAACGAAGCTTTCGAAGATTCCCGACGTGAAGGAACAACAGCTTTCCGAAACCAAAACATGTTAGAAACCAAATTTTCTAACTCTTCTGATCTCAATACACTTCTGGTCAAAATTTCTAATCGAATTGACTTTTCCTTGCTTCTGAATTAAGGTTTGTTTGTGTTTCTGCCTTCTAACTTGGTAGCTAAGTTTCATATTAATTTTGACTTCTAATTGAAAACTTTTTCTTACTAACATATTTTACATCCTTTAGGCTATACTTACATAAATTTTGAGCTTAAAACACCACCGAGAGCCACCCAAACGCCGCCGTCCGAGGGCGGTCCGCACCCACGGACGCTATGTTCGGGGTCCCGGACGCCCCCGGACGGTGGCGGGATATTTTTATTTTCAAAATTTAGGATTTTATAAAACATGTTCGGGCCCACGGACGTCTTGTCCGTTGCCCCGGACTTTTCAAAATCTCATTTCTGTTTAAACTTGACTTTTCTGTGTAATTAGGTTAACTGGGGTCCGTGGGTTTGGACATTAGGTCTGGCCACGGACGAAATCAAAATTCGACCTAATTCTGCCTCCGAAACCCTAGTTTAAGTAATTTCACTTTCCACTTTTATTTTCTGTCAAAAAATGTTAAAAAATAAAAAAATCGGAAGCACACACTTAGGTTAAAATGACTCGTAATAAGCCGTAATTAAACTAAGTAGAGGAAAAATGACTTCTAGGGGTAATGAAAGTAATTGAACCCTAATTAAGTTGAATATCAAGCCCCCAAACCCTGAACTCTCATTTCCTAATTTGATCTAGGTTAAAATTAGGTGGCGACTCATAATCGGATCCAGTGAGCTAGCTTAGGTTTTAATAATTATTGTTATATGACATTGTTATTAATCTTAGGTTATAAGTGGACCTAAAACCCGACTAGATCCTAATCAATCTTATCAACATAGGATAGGGTTTAAAAATCGGGGCTCAAACCAAGCCACTTGAATTACTTGACATGGACTTATGTGGACCTATGAGAATCAAAAGTTTTGGAGGAAATTGGTATGTGTTTGTAATTGTTGATGATTACTCATGATTTGTTAGGACATTCTTTATGGCTTCCAAAGACGAAGTATTGGAAAAATTTCAAGTCTTTGCAGGAAAAGTCCAAGTACAACTCAACCACAAGATCAAGGCTCTTCGGTCTGATCATGGGTCAGAGTTTGAGAATCAACAATTCAGGGATATGAGTAAACAACATGAAATCAATCACACATATTCGGCACCAAGAACACCCCAACAGAATGGGGTAGTTGAGCGTAAGAACAGAACACTACAAGAGGTAGCCAGGGCCATGTTATTGGGGAACAATCTTCCTCAGGACTTTTGGGCAGAAGCAGTGGCGACTGCATGCTACATCACAAATTGAACGTTCATATGACCTATCCTCAACAAAACTCCCTATGAGCTAATCAAGGGAAGAAAACCAAACATAAGTCACTTCAGGATCTTTGGTTGTAAATGTTATGTCTACAATAATGAAAAGAATCCCCTAGGAAAGTTTGATGCCGGAAGTGATGTGGCCATCTTCTTTGGGTACTCTGAAAGGAGCCAGGCATACAAAGTATACAACAAAAGGACATTGAAGGTGGAAGAAAGTGTGAATGTGGTCTTTGATGAGGCTGATGATCACAAGGTCAAGAAATCTAAAGAAGATGAAGAACTTTGATTTGATCTAGCTGATCAGGAACACACAGATAATCCTAAAGATGAATCACCGACTGAAGAAAACTTGCCCGACAGGTCAGTGACAGGTCAACAATAGGTCGACGAAGGAAATAATGATGTCAAAGATCCTCTATCACCATCAACCATTCATCAATCTCGTACTTTGTACAAAGGTCATCCATTGGAAAACATCATATCAGACATCTCCAAGGGAATTCAAACAAGAGCACAAACTCGAGATCTTCTTGCCTTCTTAACAACAGTCTCACCTATCGAGCCCAAGAACATCAAGGAAGCTCTTTGAGACTCAGACTGGATTAATGCAATGCAAGAAGAATTAAATCAGTTTGAAAGATGCAAAGTATGGCATCTTGTGCCTCGTCCTTCACATCAAGGCGTACTTGGCACAAAATGTGTCTTTAGAAACAAGTTGAATGAGATGGGAGAAGTCGTTAGGAACAAAGCTCGTCTGGTAGCTCAAGGATATCCTCAACAAGAAGGGATATACTTCCAAGAAACCTTTTCTACTGTAGCAATGATGGAGTCCATCAGATTACTAATTGCATTTGCTGCACACAAAGGAATCAAACTCTTCCAACTTGACATCAAAAGTGCCTTCCTCAATGGGTACGTCAAAGAGGAAGTGTATGTTGAACAACCTCCAGGCTTTGAGACACAAGAAGGACAGGACATGGTACTCAAGCTTGACAAAGCTCTTTATGGGCTCAAACAAGCTCTAAGATCATGGTATGATCGTCTGTCTTCCTATCTTTTAGAAAACCAATTCAAGAGAGGAAAGGTGGATTATACCTTGTTTGTTTACTGCAACAAAAGGGATTTCTTAATTGTGCAAGTATGTGTTGATGATATAATCTTTGGAGCCTCTGATGAGAAATATTGCAAGAAGTTTGAAGCTTTGATGAAAAAGGAATTTGAGATGAGTGATCTAGGAGAATTGAAGTTTTTTCTAGGACTTCAAGTCAAGCAAAATGTCGAAGGGACTATCATATCCCAAGAGAAGTACGTAATGGATTTGCTAAAGAGGTTTGGAATAGAGGAGTGTAAAACGTTTGACACACCAATGGTTGTTGGCACAAAAATGGGCATCATGACTGGAAACCGACCGGTCGACCAGTGATCATACAGGGAAATGATTGGTTGTCTACTATATTTAACTGCTAGTAGACCTGATATTATGTATAACGTTTGCTTATGTGCCAGGTTTCAAGCAGATCCTAGAGAAAGTCACCTCACTGCTGTGAAAAGAATCCCACGTTACTTAAAAGGATCTATGAATCTTGGTCTCTTTTATCCTAAATTCACTAACTGTGACATTGTAGGATTTTCAGATGCAGATTATGGAGGATCTATCACTGATAGAAAGAGCACGTCAAGAACAACATACTTTGTTGGGTAAAGTATGTCATGTTTGATCGCATGGGGATCAAAGAAACAACAAAGCGTTGCAATCTCAACGGTAGAATCTGAATACATAGCTGCAGCAAGCTGTTGTGCTCAACTCTTGTGGCTTAAACAACAAATTGGTGATTATGGCGTCAAAACAGGTACATTACCAATTATGTGTGATAATACAAGTGCCATCTCTATTTCCAAAAATCCTATGCATCATTCTCGTACCAAGCATATTGACATTAGACATCACTTCCTTAGAGATTGTTGTGAAAAGGAATTTGTTGGTTTAAAGTATATTTCTACTGAAGACCAACTAGCTGACATTTTTACTAAGCCGTTAAGTAGAGAAAGATTCACCAAGATTATTCATGATTTTGGAATGATATTCATGAATAAAAATTAATCTTTTTTTTTCGCATGATCGGTCATCGACATGTGAGCAACACCTATAATATTGTCGTTCAGTAGTCAAAGAATAGTTTAATGCATAGAAGTTATGTCAAACGACTACATGAAACAGATATGTCATTTTCCACAACAAGTGAGGTTAGTTTAGAGAAGGTCCAATGGATAGAAACGGGAAAAATGCCAACGATCGTTGACAACCTATCATGACCGCTGCCCATTATGAATAGTACCGTTGGGATATGTCAGCGAGTGGACAAGGAACGGTCGCTGACCGTTACTCGATAACTATAAATGGGCGACAAAAGTTTTGCTCTTGTCATACTATTGCCCTCACTCTCTCTAATCTCTCAGTGCATTCAAAGTAATTTCTCTTCTGTCTTACAACACTCTCATGAGATTAAGTGCATAAATCCCCGTCTCACACCCACTCTCAGGATTCTCTAGCGAAAAGTTTATAAATTCCAAACAAATCACTCGATGACAGGTTCCGGTTCATATTTAAAATAACTGCCAGATCGGGTTTCCCCGTCTCTCTGGCGTTCTTTCCTGAGATTTTAATACGGGGGTTGTGGAGGGCGGGTTCGATATTGTAGGTATCCAGTTCTTACTGGAAGTTCCTAACTAGCGCATCTCTCTCGCTACCACTCAACCCTTAGCCCTAAGTCTCTAATTTCAAACTCGGTATTTTCCTAAGCTCGGTATTTCCAGTCATCAGAGCGATACTTCGCTCTGATACAATTTTTGTTACACCCCAACCGTTAATCTCGTCGTTACCTCTTAAACCGTTACTAATTACTCTTACTCACACAGCGGAACTCTAATTATAACAAGGGGTGAAACAACGCCGTTAGCCACCCATCTGGCTAACCAGGCCTTTCTTACATACCGTAACGGTCCAATGAACTGGAACAACCGAGTACTCAACACAAATACAAACTCAACTCATTACTTTACTATACCGAGTCTACAGTATACGGATGCCGATAACATATTTGGTTTTACACCTCATTCAATACATAAGTAATCAAGTCAGACTACCCATGCTATCCACTGACCCTGTCCTACTCTCGAACGGTAACGTCTTTGGTGTACCTGAAAAATAAAAACGGTGCCACTAGGGGCTCAGCTTAACACTGCATATGAAATTCGCATACCCCGAGCGCTAACTGGGGTACGCCGACTACTTTTGTCGATAGCATGGGGTTCATTTTAATACAACCGACATGCAAATAGTAATACATTATATATGTACACTACACAAGGATTCGACAATCAATCATGGGATACAATCCCTAACTAACATAACAAGGGTGTTAGTTGGATCATTTTACTCTTAGGCCTAGAGGGTTATACCTCACTATGCCTTGGTTACTCATACAATAACTCACCCACACTCTGGGATTACATATTCTATACACACCCATTCTCTTGGGCTACTCATTCTATACTCTCCCATTCTCTCAGGTTACTTGTAGTCATTATCTCACCCACACTCTTGGGTTATTTATACTCAAGCTCTTGTAGATTCTCGAGACACTACAGGTCTCCTACGTCACGCATGTTACCCTTAATACATACTTAAGCCAAAACTTATGGCTCTCGAGCATAGTCTTACTTCCCGGGTTTCGACCCTACGCTGGGTCTAGCATGGTGGGAAGGTTCAAATAGCTCCCGGAACTCTCTCTTAGTTCCTATCTCTTTTTACATAGGTCCGACTACTCTCGGACTACTCACATTCCCATACACTCCTCTCTCGGAGTTATAATAATATTATGTATATTAGTCTAGAAGCATCACTCTCGATGTTTCTAATGACTTTGGGAACATTACTCAAGTTCGATTAATCTTAGGTTTTAAGAGTTACCCATACATTTCATTTACTCATACTTTCGGTTATTTTCTTATACCGGGTAAAATCCCCATATCGGAGGTCGACCCTGTCTCAAGGGAGCTACTAATCCCTTAGGTCTCTTTTACCCTCTTTACTAGTTCACATCTCCAAACTATCTTTATTCCTCTTGAAGGAGGTTCACTTATATTTCCACTCTCATTCATTTCGTGGATTGCGTCATTATGGTTTACTAACCGTTATCGGGTAACTACCCAACCCGTACGTCTCCTCACATTCTAGGGAGTTCATATGTTTGCGTTATCGTTATACTTAAATCGATAGCTAGGTGTTTGCACGTTTCATTATTTATGAAACTACCCGATCTACGAGTTTCTAGTCAATTGCTACTCACTATGAGATGATCTTTAACTACGTTAGACCATACCAGCATACAAGTATGTTAGCTCATCCAACATACAACAAGGCATACATAATCAAACAAGGGATTATTTTCATGCTTTAGTCTTGATTAAGCCGGCACACAAACACACAAATCAACGTAACTCGGTTAGTACGTGGGGTATGAGAAAATCATACCTTTCACCGGGGTTTTCACTTTTACCGTGTCATCTCATCATGCTCGGTTCACACACTATTCTCAGATAATGTCCCAAACATTATTACCAATACCAAGCTCATGCGGTACATAATTAAATGCTACTCTCGTACTTACCCCGTTACCCCGTTGTCTCAGTTTTACTTTTGTTAATTTGAGTTCTTACTTCACACTCACTTCTAACACTTTCTTCCATTTCCTGGGGCCTTAACATGTCACCAAACAAGGCCTTAACATCATATAACATCATTAACATTCAAACCCCCATCATTTAAGCCCTTTAAAATACTCTGTGTAGGATTCTGGGGGTGGTCCGGGACTTGGTCCCTATCTTAAGTCCCGGACCAATTGAAAACGCAACTCTCGGGTGGATTTTTACTATGGTCCGGGACCTCGTCCTGGAGTATAGTCCCGGACCAGGTGCAGACATCAACTCTCGGCCATTATTTAGGTGTGGTCCGGGACTTTGTCCAAGAACCAAGTCCCAGTGTAACACCTCTACCCTATTCGGCTCCTAATCAACTTAATTAACAATGTAATCGCAGCGGTAATCTCTACAATTGTACTACTGGTGTCACCGTTCTTACTCGCCCATATGGGTAATAACGTGCCTACTGATGTAATCTTAAATACGAAACATTTTCCCACAGTGACAACAAGAGATAGATCTAAACTTCCCAAACCAAGATAAAATACATTCACACTGAGCTTTCTAAGTATCAAAAACCTATACACGTTTCTAGGTTCGTATCAAAATGCAACAATGCATGTTCAAATAACTGTAATCAAACTACCCAGCGCGTCACTCTCTTTGCCGACACCGGAAGCTGCATACCTGCAAAAATGGTTGTTTGTGGTATGGAATCAGCCCCTGCTGAGTATGTTATTACCTGACTGTCACGTACCCTCGGACCACTCAGTTATTTGGTCGAGGGCATGCAATTCCTTTCCATACAAATAGTTTAATGCTAAAACTGTAAAACAACAATGTATATTGCAGTAAACTCAAATAACAAACAAACCCCCGGCTTCACACATCGCATCGTAATAACCACTGAAAGCGTTACAACGCTTACATGAGTACAGGGACTCCATTCCAACAAACACTTGATAGTTCATAATTGAGTATGGCAACTCACTCGACCAAACAATCCACCATAATCTACTATGAGTACAGCGACTCGACTCAACCAGTACACAACCACAATATGAGCACAATGACTCGTTCAAACAAAACCATCAACATACCACACATACTTAAAAGCATAACCACTGAGCAATAAGGTGAAATAACGAGAATTATAAGCGGTATAATTTCCCGTCTTTGGCATACAAGCCCAAATAATGTTCGCCTAATGTGCGAGTTAATATAGTCATTGTAAGTTCAGTAATGCCTAATGACAATGTCTCGTTAGAACAACGTGTCTCTAAGTTACCCATCTCTTATGGCGGGTCACCCACGGCAATAGCCACTCCAGCGGTAGAGTCTCTGTCCTACAAACAATCTGTAGTTCGTTGGAATTTATCCAGATACTTACGGTTACCACACGGTATCCTAGTATCGTTAATGGATCACAGTTCACAGCAAGAGTCACATCCTCTTGATAAACTTATCTATACCATCGCATCGCTTTACTATTTTTTTTCCTAACACAACAGACTAAGGTTGTAGTCCAACCCTGAGTATATATGTCGACTCGGGATCCAGTGCTCGATACGAGAGCGGCGTTAAAGAGGCCAATGCTCCGTATATATAAGTCTCAGATATTTATATATCTTATTATCCTAATGCTACAACGTTTTACTTACGTTCCCTATATTACACATATAAGATAGCATCATTGCCGCTAGTCGTTTATAATATGTTCATATATACGAACGGTACTGTTTATCGCACAATAGTAATGATAACAAAGCAGCATTAATACGCAACTCAAGCATAATAATTCACATAAGCAGACATTCAATCTTAACACAGATTTCACACAGTCTGAACTGAGGAAATCCTCAGAGACAATCAAGCCACATAATAACATACCGTTCACCCTGATGAGTATTACGGTGGAGTATGAACCAGCAAGTTCCTATGCTCCGTGTGTCTCTAACAGTCTAAACAATACATAACGCTACTGATTAGCATCCCGTATAACACATACTCTACGGTACCCGTACCGTCACTAACAACTCCGGTTAACCCCTTATAAACTGTCAATGTTTGTCGGGTCTTCGGTTAACTCGAGATTGAAAAAGTGTTATGTTACATGCGTAGTCATGTCTTGTATTATATACTTATTGTTGAACTTGTTATCGCATGTGACTTAACATACCCTTGTATGTTGTATAGTTTGTTTCCTTATTGCATGATGATTCTTTGTCATGCACTATACGTCTCACCTTAGTATTTATTTTTCTAAGGTTCGTTTTATTTTTTTAAGTTCGTTGTGGTATAATTTATATGTAAGCAATACCTTGAATTATATAAATCCTTATTACTGAAATACCCCAAACCTTGGTATGTTGTGTAAATGTTAAACTATGGTATTTAAAGGCTAAAAAGTGCCTTAGAAATAAAATGAACCATTTAAACCATGGTAAAACACAATAAAACACTAAGACACGGTTTGAGCAAAACATGCTCTAAGCTTGGAGTGAACTTGGCTAGGACCCAAAGAGCCTACCAAGACTTGATAATGTTTAATTATGACTTTATAAGGCTAATTAAGTCCTTAGGAAACTTGGTAGACAATGAAACCAAACAAAACACAAATAAATACCTTAAGGTCAATATGGGCTAAAATGTGCTCTAAGCTTGGGATAAATGTGTATAAGACCTAATGGTCATACCTATGCCTTATTTATATGTTAATGAACATATTAAATCAATTACTAAAGAAAACCAAGCTTGAAAACAAGTTAAAACGCAAAATGTGCTTTAAGGAGTCTTAAAGCACGTTTTTGAAAAATTGTCTTGTAAATGAGTTTTGAATGGCTAAATGTCCATCATTACTCTTTAATTAACATGTGTACTATATAGTATCACATTTGGAAGTCTATATCAATGGGAAATCAAAAATTTCACTTCTATGTGCCTTGTTTTTGTGAATAGTGATTTTTATAAGCTAGTTTGTAACATATGTTACTATAAGTGTGACAATTGATTAATAAAGTCTAAAATACCCCTAGGTACTATTGGGGGCCGGTTTTTAAGGTGTGGTGCTCACCACCCTTGTTAATTTACTAAGAAAAGAAAGAATGACTAATTAATGTACTATTTGCTTTAAAAGAACAAATATCTTCAAAAAGCAAAGGTTATCTTCATTCTCTCATCCTTTCTTCATTTCCCACAGTGGCCATCTTCTTCCTCCTCTATCCATCGGTTTCCAACAGAACCATATCATTCTCCATCCTTCTTCACTTGTAACTTATGACTCCATGCTCCGAATTTAATTCCGAGACTACCGTTCTCTTAGTTGGAGCAAGCTCTACACATTGTCTTTTCAAATCATCAAACCACCATTTCGGTGCCAAGGAGAACTTCCATGGAAGGAGCTTGAGCTAATATTTTTATGCCTTGTTGATCACCTTTGCTTCAAGGTAAGGAAAAACCAAAGAAAATTCCATTTCCTTCATTTTTGGTGTAGACCGAAAATGCACCTTGTAATGGTGTCTTCTCTTGTCTTGTTTTAGCTTCATTTAAATCTTCCAAGGGCTAGGAGGAGTCCTCTCTTGGTACTCATTCAAGCTCTCTTTCCATTCAAAGGTAAAACAATTACCTTGATGTGTTAAAACAATATATGTAATTAGGGTTTACAATGAGATGGGGCTTAAAGCTTGAAAACTCATTATGATGTTTGTATATTGTTAAGTAGTTGGCAAGGAGTGAAATGCCTTACCGGTTTTAAGAGGAAACAAGAAAGAAGTTTGAGTGGAGAAGGTAAATATGCTATCTCAATGTGGTTTTGCCTTAGGAGAAATGAGCTTATAATGCTTGTTAAAACTACCTAAAGAGCAAATGGTGAATGACTTAGTAAGGTGTTCTCAAGGAGACTAGTAAAGGAACATATGTCTTGGTGTGTGTAATTGCAGGTCAAAGGCTTATGTATTGTGGAAATTCAGTGTTTAAGGATTATGCAATTTAAGGGCCTAAGAGCCATGTTATTTAAGGGCCTAAGTGCCAAGCAAGTTTAATTATGCATTATTGTGATGTAGTGTAAATTTGGTGAAGTTTTGTGAGTGATAGTGTTCTTGATGGAATTGGGTGTTCTTGAGTGTTTAATGGTGAAAACTATGAGTTTTGGAATGATGATGTGCTAAGAGAACCCATGGCGAAATTTGTAAAATGTATAAGGAGTTCTAGGTGCTTAAATGAACTTGGGTGAACTAGAATTACTAAGAATGGATACATGCTTCGCTAAGGAGAACACATGCATTAAGGTGTTCTAAGGTGCTATAAGGATTTAGGCATTGTCTTGGAAGTTCTAGGAATTCAATATGTGTTTTTGAGAATTATTAAAGTCTTGGAGGAGTTTGTTTAAGGTTTAGGTTATGTGATGTGCAAGGTGGGAATAATGTATAGATAAGGTTTTGAGAAAGGAACTTTAAGGAGTTGTGAAAAAGAAGATTTGGTTAGTAAGAGAAGATGCTTGGGAGATGATGTTATGATGGTGAGGAAACACTTTGGTATAGTGGTTATATGGATGAAACACCACTTGAAAAACTAGGAGAGAACATTGTAAGTGTTAGAAATTTTGTGAAGATATAAGTAAAGGTTTAAGGAATTAGAAAAGAGTTTTTGAGTGTTTAAGGATATCTTAAGGTGTGTTTGAAGTGCTCAAATGAGGTGGGGATGTACTAGGTCTTATGGGGTGAAGTTTGGAGTTGAATGTAAAAAGGAAAACAAGGGTTTGGGGCAGACCGGACTTGCGACCGGACTTGCAAGTTCGGTCGGGCCCAGTTTACCCTGCGAGAATTAGCTTCTGGAATGGACCGGACATAGGACCGGACTTGGCAAGTCCGGTCAGGCTAAATTTCCAAAGGGAAGAGACTCTCGGGAAAAGACCGAACATGCGACCGGACTTACAAGGTCGGTCGGAGTAGAAAATCTTGGCGGAAATATGTTCTGGAATCGACCGGACATGGACAAGTCCGGTCGGTAAGTCCGGTCGGACCAAAACATGGGTTAAGGTTATGAAATGGTATGTAATGATGGGGATTGATTAGTAATGCTGTTATAAGGTTGTTAAGGACATGTTAGGTGAGTTTTAATGACAATTAAGTGGGTGAAAAGTTGTGTTGAAAGGTAAAAGTAAAACAAATTAAAAAGTGAAGTTATGTAACTAAGTTAACGGGGAAAGAGTTATAAGCATTAGACATTAAATAATCATGCTACCCCGATGTTATAAAAGTACATGTAATGTTATCAGTTGTTCGAGAATTGCTCGAGGAACATAAGTGGGCGTGGTAAAGTGGGCTCCGGTGATAGGTATGGTTTTCTTGCAACCTGTGTCCTACCGGATTACACCGGCTTGTATGCCAATATGTTTTTCTGAGTGTTTGCCACCTTGTAAGATTAAAACATGTAATGAGTTTATAGTAATTCATTTATGTGGCGAATTTGGCCTCCGATACCATTCAACCTCAAATATGTGTTAAACCTTAGCTAACCAAAACTAGGAACACATGAGTGATCGGTATTCGGAGTTGACGGCCCAAACCTTGGGAACGTGCTAACCACGGCTATGTGTGAGTTAGTTGGATATTGTTGTTGTATGCAAGTGTGTGAACCTCCCTTGTGTGCTTAACTCGGTTATGATACCGTATGGTGTGCGGATGTGGTAGGCTCCATAATGGATCTCTAACTACTTACTTATAAGTGTATATGTACTAATGGGGGTGAGGAGTCCGGTTGTTCCGGCCACGCGTGTGATGGACGGGAGTCGATGTCATATCCGGTTCGGCTCTCTTGGTGTATGTATAGGTGGTATTCCAATTTGGTTTCTACCTTCCCTTAGCTTATCCAAAGCTAGTTACTGACTCACGTCGGGCCACAGGGGCATACGAATGTTATTTCGGTGTGCTTGGGATTACTATATCCGACACACCTTGGGTTTAAGTTAACCGTTCGATATAACTGGACGGTAACGAGGTTGGTAACGAGCTTAGCATGAGATTGACAATAATCTCTAGGCTCACTATATATACTAACTATGGTGGAAGGTTCCTTGTGTAAACTGATCTTATGGTGTTTTGTGTTGATATTGTGCTAGGCAAATTCCCTTGCCATGCTATGATATGTTTACGTTAGGTGTTTAAAATGAATGCGATGTTATCATGTGTACGCCGAAACAAGAAAGGTTTTGTTATGTTTTTTTATGTGAGGAATGAGATATGTGGTAGGATATGGAGTGTGTAGATCATGGAAATGAATCCCAGTTTGTGACAAGAGGCGTTTAAGGATAACCCGATTAATGGGTACGTGTCGTTCATTAAGGAAGTAGCTCCGTTTAGAGGAGAGCCACTCTAAGGTTAAAGGGATCATTGGATGATTTGTTAAGTGTGGATGTGTTGGATATATGTTGAGCCCTATTGTTGGGTGTATGCAAAGTGTTGTGTGCTTATGGTTTGTATGCATGATTTAAATATAATCAACTGCATGCTAAGACGACAATTAGTTGTGCGTGGCCCGGTAGCATGTGGGCTGCGGGATTACCATACCAGCAAAGGTGCTGAGCCCCTTGGGGGCCACCCTTTCTCTCCTTTTCTATTTCAGGTACAAGGAGCAGGAAGCCGTTCGAGAGTAGGACGGGGTAGATGTTTTACATGGGTAGCCATTTAAATGGCGTAAGCATTGTAGGCGTAGTAAGACCGAAATTGTTATCGGCATTAGTTTGTAAATACTTGGTACGGTTGGAATGTATAAAGTATATGGGTTGTTGTTAAGGGAAGCAAATGTAACGTGTAGTTGCTCGGAGTCTAGTCCATCAGACCGATACAAAGTACATGCATTAGCCTTGTTAGCCACGTGGGTGTTAACGGCGTGTAACACCATTGAAAAAAGTAGTGTGATGAGTTGAGTTTTCGCTGCAATGTGTCGTTAAATGTATGGTTGTAGTTGGGGTGTTACAAAAAGTGGTATCAGAGCGAAGTATCGCTCTGATGACTGAATTACCGAGCTTAGGAAGTACCGAGTTAGGATTTAAGTACTTTGGGTTAAGGATTGAGTGATAGCGTGAGAGGTACGCTAGAAAGGAACTACCAGTGAATACTGGAAACCTACTATATCCTTCCCGCCCTCCACAAACCCTGTATATAACTTGGGGAAACAACGCCAGAGAGATGGAAGTCCACTCTTACTCGGGAATACCCGATCTGGCTATGTTTAAGTACTACTGTGAGTACGGAGAACCTGTCATACGGTAGATCCCGAAAACTGGGAATCCCGGAGACGGTGTCCATCTGAACAATGTTAACCGCATTTAACAGCGAAGAATGAAGAATTTGGTGTATAAGAGAATAGAATTTCCGACAACCTGGGTCGACATGCCGAGCTGTCGAGAATAACCAGCTTGCAACGCACTAATCGTGCAACAGGCAAGAAGTGGATTAATAAAACCCGAGACGAGTGTCTACGGGACCACAGTGGATAAATAATGCACCAACGGTATACCAACCGACAAGGAACTACAACGTAGTGCCCAAATACGTGGAACGGGCTACAAAGAGAATACAATACAAAAATAGGGACTCCTAGAATGGGAAACACCCTAGTTGATGAATATCATGTGAAGACAGTGAGAAGTCACCTAGAGGAGTTATTATCAAGACAGTAAGATCAGTGAGGGCCAACAAGGCCACTGATGACAGTGTGGGTAAAAACAATACCACAACCGTATGTGTTAAACCGATAGCCAGTTAGCATGGCGCACTTGCCATAGCAAGCGCTGCTATAACAAGGCTGCTCGAGGAAATTTAAACAAATACAAAGTACTTGGTAAAGTACCATAAAGTTAAGTGTGATCGTCATAACAGTGGAAGGGCCTGTTAGCCTAACCTCTGTAATTGTAAATACACCAGTCAGCAAGAAGCTAGACTTGGTTAAGGTAAGAAGATGTTGTGAAGCCATGAAAATTTTCTTTCAACTCAGATTTACTCAAACCCTTTTTCTTTTCAACCCATATTTTCTTTCAAACCAACACTTCTTTCCAACCTTCTTTTAGACCAAACCAGTGAAACCAAGGACAGTTGACAAGGATACAACAGTGAATAAACTTTCCCTTTATTAAGTTCAGGAAGCAAGGAATGAATATTGTCACGGGACAATATAAGGGAGTTGACAACAGAATACTTCACCTAGGCGTGTGACAGACACTACGAGTGTACCAACTGTGTTGTGGGACGACCGCACTCCGATAGGAGCATGTGGGCCTGACAGACCTACTTATAGGTTAGTTGGGTAAGTAGTAATGTATCAGTATGATACCCCATATATGTATACGAGTAGAGTCCAGAACACGGGAAGTAGTCGACTCCGTTCTATGGTCAGCAGTATAAATCAAACAAGAGCTAAGGATTACCATGAATGGTCGAAGTAAAGGAACCCAGCTAAATCAAAGAAACTGATGGAATCAGTGAATGTGTGCAAGGAAATATTTAAGTTACAGGAGGTGCGAAGTACACCGACTGTTATGTAAAGACATTGGAGAAGGCGTAGTTTACTGAAAGTACCCATAAGTGCAAGCCAAATGGAATGGCATCTTTTAATAACACCCAGGAGCAGTCCTTGAGGGGTATTTGGATTAAACATTGTTAGATGGAGCAATATAACAGAAGCATAAGATTTGAAACAATTACTCGGATTAAACGCTGAAGATAACCTACTCAACAGTAAAACCCTAAGTGGCCAAAGAGACAACTTGGGAGGAATCGTGACAGTAAGGCTTATAAGCCACAACAACTTGTGTTATGTAAATTGATCAGTTGCAGAAATATATGTTCTACAAGTAAATAGAGCGGAGAAAGAACCACTGCATTAAGAGTGGGGATACCTCTCGATATTGTGAGACCGCAGGAGCGGTAGCTATATGAACCAAATTCGAGAGATATGTCAGAGATTAACCATGTGGTTATTACCCTAGAATGATTTGAATAACAATAATACAAAGGAAGTGTTATACCAGTTGTGTAGAAAGGAAGAAAGATAAGTTGATAGCGACCACCATAGGTGTGTGATGTTAAATGAGTAGCGAACAACGCTCAAGGAACATGAAAGCTCAAAAAAAAAATATAGCATATTCAAAAAAAAAATCAGCCAAATAAGTGGCCAGATAAACCCAGCGTAATAGCGGAAGCTAATATAATAGCGGATGCAGTATAAGTTGATGTTGTATAATGAGTAAGGATACGGTGCACAATAAGCGACCGTTGTGTAAGTATTGTTAGATGATAAATGAGGAGTGAGCAGAGTTATGAGTTAAACCCAGTGGAGGCACAACAGTAGATGATAGCAAACGAACCGAACAGTAAGCCGGTGACAAGTAATATGTAATAAGAATTTCAGTAAAACACAGTGTAAATTCCTATCGCAATCGCATGAGAGATTTACTGTCAAGGGTTTACGCCTCTGCACTCTGTATGACTGAGTGTTTTGGTATTGCACTTGGCGTAGTAATGATCGAGTGGGATAGCTAGGAATCAGAAGCATGGTAATTGTGGAGGAATAATGTCGTAATGGCCGATGCATAGGAAATGCAAGGTCATACCAATGGAAGAGTACTTGTACGAAACCAAAGGTGGAGGTATGGTTAAGAATAAGTGATAACAGTGGCACTAAATGCCAAATATCGGTATGAAATATACCCCAAATGTTGTAATTAGCTGAGAGAGCACTACACACTAGGTAGTAGCTCAATCTCAACCGACAGTAAGTCAGTAGAAGCAAGTCAATCATTGTGAATTACATAGTAGTTTACGCTGTAAGCTGTTGGAGAAGTGGATGGAAAGTTTTGAAACTCACTGAATTCGCTCAGGGTAAGAGATACCATGCGTCGGTTGAGACACCATTCTTACCAAGATAAGGGTAATACATTGGAGATGTACAATACAGTAACAGTAACGAATGGGGCAAACTAGCCCTATATTATCAGATTGGCGCACCGAAACCTGTGAACCAGGGATGCAATGTGGTATGCCATGGAATATGAAAGCCTCACAGGCCAGGACCGAAACCGGTTGAGTTAGAACTCCAATGCGAATTCTTGGGTTGGGACTAAACCGCCAATATGATTAAGATCCTCTAATCAGAATCCATTGTGTAATAGACCCGTGGAAGTTAAAACACTTCACGACGGCAGAACATTTTAAGCTAATGTCAGTGATTGATTACGTGGCGTAATCCCTTTTAAGGGGGTAGAGCGTAAAACCACTTAGTGTGTTTTACCGTACAAGTGTACGTGAACTGGGTTGTGCATAGCACAAAATGATTTGTTATGATGGTTGGCGCATGTGTTATATAAACATACGCATTTTATTTGTGGTTAAATTGTGGTAATTGCGCACAGAAGATGCGAATACCATTGTGGGAAGTGTTGTTTATTTTGTTACAGTGGGTGTGAGAGTAACAAGTGGAAGGGAGTAAAGAAACTCCCGGGGAACTAAAACCCCGACGGTGCATAAATGTAAACCATGTATTGTTGATAAAAAATATATGTATATATATACAATGTTGTGATTTATAAAGGGGTATGAGACCGACATAGAACCTAGTGAGAATTAAATTCCCTAGGTAACTTGAACTAAGTTGGATTTGGGTGATGATTGATAGACGGAGTTCTATCCCTTGAAGATGTAATGATTATGACTAGAAGGATTTAAAGATAGAAAATGGGATACGCTTGAATTAGTTGTTGGTTGAAAAAGAAGTGGGAGGTGAAACTTGATTATCATGAGATCAAGGGAAGCCGAACACAAATTGGGGTGGAAAGATAGTTCAACACTGATGCTGATTACATCAGGGTTGGATGACTCTTGAAGCTCCCTGTAAGTGGTCACAAACAACCACGTTAAGAAAGATGCAAAGAGCATAAGCTGAACTTGGAGTTGTGTTGTGTTTTCAAAAAGGATTTTCAATTAGTATTTCCAAAACAGACGATAATATTTTGAATAAAGGATTCTCTTATATACTTAACCTAGTAAAGAATTTTTTGTAGTACTTGCTCACGAGCTGAGGACGTATGAGCCTTTGTCTTCGGACCGGTGACATGAGAAGTACATATGTTAAAAATTAAGTGAATGTTTTGATCTCCCAAAGGAACGGGGACCAGAAGGTGTCCATCACGACCGGGTTCTGCGGGATCACAGTGTATATGTACTCAACGTGGGATTCGAACCCTGGAGAGATGGAAAGGTATTTCTGTTTGATATACATGCTATGACATGTTGTTTGGTATGTGTGATAAAGGTTATTTTGACTTTGATCTCCTAAAGTGTATGCTATCAAGACCTATGAGTCTAAATGTGTTGTGTTACATAGACCTATGTGTCTAAATGTGGTTATGTCACCCAGACCTAAGAGTCTGAGGGATATTGTATAGGTGCAAGTGTGGTGAAGGTACCCGGACCATTAAGTCCGAGGTTACCATGTGAGTAGATATTTTATGTATAATGTGGATATGTTGCCCGGCCATTAAGTCCGAGGTTGGATGTAAAGGGTTGGTAATGGAAGTTTTATGGCTATAAGTAATTCCCGTATTCTAATCCAAGGATGCGAGGAAATGCGAACTTCGAGGACGAAGTTCTTTTAAGAGGGGTAGATTGAAATACCCCAAACCTTGGTATGTTGTGTAAATGTTAAACTATGGTATTTAAAGGCTAAAAAGTGCCTTAGAAATATAAATGAACCATTTAAACCATGGTAAACACAATAAAACACTAAGACACGGTTTGAGCAAAAACATGCTCTAAGCTTGGAGTGAACTTGGCTAGGACCCAAAGAGCCTAACAAGACTTGATAATGTTTAATTATGACTTTATAAGGCTAATTAAGTCCTTATGAAACTTTGGTAGACAATGAAACCAAACAAAACACAAATAAATACCTTAAGGTCAATATGGGCTAAAATGTGCTCTAAGCTTGGGATAAATGTGTATAAGACCTAATGGTCATACCTATGCCTTATTTATATGTTAATGAACATATTAAATCAATTACTAAAGAAAACCAAGCTTGAAAACAAGTTTAAATTTCAAAATGTGCTTTAAGGAGTCTTAAAGCACGTTTTGAAAAATTGTCTTGTAAATGAGTTTTGAATGGCTAAATGTCCATCATTACTCTTTAATTAACATGTGTACTATATAGTATCACATTTGGAAGTCTATATCAATGGGAAATCAAAAATTTCACATCTATGTGCCTTGTTTTTGTGAATAGTGATTTTTATAAGCTAGTTTGTAACATATGTTACTATAAGTGTGACAATTGATTAATAAAGTCTAAAATACCCCTAGGTACTATTGGGGGCCGGTTTTTAAGGTGTGTGACTCACCACCCTTGTTAATTTACTAAGAAAAGAAGAATGACTAATTAATGTACTATTTGCTTTAAAAGAACAATATCTTCAAAAAGCAAGGTTATCTTCATTCTCTCATTCCTTTCTTCATTTCCCACGGTGGCCATCTTCTTCCTCCTCTCTCCATCGGTTTCCAACAGAACCATACATTCTCCATCCTTCTTCACTTGTAACTTATGACTCCATGCTCCGAATTTAATTCCGAGACTACCGTTCTCTTAGTTGGAGCAAGCTCTACAACATTGTCTTTTCAATCATCAAAACCACCATTTCGGTGCCAAGGAGAACTTCCATGGAAGGAGCTTGACTAATATTTTTTATGCCTTGTTGATCACCTTTGCTTCAAGGTAAGGAAAAACCAAAGAAAATTCCATTTCCTTCATTTTTGGTGTTGACCGAAATGCACCTTTAATGGTGTCTTCTCTTGTCTTGTTTTAGCTTCATTTAAATCTTCCAAGGGCTAGGAGGAGTCCTCTCTTGGTACTCATTCAAGCTCTCTTTCCATTCAAAGGTAAAACAATTACCTTGATGTGTTAAAACAATATATGTAATTAGGGTTTACAATGAGATGGAGCTTAAGCTTGAAAACTCATTATGATGTTTGTATATTGTTAAGTAGTTGGCAAGGAGTGAAATGCCTTACCGGTTTTAAGAGGAAACAAGAAAGAAGTTTGAGTGGAGAAGAGGTAAATATGCTATCTCAATGTGGTTTAATTCCTTAGGAGAAATGAGCTTATAATGCTTGTTAAAACTACCTAAAGAGAAAATGGTGAATGACTTAGTAAGGTGTTCTCAAGGAGACTAGTAAAGGAACATATGTCTTGGTGTGTGTAATTGCAGGTCAAAGGCTTATTATTGTGGAAATTCAGTGTTTAGGATTATGCAATTTAAGGGCCTAAGAGCCATGTTATTTAAGGGCCTAAGTGCCAAGCAAGTTTAATTATGCATTATATTGTGATGTAGTGTAAATTTGGTGAAGTTTTGTGAGTGATAGTGTTCTTGATGGAATTGGGTGTTCTTGAGTGTTTAATGGTGAAAACTATGAGTTTTGGAATGATGATGTGCTAAGAGAACCCATGGCAAAATTTGTAAAATGTATAAGGAGTTCTAGGTGCTTAAATGAACTTGGGTGAACTAGGAATTGCTAAGAATGGATACATGCTTCACCAAGGAAGAACACATGCATTAAGGTGTTCTAAGGTGCTATAAGGATTTAGGCATTGTCTTGGAAGTTCTAGGAATTCAATATGTGTTTTTGAGAATGTATTAAAGTCTTGGAGGAGTTTGTTTAAGGTTTAGGTTATGTGATGTGCAAGGTGGGAATAATGTATAGATAAGGTTTTGAGAAAGGAACTTTAAGGAGTTGTGAAAAAAAGATTTGGTTAGTAAGAGAAGATGCTTGGGAGATGATGTTATGATGGTGAGGAAACACTTTGGTATAGTGGTTATTATGGATGAAACACCACTTGAAAAACTAGGAGAGAACATTGTAAGTGTTAGAAATTTTGTGAAGATATAAGTAAAGGTTTAAGGAATTAGAAAAAGAGTTTTGTGAGTGTTTAAGGATATCTTAAGGTGTGTTTGAAGTGCTCAAATGAGGTGGGGATGTACTAGGTCTTATGGGGTGAAGTTTGGAGTTGAATGTAAAAAGGAAAACAAGGGTTTGGGGCAGACCGGACTTGCGACCGGACTTGCAAGTTCGGTCGGGCCCAGTTTACCCTGCGAGAATTAGCTTCTGGAATGGACCGGACTTGGCAAGTCCGGTCAGGCTAAATTTCCAAAGGGAAGAGACTCTCGGGAAAAGACCGAACATGCGACCGGACTTACAAGGTCGGTCGGAGTAGAAAATCTTGGCGGAAATATGTTCTGGAATCGACCGGACATGGACAAGTCCGGTCGGTAAGTCCGGTCGGACCAAAAACATGGGTTAAGGTTATGAAGTGGTATGTAATGATGGGGATTGATTAGTAATGCTGTTATAAGGTTGTTAAGGACATGTTAGGTGAGTTTTTATGACAATTAAGTGGGTGAAAAGTTGTGTTGAAAGGTAAAAGTAAAACAAATTAAAAAGTGAAGTTATGTAACTAAGTTAACGGGGAAAGAGTTATAAGCATTAGACATTAAATAATCATGCTACCCCGATGTTAATAAAAGTACATGTAATGTTATCAGTTGTTCGAGAATTGCTCGAGGAACATAAGTGGACGTGGTAAAGTGGGCTCCGGTGACAGGTATGGTTTTCTTGCAACCTGTGTCCTACCGGATTACACCGGCTTGTATGCCAATATGTTTTTCTGAGTGTTTGCCACCTTGTAAGATTAAAACATGTAATGAGTTTATAGTAATTCATTTATGTGGCGAATTTGGCCTCCGATACCATTCAACCTCAAATATGTGTTAAACCTTAGCTAACCAAAACTAGGAACACATGAGTGATCGGTATTCGGAGTTGACGGCCCAAACCTTGGGAACGTGCTAACCACGGCTATGTGTGAGTTAGTTGGATATTGTTGTTGTATGCAAGTGTGTGAACCTCCCTTGTGTGCTTAACTCGATTATGATACCGTATGGTGTGCGGATGTGGTAGGCTCCGTAATGGATCTCTAACTACTTACTTATAAGTGTATATGTACTAATGGGGGTGAGGAGTCCGGTTGTTCCGGCCACGCGTGTGATGGACGGGAGTCGATGTCATATCCGGTTCGGCTCTCTTGGTGTATGTATAGGTGGTATTCCAATTTGGTTTCTACCTTCCCTTAGCTTATCCAAAGCTAGTTACTGACTCATGTCGGGCCACAGGGGCATACGAATGTTATTTCGGTGTGCTTGGGATTACTATATCCGACACACCTTGGGTTTAAGTTAACCGTTCGATATAACTGGACGGTAACGAGGTTGGTAACGAGCTTAGCATGAGATTGACAATAATCTCTAGGCTCACTATATATACTAACTATGGTGGAAGGTTCCTTGTGTAAACCGATCTTATGGTGTTTTGTGTTGATATTGTGCTAGGCAAATTCCCTTGCCATGCTATGATATGTTTACGTTAGGTGTTTAAAATGAATGCGATGTTATCATGTGTACGCCGAAACAAGAAAGGTTTTGTTATGTTTTTTTATGTGAGGAATGAGATATGTGGTAGGATATGGAGTGTGTAGATCATGGAAATGAATCCCAGTTTGTGACAAGAGGCGTTTAAGGATAACCCGATTAATGGGTACGTGTCGTTCATTAAGGAAGTAGCTCCGTTTAGAGGAGAGCCACTCTAAGGTTAAAGGGATCATTGGATGATTTGTTAAGTGTGGATGTGTTGGATATATGTTGAGCCCTATTGTTGGGTGTATGCAAAGTGTTGTGTGCTTATGGTTTGTATGCATGATTTAAATATAATCAACTGCATGCTAAGACGACAATTAGATGTGCGTGGCCCGGTAGCATGTGGGCTGCGGGATTACCATACCAGCAAAGGTGCTGAGCCCCTTGGGGGCCACCCTTTCTCTCCTTTTCTATTTCAGGTACAAGGAGCAGGAAGCCGTTCGAGAGTAGGACGGGGTAGATGTTTATACATGGGTAGCCATTTAAATGGCGTAAGCATTGTAGGCGTAGTAAGACCGAAATTGTTATCGGCATTAGTTTGTAAATACTTGGTACGGTTGGAATGTATAAAGTATATGGGTTGTTGTTAAGGGAAGCAAATGTAACGTGTAGTTGCTCGGGAGTCTAGTCCATCAGACCGATACAAAGTACATGCATTAGCCTTGTTAGCCACGTGGGTGGTTAACGGCGTGTAACACCATTGAAAAAAGTAGTGTGATGAGTTGAGTTTCCGCTGCAATTTGTCGTTAAATGTATGGTTGTAGTTGGGGTGTTACAGTTACCCCACAAATACTCTTAACATTAGGACTTCATATCAAATGTTTGTAACTGTTTTTCCCTCTTTATCATATGTGATTTAAATTATGAAAATACATGGTCATTAAACCATATTATATTTTCCCACCATATCAAATATTTATTAATATTCATGTATTATGGAACTATTTTTTATATGGTAAGTCTTATAATATATATTCATTCTTTTTAATGAATACCTCTCATATTATAAATGTTATAACTCTTATAACATTAAAACCATATTATAAATTCCATTTTAAAATGTTAACATTTCCGAACAGCACCTATGTTTAGTATTTACAAAATCCACCACATAATTAATGTATTGTCACATTATAGTTATATAACTTATATTATGACATTTAAGTCATTAAACCATTATAACCAATAGTTATATTTTGTTATAAAATACCAAATAGCCCGTTATATTTTCGGCTTTTAATATAAACCACTAAACTTCTATAAAATCACAAATCAACCTCCATTATATTTCATTGTTACACTTATAACTTATACTGTAACACCCCGGTTTTCACACCCTAATTTATTTATTTATTTTTTTGTACAACTTTCTACAATATTTTACAGCGGAAGACTAAATAACACCTAAGCCAAACCGGAGTGTTACCGCCACACCCACACCAACTAGTGTAGATGCTAAGGCTAATCCACCTACAACCTAACTCCCGGAACATGCTCCAAGGAGTTTGCCACTTACAAATAAATAAAATTCCTAGCTATGTCGGCGTGTTCCCTTGTCCCAAGCTCAAGAGCAATATCACACAAAGATTTAACTTCATCTGCAACCATAAATCCAAACAAACACAGGAAGGGGTTGCACAAAATCAGCGAAACTGAGTAACAATTACCTCACTCTGTAAAATTCATTTTCTCTTTAAAACTCTTTGCATATCAAATAAGCATCCAACATCATCACACAAGCAGAGGAATGCAATAAGAGTATATCACACAGTAGATTTTACCTGCCCTTGGAATACCATCACATTCGTACCTCGTCAATCGGTTAAATCTCAACACCCCACTCGAATCACAAAGTGAAATCCACAAATCTTAATTCTCTGGCCCTATGTCCTTAAGTGTGCACACCCCCTAAGGCTAACCATAGCTCAAAGAGTAGATCATAGGACTACCCCAATTCATTGGTAGGAGTCTAATAATCAGTCGCCAATACGGCAAGCCATAAAATGACTTAATATTCAGTTGCTCAAATAGCTTTTCTCAATGAGGCTAACCATGGCCTTTCTCAATATCACCATCCAACCAACCAACAAGTCCACCATCACATAGTATCACACACAATACAATTTCCAATCCAACATTCATAATTATGATCAAATAAGTAGTAAAACTCTCGAATAAATTCTTCACAATTCATGTAATAATAAGCTCCTTCCATGAATATACCATTCACTCAACCAGAAATCAGCTCAATCTCTTATCAGTCATAAATCAACATTCAACACAAGGATAACTCAAAAATCATTCCCAAAACCTTCTAGAAGAATATTACAACACAATCATCCTTAGAAAGGGGTTAAGATATCAACACCATATTTTCTGATAAATAGTCAAACCAATATCATTCCAAACCTTTCAAGGCTAAACCAAGCAACAAAACACCCCAAAGCCATACTTAAACACAATTTCCCTTCTTTCCAAGTTTTAGCACACATATATAACCGTACAGGGCTTCCTTATATATTTTACACTTCACCATCTCTTAAAAATTCAACCACAAGTCATATTAGAACTATAATGACCAGATAAACCATTAAATCCAATAACCAACACACAACTACACTTATACAGGCTTAAAGCACACCTCTAACCCAAATCACTTCCTAATAATTCGAATGACTTCCTAAATGTGTTTCGACCTGAAGTTTTTTCCATGGATCTAAATTCAAAATATAAGAATACCCTCAAAATTTCAAGGCAAGATAAATTCGGAAACCTATTTAACTAAGTCTCAAGGATTAAAGCACCATTTAAGCCCTCCCACCTTAACCTAGCATTTTTATGTCTAACCACGAGTTCCCACCACCTATAATCAATTATTATAAGTTAATATAGGTATAATAACACACCAAACTCAACAAAATACCATCAAAATCACTCATGGAGTGTTAAAACACATTTTTCCTTCCTAAAAGTTCCCTAGAAATTATCCTACTTCCCAAAGGCATTTTCGCCTGATTTTTTTATATTAGTCTAGTAATACCTATCTAAGAACACTGTCAAAATTTAAGCTCAAGAGAAGCTAGGGTTCGGAAGTTACCATCAACAAGAGTTAAAGCTCAAAATCAGGGTTTAAAGAAAGAAATGGTGAGCATAAGTGTTACCTGGACTCTCCTTGCCATTCTAGCCACGACCTTACAAGTTCCTTAGCTAATTGAATCAATTTCTTCCACCAACCAATTCGCCCAAGGTCACCAGCTTCTTCTCCCTCCTTGAAATCTTGTTTTTCCTTGATTTCTAGCTTGAATTCTCTTCTCTAATGGTGGGTGTTGCCTTCTATGAGCTTCTATGGTATTCTAATGGCGTGAGGGTGTGTGAAGAAGGCAAGGAAATCAGAACCCAGCTCCCTTTTATAGATGGCGTGAGTGATCTCTTAAATGAGATTAATTTCTTTCATTAATTAAGGGTAATGATTATAATGATAAGGCTTATCCTTTGTAACCCGTTGGATGATGGACAATTGGCTAAGACTAATCCCAGCCCTTGGAGTGTCTCCTCCCTCATTAATGAATGGATAAGGCTTATCCCTAAAATGATTACAAAAGGACGAATTAGTGCATAGTAAGGAGGTTAAGGAAGATGTCTTCATTTACAGCCGTCGGATCGTAGATATTTTGCTTGGATTAATCTCCACCAACCATGTGTGACCTCCCCTCATTATTGAATGTGACACAAGGCTTCTCTTGATTGGACCATGTGTAACTAATCATCTATTAACACCTCGACGCTTACATCATCATTATGTCATGCCGACATCATCGCTGCATCATCACTACATCATCACTGCATCATCACTACATCACCACTGCATCCTCATGGTCAAAGTTGACCATTGACCAAGGTTTGACCATTATCCAATGTTTGACCGAGGTTAGACCAAGGTTGACCAAGGTTTGACCACAGTTGACCGAGGCTTATTGAACTCTAAGTAACTCCCTGAAATTTTAGTGTTTTTCGGAACTTTCTGAATTAGGGTTTCTCCAAGGTTTCTTGGTTGATTCCCGACCACTATGGTTTCCTCGTGTTCTCTAATAATTCCTAAGGAAATATGGTTTCCATTAGGGTTACAAAAATTCGGGGTATTACATATACCTTATATTATAATCCTTAAACCTTAATATAATTACAACTTATAGTTTTTAAAGGCTATAATTTTCGAAACAGCCCTAAGACTGTTTTAATTAAATTTCACCACCAAACTTTATATATTCACACAAATTCCCCTCTTTATAACTATAGTTTTCTAAACTCATCAAAACTATATATTATATATATTTGATAAACCTTATATATAACTCCAAAAATCACCAAACTATACCTGTAACAGCCCAGTCTTAACCCACAGTGTGATATTGTCCGCTTTGGGCCGCAGCCCGCACGGTTTTGTTCTCGGGGTACCATCCCCAAAGGCCTTACACAAGGGAAGAGTATCCCCACACCTATAAGGCATGGTTCGTGTAATAATAAGCTCCTTCCATGAATATACCATTCACTCAACCAGAAATCAGCTCAATCTCTTATCAGTCATAAATCAACATTCAACACAAGGATAACTCAAAAATCATTCCCAAAACCTTCTAGAAGAATATTACAACACAATCATCCTTAGAAAGGGGTTAAGATATCAACACCATATTTTCTGATAAATAGTCAAACCAATATCATTCCAAACCTTTCAAGGCTAAACCAAGCAACAAAACACCCCAAAGCCATACTTAAACACAATTTCCCTTCTTTCCAAGTTTTAGCACACATATATAACCGTACAGGGCTTCCTTATATATTTTACACTTCACCATCTCTTAAAAATTCAACCACAAGTAATATTAGAACTATAATGACCAGATAAACCATTAAATCCAATAACCAACACACAACTACACTTATACAGGCTTAAAGCACACCTCTAACCCAAATCACTTCCTAATAATTCGAATGACTTCCTAAATGTGTTTCGACCTGAAGTTTTTTCCATGGATCTAAATTCAAAATATAAGAATACCCTCAAAATTTCAAGGCAAGATAAATTCGGAAACCTATTTAACTAAGTCTCAAGGATTAAAGCACCATTTAAGCCCTCCCACCTTAACCTAGCATTTTTATGTCTAACCACGAGTTCCCACCACCAATAATCAGTTATTATGAGTTAATATAGGTATAATAACACACCAAACTCAACAAAATACCATCAAAATCACTCATGGAGTGTTAAAACACATTTTTCCTTCCTAAAAGTTCCCTAGAAATTATCCTACTTCCCAAAGGCATTTTCGCCTGATTGTTTGATATTAGTCTAGTAATACCTATCTAAGAACACTGTCCAAATTTAAGCTCAAGAGAAGCTAGGGTTCGGAAGTTACCATCAGCAAGAGTTAAAGCTCAAAATCAGGGTTTAAAGAAAGAAATGGTGAGCATAAGTGTTACCTGGACTCTCCTTGCCATTCTAGCCACGACCTTACAAGTTCCTTAGCTAATTGAATCAATTTCTTCCAAACCAATTCGCCCAAGTCACCAGCTTCTTCTCCCTCCTTGAAATCTTGTTTTTCCTTGATTTCTAGCTTGAATTCTTCTCTAATGGTGGGTGTTGCCTTCTATGAGCTTCTATGGTATTCTAATGGAGGGTGTGTGAAGAAGGCAAGGAAATCAGAACCCAGCTCCCTTTTATAGATGGCGTGAGTGATCTCTTAAATGAGATTAATTTCTTTCATTAATTAAGGGTAATGATTATAATGATAAGGCTTATCCTTTGTAACCCGTTGGATGATGGACAATTGGCTAAGACTAATCCCAGCCCTTGGAGTGTCTCCTCCCTCATTAATGAATGGATAAGGCTTATCCCTAAAATGATTACAAAAGGACGAATTAGTGCATAGTAAGGAGGTTAAGGAAGATGTCTTCATTTACAGCCGTCGGATCGTAGATATTTTGCTTGGATTAATCTCCACCAACCATGTGTGACCTCCCCTCATTATTGAATGTGACACAAGGCTTCTCTTGATTGGACCATGTGTAACTAATCATCTATTAACACCTCGACGCTTACATCATCATTATGTCATGCCGACATCATCGCTGTATCATCACTACATCATCACTGCATCATCACTACATCACCACTACATCCTCATGGTCAAAGTTGACCATTGACCAAGGTTTGACCATTATCCAATGTTTGACCGAGGTTAGACCAAGGTTGACCAAGGTTTGACCACAGTTGACCGAGGCTTATTGAACTCTAAGTAACTCCCTGAAATTTTAGTGTTTTTCGGAACTTTCTGAATTAGGGTTTCTCCAAGGTTTCTTGGTTGATTCCCGACCACTATGGTTTCCTCGTGTTCTCTAATAATTCCTAAGGAAATATGGTTTCCATTAGGGTTACAAAAATTCGGGGTATTACATTCTCCCCCCGTTAAATAAAGCTTCGTCCTCGAAGCTTAAACTCACCTCACATTCACATCACATAACAATAAGACACAACATTATCTCTCCACTATACACGTTATATCCACATAACAACACAAAGATTCTCAACCAACCATAAGTGATTTATATAACCGCCTCAAATAACAACCACCTCAAATAATTTACCACATAAAGTGACAACATTCACCACATACAATAACAATCCATCTACTTAAGATAATTCACCACATAACAATAAGATAATAATTTAAATCTTATAAACATGCCAAACACTTTAAGTGTCATATTGCATCAATTTTCAATATTAATATCAAACTATCCTCAATTACTTCTCCACTAATCAACACCTATGTCTTACTCCAACCACGCTTCCACTGCGCTACTCTGATCTAATTTTTCGTGATCACTTACAGGAAGCTTCAGGAATCCTCCAACCCTGCCATGGTCAGTGCCAGTGTTGAACTATCCTTCCATCTCAATTTGTGTTCAGTTTCCCTTGATCTGACCAGGATCAAGGTCAACCTTCCACGTCAGATTCAAGCAATTGCACAATTAAACAAGTTCCAGTATTATCCTAGTATAGCCCCAATTTTATCTGCGATCACAACTAATTCCAAACAATCAAACAAATAGGTAACAAGACACAAACACAATTCCCATCCCACGGCTTGTCAAATTTTTAAACCTAGATTTAATCTTAACTCAACCAAAGCTCCCTGAAGACCAAACCTTCTCTGATACCACTCTGTAACACCCCGGTTTTCACACCCTAATTTATTTATTTATTTTTTGTACAACTTTCTACAATATTTTACAGCGGAAGACTAAATAACACCTAAGCCAAACCGGAGTGCTACCGCCACACCCACACAACTAGTGTGGATGCTAAGGCTAATCCACCTACAACCTAACTCCCGGAACATGCTTCAAGGAGTTTGCCACTTACAAATAAATAAAATTCCTAGCTATGTCGGCGTGTTCCCTTGTCCCAAGCTCAAGAGCAATATCACACAAAGATTTAACTTCACCTGCAACCATAAATCCAAAAAAACACACGAAGGGGTTGCACAAAATCAGCGAAACTGAGTAACAATTACCTCACCCTGTAAAATTCATTTTCTCTTTAAAACTCTTTGCATAACAAATAAGCATCCAACATCATCACACAAGCAGAGGAATGCAATAAGAGTATATCACATAGAAGAGTTTACCTGCCCTTGGAATACCATCACATTCGTACCTCGTCAATCGGTTAAATCTCAACACCCCACTGGAATCACAAAGTGAAATCCACAAATCTCAATTATCTGGCCCTATGTCCTTAAGTGTGCACACCCCCTAAGGCTAACCATAGCTCAAAGAGTTGATCATAGGACGACCCCAATTCATTGGTAGGAGTCTAATAATCAGTCGTCAATACGGCAAGCCATAAAATGACTTAATATTCAGTTGCTCAAATAGCTTTTCTCAATGAGGCTAACCATGGCCTTTCTCAATATCACCATCCAACCAACCAACAAGTCCACCATCACATAGTATCACACACAATACAATTTCCAATCCAACATTCATAATTATGATCAAATAAGTAGTAAAACTCCCAAATAAATTCTTCACAATTCGTGTAATAATAAGCTCCTTCCATGAATATACCATTCACTCAACCAGAAATCAGCTCAATCTCTTATCAGTCATAAATCAACATTCAACATAAGGATAACTCAAAAATCATTCCCAAAACTTTCTAGAAGAATATTACAACACAATCATCCTTAGAAAGGGGTTAAGATATCAACACCATATTTTCTGATAAATAGTCAAACCAATATCATTCCAAACCTTTCAAGGCTAAACCAAGCAACAAAACACCCCAAAGCAATACTTAAACACAGTTTCCCTTCTTTCCAAGCTTTAGTACACATATATAACCGTACAGGGCTTCCTTATATATTTTACACTTCACCATCTCTTAAAAATTCAACCACAAGTCATATTAGAACTATAATGACCAGATAAACCATTAAATCCAATAACCAACACACAACTACACTTATACAAGCTTAAAGCACACCTCTAACCCAAATCACTTCCTAATAATTCGAATGACTTCCCAAATGAGTTTCGACCTGAATTTTTACCATGGATCTAAATTCAAAATATAAGAATACCCGCAAAATTTCAAGGCAAGATCGATTCGGAAACCTATTTAACTAAGTCTCAAGGATTAAAGCACCATTTAAGCCCTCCCACCTTAACCTAGAATTTTTATGTATAACCACGTTTTCCCACCACCTATAATCAATTATTATGAGTTAATATAGGTATAATAACACACCAAACTCAACAAAATACCATCGAAATCACTCATGGAGTGTTAAAACACATTTTTCCTTCCTAAAAGTTCCCTAGAAATTATCCTACTTCCCAAAAGCATTTTTGCCTGAATTTTTGATATTGGTCTAGTAATACCTATCTAAGAACACTGTCAAAATATAAGCTCAAGAGAAGCTAGGGTTCGGAAGTTACCATCAACAAGAGTTAAAGCTCAAAATCAGGGTTTAAAGAAAGAAATGGTGAGCATAAGTGTTACCTGGACTCTCCTTGCCATTCTAGCCACGACCTTACAAGTTCCTTAGCTAATTGAATCAATTTCTTCCACCAACCAATTCGCCCAAGGTCACCAGCTTCTTCTCCCTCCTTGAAATCTTGTTTTTCCTTGATTTCTAGCTTGAATTCTCTTCTCTAATGGTGGGTGTTGCCTTCTATGAGCTTCTATGGTATTCTAATGGCGTGAGGGTGTGTGAAGAAGGCAAGGAAATCAGAACCCAGCTCCCTTTTATAGATGGCGTGAGTGATCTCTTAAATGAGATTAATTTCTTTCATTAATTAAGGGTAATGATTATAATGATAAGGCTTATCCTTTGTAACCCCTTGGATGATGGACACTTGGCTAAGACTAATCCCAGCCCTTGGAGTGTCTCCTCCCTCATTAATGAATGGATAAGGCTTATCCCTAAAATGATTACAAAAGGACGAATTAGTGCATAGTAAGGAGGTTAAGGAAGATGTCTTCATTTACAGCCGTCGGATCGTAGATATTTTGCTTGGATTAATCTCCACCATCCATGTGTGACCTCCCCTCATTATTGAATGTGACACAAGGCTTCTCTTGATTGGACCATGTGTAACTAATCATCTATTAACACCTCGACGCTTACATCATCATTATGTCATGCTGACATCATCGCTGCATCATCACTACATCATCACTGCATCATCACTGCATCACCACTGCATCCTCAAGGTCAAAGTTGACCATTGACCAAGGTTTGACCATTATCCAATGTTTGACCGAGGTTAGACCAAGGTTGACCAAGGTTTGACCACAGTTGACCGAGGCTTATTGAACTCTAAGTAACTCCCTAAAATTTCAGTGTTTTTCGGAACTTTCTGAATTAGGGTTTCTCCAAGGTTTCTTGGTTGATTCCCGACCACTATGGTTTCCTCGTGTTCTCTAATAATTCCTAAGGAAATATGGTTTCCATTAGGGTTACAAAAATTCGGGGTATTACATATACCTTATATTATAATCCTTAAACCTTAATATAATTACAACTTATAGTTTTTAAAGGCTATAATTTTCGAACAGCCCCTAAGACTGTTTTAATTAAATTTCCACCACCAAACTTTATATATTCACCAAATTCCCCTCTTTATAACATATAGTTTTTAAACTCATCAAAACTATATATTATACATATATCTTGATAAAACCTTATATATAACTCCAAAAATCACCAAACTATACCTGTAACAGCCCAGTCTTAACCCACATGTGTGATATTGTCCGCTTTGGGCCGCAGCCCGCACGGTTTTGTTCTCGGGGTACCATCCCCAAAAGGCCTCACAAGGGAAGAGTATCCCCACACCTATAAGGCATGGTTCGTGCTCTCTCCCGATCGATGTGGGAGGTGACCCCTACACTGGGTATCACACTCTACCCCCCTTGGGAGCCCAGCGTCCCCGCTGGCACACCGACCTGGGCCTGGCTCTGATACCATCTGTAACAGCCCAGTCTTAACCCACATGCGTGATATTGTCCGCTTTGGGCCGCAGCCCGCACGGTTTTGTTCTCGGGGTACCATCCCCAAAAGGCCTCACACAAGGGAAGAGTATCCCCACACCTATAAGGCATGGTTCGTGCTCTCTCCCGATCGATGTGAGAGGTGACCCCTACACTGGGTATCACAGCTGGGGACAACTTCTTAATATTAACTTGTTTAATTTTAAGAAAGAGGGTTTAACTCGAAAATTGTTTATTTATGGCTTTATTACTTTGTTTGTTTACTTTCGTGCGCACTTTAATTTTCTACACCTTTGCATCATATGAGAGCGAGGGTCCACGCAAACCGATTTCACCCCGGGACCCGTTTGAGGGTCCCCTGTCAGGGACTCACACCTTTTAGGTGATGTGAATAAGTGGGGGAAAAGAGGAGAATGTCGTCTAACCACATCCCCTTAATACCTGGGCTTTAGCCCCAAGCGTTTTCCTGGCAGTGTCCTTACCTAGCCCATTGTTTGGTCAGTCAAAGACCCGACCGTAGACGCACACCTTCAGGTGATGTGAAAAAAGTGGGGAAGCCCAAAGAGAATAGCGTGCAAGCCCTATTCCTTTGTGGTGACCTGGGCCCATGCCCCAAGCACCTCTCCAGATCGATCCATACCCGTTTTGGTTTAAGCATCTAGTGAGGACATGTCGAATTTGTGTGGGCCTTGTTTGCTTGTATGATCGGCCCACTACCCAGCCTAGAGATTGGTAGGAACATCTCCTACATCAACCTAGCCCAACCCGAATTGACAGCTCTGTTTGTTCGCGGCCCAAAGGCCCTGTTTGGTTTAATATGTGAGTCGTTTGGGCTTCGGCCCAAAAGCCTAGACTTAGGGGATTTCTCTTCCGGCCCAATTTGAATTATCCATTTAGTTCTAGGCCCATGAAAAACAAATCCACCTAAAATAATCTGTGGGGCATGAAAATCCATCAGGCCTTTCCATTTCAAGGTTTACTCTAGTCTAGGAAGATCTTTTCACTCGGGCTTTGGCCCAAATCCTAGATCTAGGTATCGTCTTTTAGGCCCTATCAGAATCACTCGTTCAGACTTCGGCCCTAATTTCAAATTCGCATTTAGGACATGGTCCAGAGATCATTTCAGCCCATGAACCTTACTTCAAGCCCAAACACATTTTGGCCCAAGTGCCAAAATTTCAAAACGTTCTGGCCCAAGTGCCGCATTCTTAAAACATTCTGGTCCAGGCACTGTGTTTTCACAATGCTCCTGCCCAAGTGCCACACCTTCACAACACTTCATCCCTGGTTCCACATTCTCATAACATTTCGGCCCAAGTGCCACATTCCCATAACACTCCGACCCATGTGCCACATCTTCACAACATTTTGGCCCAAGTGCCAAATTCTCAAAGCATTCTAGCCCAAGTGCCATATTCTCCAAGCATTTTGTCTTAAGCATCAGTTCCCAGCTCATGAGTCGTTCCGGCCCGTGTGCCTCTCCTCCAACTCATTCGGGCCTTAATACCTACCCACAATCATCAAGACATTCCAGCTCGTGTGTTTTCCGCGCAGCCCAAAAGGTTCTAACCTAAAACTTCTTTGCGACCCAGAATTTCAGCCTAGTCCTCTCTGACAGACGGCACTTTGAAAACAGGTAGGCCCGAATCCCAAGTATGGCAGAAGGAGGAAATCCAGTGAACATGGATGCCCAGTTAGCCGTAGAATTCAATGGGATGCTGAAAAAGATTGAGCGCATGGAGAGGGCCAACAAGCCAGCCGGTTTTGACTAATTTTTCACTGGATTATATCCCAAGGTTGATCTCCCTCCAAAGTTGAAATTGCCAACACTTCCTCTATACAAAGGTTCCTCCGTCCCACAACTTCATTTGGCAACGTTCGATAGGGAAATGTCCATCATTTCGCTAAACGATATGCAGAAGGCCAAGGTATTTGCTCACTATCTTGATGAGACTCCTCAACATTGGTACATAACTCAAAGGATAAATACCAAGACCTACAAGGAGGTATGTGTAGCTTTTCTGCATCATTTTGAGTACGCTAGAAGTTTTGGAGTCACCAGGGCTGATCTTGCAAGCACACAGCAAACAGAAGGTGAATCAATGTCTGATTTTGTCAAGCGTTGGAGGATGAAGGCAGCCGCAATGCTCACACAGATGGACGAACAAGAGCAAATCCGAATGGTAATTAAAAATATGCAGAAGCAATACAGTGACGAGCTGAAATTCACATACTTTCCTAGCTTCAACATGCTGATGGGACAAGTTGATGTCCTAGAAGAAATGATTCACAAAGGAGAGTTAAAACTTGGGAACTCAAAAAACACCGGGAATGGTTCAAGGACAGCAGCTTGTATCCAAAGTGGTACCCGAAAGAGAACTAGGCAGCATGAGGTAAATACCATTCAGCGGATAAAAGGGCCAGGACAAATCATCGGAGCAATAGAATCATCCCGGTAGAACTCCCGTCAGAGAAAGTTTTCAAACATCGGTCAACCATTAAGCCAGGCTTTTAAAAGACTCCAGCAACGGAACATGCTACAACCCCTCATCCCTCGACAAAGAGACCCTCAAAAAGGAAGGAATCTGAACTAGTACTGCCAGTATCACCAGCTTCCTGGTCATGACACCGACGATTGCAAAATTCTAAAGCAGCACATCCAAGATCTTATCAATCAAGGTTTTCAACTCCCCGAGTAGGAATCCCATGTCAAGCACCATCAGAGACTGCTATTTTCAAGTGTTTTCTCTGATTTCTTCTCTTTACTAGCCATTTTTCTATTTTTCCAACGTTTGTAATGGCTAGATTCTTTTATCATTTTAGAAGTTGCTGAGCTTGTAATTGTCAGTGATGTCTTTACATTCATTTAAATAAAGCCATGGTTCCATTTCTATAATTCTTGTACAAATCCTTTTTCATTCATTTAAAAAAAGAGCATTCATGTCTTTCAAAGGATCACGAAATAATCATTCTGACAACGGAACACAACGACTTGTTTTTTGGGTTTCTAAAAGGATGAACATACTTTACCAAATACCATAACCCATCACAAAACATCCAAGCAGTAAAATTGTTGTCATAAACCCCAAACAATACTGAGGGCAATCTGAGTTTAAGTTCGTCATCTTTTATCTTTTGTTTAAATGTGCGAACGAGTTTCGGAGTGAAAATCTCGCGAGAATGTCTTAAGTGGAAAAACCATGAGCGAACGAGCGTGTCATTTTTACACGACTCCGGTGAGACCACATTCAAATGTGAGGTAAACAGCATAACTCCGATCGAAGGAGATAATTTGTAAATTTACTCTTAGACCTGCGAAAAGTAACAAAGAACGGATACACAACTATCAGGACTAGGTACAACACCACATAGCCAAAAGCTTGTAAACCCTATAATTAAACCCTAGGCACCCCGCTGAGCCTTTCATATATCCCTTCTCGATATTATGAACTCCACAAAATAACCCAGCCAATGATGAATGTCCGACCCGGTGACCAAAGGAAGCGAGCAGCCCGAGTCTCAGATAACATTCTCATCAGTCCAAAGAAGCAATGCCGCTATTAGCATGACGAAGCGATCCGTAAATGGTCCCAGAGTGACATAGGATCCAAAGAGCTAACATCAAATGTAGCTCTCCAAGTTCAAAGCCGGGAAACACAAGAACCCCGAAGAAAACGAGATTCAAAGAAAGGCAAACCTGAAAAGCCTCGAAGAAATCCAAAATTGGAAGAAAGGGAAAAGGTGCAAGGAACAACCCAAAAGTTCCAAGTTCCAAGCTCATAAGTGAAGTCATCACGAAGTAGCCAAACGACTTCAAGGCAAAGAAGACAAGTCCGAGAGAAGGTGCAAGTTGCAGCTTTGGTCACCCTTATAGCTCCACATACCTAAAATATCCCTTCATGGTCCCGTTGTCTTTCATCACACCCCATGGCCACGTTATAAGCTTTAAAGACTTCCGACTTGATAGTTGTGTGTCTAATCACGTGAAAGTAACAGATCAAATGCGTAAATCCGTCAAATATCGAATTCCATGGTCTAGAAGTTATGACCATGAGCGAGAAATGACTGCAAACACATCGTGTGTGGGTTAGGAAGCACCATATCAAAGCAAAAGCCTTAACCCTGTGAGGACGAGACTTGTTCGCACGTTTAATAAAAAAAATACTGGGGCAATCGATCGTTCCGATCGACTGCCATGAACTCTACCTTAGATTGTCCTAAGGAAAAATACTGGGGGCAATTGTTGGTTGCAACAATTGCCATGACAACACCAATTGAAGCCCAAAGCCCTTACCCCCACATCAAACACCACAGGCACACATAAGCCCTTACCTCCACATTAAACACCACAGGCACACATAAGCCCTTATCTCCACATCAAAGACCTCAGGCCCACATAAGCCTTCACCTCCACATAAATTCCATGGCCCATCATAAGCCCTACCACCACTGAAAAGTCTCACAAACAAATAACATATACTCCCACCCGCGGCAAGTTCATCTTCTAAGAAACAAAATGCAAGTCTGAAATCTTTAGTTAGGAAACGATAATTTCACTTTCCTTTTGGTAGACAGAATTTCCTTAAACATTGCCACGTTTGGCACCTTTTTCAGCAATTTCTTGTCCTGCACAATTTTCCTTCAAACACTTCAGTTTCACAAGTCTGCATCATCGCCATGTTTGGCATATTCCAAGAAATTTCTTGCTTTGGACAAACCTTTTTCATAGCCATGTTTGGCATATTCCTAGCAATTTCTTGTTTTGAACAAATCTGCATCATCGCCATGTTTGGCTTATTCCAAGCAATTTCTTGCTTTGAACAAATCTGCGTCATCGCCATGTTTGACATATTCCTAGCAATTTCTTGCTTTGGACAAACCTTTTTCATAGCCATGTTTGGCATATTCCTAGCAATTTCTTGCTTTGGACAAATCTTTTTCATAGCCATGTTTGGTATATTTTCCAGCTATTTCTTGCTTTAGACAATTTTCACACCCCACAATTGCCACGTTTGGCACTTTCATAATTAGCTCTTATCATTGGATCATCTCACATGTGAGAATCCAATCCAACTTCAGGTTCCAAACACCTTATAATGCTCGGCGTAATCCATTCAAACTTCAGGTTCCCGACACCTTATAATGCTCAGCGTATCCCATTCAAACTTTAGGTTCCCGACACCTTATAATGCTCTGCGTATCCCATTCAAACTTTAGGTTCTTGACACCTTATAATGCTCGGTGTATCCCATTCAAACTTCAGGTTCCCGACACCTTATAATGCTCGACGTAATCCATTCAAACTATAGGTTCCCGACACCTTATAATGCTCGGTGTATCCCATTCAAACTTTAGGTTCCCGACACCTTATATGCTCGGCGTATCCTATTCAAACTTCAGGTTCCCAACACCTTATAATGCTCGGCGTATCCCATGCAAACTTCAGGTTCCCGGCACCTTATAATGCTCGGCATATCCCATTTAAACTTCAGGTTCCCGACACCTTATAATGCTCGGTGTATTCCATTTAATTTTAGGTTCCCAACACCTTAGATGCTCGGTCAAGATTATTCACTATTAGTTCGGTCCACTTTTTCACATTTTTGGTATTTGGCACCTCTTAATAGCGCAACACATTTAGCTTTTTCTTTTAGGTGGCTGGCACCTCATAATAGCCCAATAATCTCAGACTTTTCTTCTAGGTAGCTAGCGCCTCATAATAGCTCAGCACAATCAACAGACTCGGCAGAAATCTAAGACAAGGAGTTTATTTGGTATCGGACAAAATTTTGGGGTATCACTCAAGCATCAACTAGTCTTTTCATATTCACTACAAAGTCTAGTTAACGGGGGGCAACCTGTTATACCCAAAATTTCAACCCCCTCGGAGTAGTCTCTAAGGTTTACGTGTTATAAAGGGCAAAATGGTCAAAATGCACCAATACAAGATTTTCCAAGGACATTCTCGGGATTTTCTATTTCATATGACTTGTTCATTATCTCCAAACACTTCCAAATACCATAGTCATTATGGAAGGTATTTCGTGATTTTCTGATAATATTTATTCTTGAAATTAAGCTTTTAATAAGCTAGTTTCTTTAATAATTAACACATGAAATAGCCTCAAAATAGAAATAAAAGGGTTTTCAAAATTAAAATAAAATTGTCACATGGTTAGCATGACTACATACAGTCATAAACCTGAAATTATTTTATTTGGAACCTTATCCCAAAATTTTAAAGAGAAATTCAATCATTTTTGCAATTTTCTCTCTCCTCTGGAAAATACCGAAATCAGGACAAAATGTCACGAAATTTTAACACAAGATAGAGGATGATTCTTAGAGACTAATGCCGTTGGGATTTTGTTATTTTGACTTTCCAATTGTAAGTTATGAATTATGGGAGATTCCAGATTGTAAGATTTTTATCTAATCTGTTATTTATCGAAATAACCTGATTCCAACTCTCAAAATTACTAAAAATCGTCTTTTATCTTTGGTTAAAAGTTTGGAATTTTTTCAACCTGTAGCACGTTTTAAAAAATCAGATTCTCTTAGAGCACAAAATTAGGGTTTTAGATCAAAAATCTTGTTCTATCAACTTGGCCATGCTCTTTCTATAAAAGGCCTTCCAAAAAATGACCTACGACAGAGGAGATCATCCCGAAAGTCAGAGAACTCAGCCGTCAACCTACTTCCCACGTTTTTGCAACCTCGAGCCTCGAATCTATATCGAAATCTTCCCGAAATCACCAAAAAACACATTCCCTCTTCTCCCATTGAGATTCCTAGCACCAAAACACAAAAAATACAGAAGCAAACCGTGATAAACAATACAAGGAAGAAGGAGTCAGAAGCTTGGGTCAAAGTCGAACCGGATTGGCCATCAACGAAGCTCTCGAAGATTCCCGACGTGAAGGAACAATCAAATCCCGAGGTCAAAACAGGTTGGAATTTGACTTCTTTAACTCCTCTGATCTGAGTACACTTCTGTTTGAAATTTATAATCGAATTGACTTTATATTGCTTCTGAATTATGGTTTATTTGCGTTTCTTTTCACTAACTTGTTCAATAACTTTCGTCCTTAATTCTTAGTCAAATTGCAAACTTTTGATTACTAACGTGTTTATAATATTTCAGGCTACATACCCATAAAATTTTAGCCAAAAACACCTCCGGGAACAGCCTCAATGCCGCCGTCCGAGGGCTCTCCGCACCCACGAACGCTACGTCCGGCGTCCCGGACTCCCTGTCCGTAAGCCCGGACTCCCCCGGACGGTGGCGGGATATTTTTATTTTCAAAATTTAAGGTTTTATAAAACATGTCCGGGCCCACGGACGTGTTGTCCGTTGCCCCGGACTTTTCAAAATCCTATTTCTGTCTAAACTTGACTGTTCTGTGTAATTAGGTTAACTGGGGTCCGTGGGTTCGGACATTAGGTCCGTGGCCACAGACGAAATCAAAATTCGACCTAATTCTGCCTCCGAAACCCTAGTTTAGGTGTTTTTAATTTCACTTTTATTTTCTGCCAAAAAATGATAAAAACTAAAAAAATCAGAAGTGTGCACTTAGGTTAAAACGACTCGTAATAAGCCGTAATTAAACTAAGTAGAGGAAAAACGACTTCTTGGGTAATGAAAGTAATTTAACCTAAAATAAGTCGAATACCAAGCCCCCGAACCCGAACTCTACCTTTCCTAATTTATCCTAGGTTAAAATTAGGTGGCGACTCATAATAGGTTGCAGTAAGCTAGCTTAGGTTTTAATAATTATGGCTATATGACCTAGTTATTAAACTTAGGTTATAAGTGGACCTAAAACCCGACTAGATCCTAATCAATTTAATCAACATAGGATAGGGTTTAAAATCAAGGCTCATAGTCCCGTTATCCTTAACTCACTTATGTGATCTTAAGTTCACAACTTACACATTCACTTCTAGCACTTGTTTACACTTCTTAAGGCCTTTACATGTCACCAAACAAGGCCTAAACATCATCTAAAACCATTACCATTCACTTCCCCATCTTTAAAACACATTAAAACACTTTCTGTGACAATTTTGCACTGGTCCGGGTTTGTGTCCGGGGTTACAAACCCGGACCAATCTTGGAAATTAGTTTCTGCCCATTTTTACATGTAGACCGGGTTTGTGTCCGGGGTTATAAACTCGGACCAACCCCAGGGATCACTTTATGGGATGTTTTTTGGTGAGGTGGTCCGGGTTTGTGTATCGATTTGTAAACCCGGACCAACCCTGGAACTGTCAAATTTTACAGTTTTTGAGCATTTTTCAACCCCTACTTCACCCCTAATCATTCCCTAATCTTTCCACATGTTTTCTACATGTTTAAACACTCTAAAACACTCCTTAATCATGCTCTAAACCTTCTTAAATCATTGGTCAAATTCATTTGCCCAATTCTTGCTTAATTTCTACAAACTTTCATTCTCACATTTTGCACTTGGCACTCTTGTGCATTTACCAACCTTTCTCTTGTGGTTACCTTACTCCCAACCCAAGTGACCATTCCAAATAATTTCTAGACACTTGCATTAACTATACCCAAGTCCATTCTCCATTTTCAAGGTTATGCATACTAAGCATTCTCTAGAAATTTCAAGCCTTTCCTACACATCTTTGCTACAGATTTTTGCATCTCTCCAACCCATTCTCCATTTACCATTCAAGGTAGTATCAATCAACTCTACTCCATAAACACTAAGTGCCTCCAATTCACCAAGTCACTTAAACACGTAGTTTTACTAAATATTGCCATAGTTCCCCATAAGCCTATCCAACTCATAATTCCACACAAGCTAACCAAACTTAAGCTCAAATAACCAAATCCATAAAGGATTATACCAGCACATAAAAACTCATCCAAATCTCATTATACACATTATAATGCACTAATCTCAAATGCATGGCACTTAGGCCCTTAAATCACAAGCATTGCACAATGCATTAAACATCATCACAATTCCTCTTTGAACATCAAACACACTTCCAACACAATTTTTTGATTCATTATTTTATTTACCCAACCCAAGATTCTCGAAAACATTATAAATAGACATCAAGGTAGATTATTTACTTTGGCCCTCCATTTTCTCTTCCAATCTCCTCCTCTTCTCTCTCTCATTTCTCTTGGCTCCAAAACCGGCCAAGGCCAATTCCAATTGCCCAAATCTCTAGACCAACATTCAAATGGGGAATGGGACTAATTAACAACACTTAGACACCTTAATTAATCCAAAACAAGGAAGGGTGCTTAAAGCACAAAATTAGGGCATTACCTTGTAACCCTAGACTTGAGTTTGGTCAATCAACAAAGCAAGGCTACAGCTCCTCATTCAAATAATAAAACCAAGCTAGAAAGGGAGCAACAAAGGTGGTTCAAAACTGTGCAAAACCGGTCAAGCTAGGAAATGGATAAAAGATGAGTATTTTTGGACTTTTCTTACCTTGGAACAAAGAGGATGTAGCCTAGCTCAAGAAAATGTGAATTGATCTTCAAATGGGATATACCCATGGTCTAAATTGAGGTTTTGAGATTTGGAAAAGATAGAAATGATCACCAAGATTAAGGGAGTCATAATATGTATTTATTTTGTCGTTTTGAGTTGATTTGGGCTTGAATAAGGGAGAAGAAGAGTGAGCTGGGTGAATAGGAAGGAAATAGCCATTGGAGGGAAAAGAAAACAGAGAGAGGGGTCGGGAGGAAGAAGAAATCGTGAGGGAAGAGAAATGGAAGAGAAAGAAAAGTGAAAAGCACTTTTGTACTTTTGCTTTACTTTATTATTTGACTTTTTTGACTAAAATAGAAATAGAATAAGAGGGGGAGGAGTATAAAACGTGACTACATGCTGGAAGGGGCAAGATTTTATAAAAAATGAGTGAGGGCATTTTGGTCTTTTAGCAACTAACACCCCTTAAGTCCCCGTTTGGCACTATTCACTAACCGGGGCGTTTTCCGGATTTTTTTTCCGTTTCTTTAATTTTAATGGCTCTTAGACCATCATTAATGTTTAATTATAGTTATATGATCAACTATAAATTTTACGGGGTCATTTGACTATTTAAAGTCGCGTTTTCGGGTTTCCTCGAAAAACGCGCTTTAAGACTTCGTTAGCGTTTTAGCGCATTATTTGGATCCGTTTTCCTCGGGAATTTTTCCCATATGTTCTAAGTGTGTAATTAGGGTATAAAAATATATTTATAACCCTAGTCAAGGTTATATACCTCCTAAGATAATTAAATACGTGTTTTTACGTTTTGTGACTTTTACGCGTTTTCCTTTTTCTTTTGGTTTTACTTTCTTCACCAATATTCCTAAGGACTTAATTAGCCTTATAAAATCATAATTACACAGTTACATAACACATTAAGGTTTGGGGTATTTCAATCTACCCCCTTAAAAGAACTTTGTCCTCAAAGTTTCACAATTCTCATGCATCATTTAATTAGAATACAGGGATTACTTTTATTACAACATAAATCTCACATTATCAACATACACCGGATTTAAACCTTCAGACTTTAAGGTCTAGGTAACATAACAACCTTCAGACTCATAGGTCTGGATAATGTTTATTACATATACCACACAACATGTCTTAGCATGTATAGCAATCGAAAATACCTTTTACATCTCTTCATGGGCTCGGTCTAAAGACTACAGGATATCACAGTCCTCGAGTCCCATGTCGAGTACATATACTGTGATTCCGCAGGTACCGGTCGCGATGGACACTTTCTGGTCCCTGGTCCTTTGGAAGATTCAAAACAATCACATACGTTTTTACATATACTTCTCATGTCACCGGTCCGAAGACGAAGGCTCATACATCCTCAGCTCGTGAGCAAGTAATACAAAATACTATGTTCTCCTCATGTCGCCGGTCCGAAGACAAAAGGCTCATGAGTGAGACTAAATAACATTAAATACTCTTTACGAGGTTAAGTAAAACGAAAATCCTTTATTTGAAAATACCTTTTGAAAATTTGTAAATACCAATTGAAAATCCTTTTTGAAAACGCAATACAACTCCAAATCCAAATTATGCTAACTGCATTATTCTTAACGTGATTACTTGTGACCACTTATACGGGGCTTCAAGAGTCATCCAACCCTGATGTGATCAGTATCAGTGTTGAACTATCATCCACCTCAATTTGTGTTCAGTTTCCCTTGATCACATGCAAATCAAGTTCCACCTCCCACTTCAATTTCAAACAAGCAACTAATTCAAACATTTACCATTTTCTATCTCTTTTAATCGTTCTAGTCATAATCATAGAGCAATACATCTCCAAAGGATGGAACTATGTCCATCAAATATTCTCAGTTTGCCTTTAGTTAACTTACCTAGGGAATTATACCACTCCATACATCACAATACTATATATGTATATATATATATAATATTTTTGATCAAAATCACAATACTACATTTGGTCTTACATAAACATTTACTGTCGGGGTTTTAGTTCCCCGGGAGTTTCTTTACTCCCTTACACTTGTATTCACACACCAATGTTAACAAAGTAGGTACACTTATAACCATGGTATTCACATCTTCTATGCGCAATTACCACAATTAAACCATGAATGAGTACATATGTTCATGTAACATACACACCAATCATCAGAACAATTATGTTGTGCTCATGCACAACATTTTAATAGTTATTTTGTGCTATGCACAACACCGTTCACGTACACCGTTCACGTACACTTGTACGTAAACATTCACTAAGAATTTTTGCGCTCTACCCCCCTTAAAAGGGATTACACCCGCGTAATTGACCATATGTTATTACTTAACATTGGTTTAAGACGTTCCATAGTCGTAAAGTATTTTAACTTCCACATGGTTTATTATACAATACGTTCCAGTCAGAGGACCTTAACCATATTGACGGTTTAGTCCTTGAATCCAGAATTCTCATTGGAGTTTGTTTAACTCATAACCGGTTTTAGTTCTAGCCTGTGAGGCTTCTAGGCATGGATAATTCACCCTTTACTCGTATTTACTAGGTATATTCAACTTTGAAATCATGGCCTACTATACTTCTGCTGTACGACTCTGATAACTTTAGAGCTTAGTTCGCTCGTTTCGTTATTCACAACGTACAATACATCTCCCTTTTTAATCCTATTATCTTGGGAATGAAGGTTTCTCAACCGACGCATGGTATTTCTTATCGTGCGTGAATTTGATGAGTTATAGCTTTTTTATCCAATTTTCTAGAAGTCTATTTTGTATACTGTTATGTATATCTCCGTGAATATTCTCACACACAAGGTATATTCTATACCTGTATTCGGTATTCAGTGCTTATTTAGTCACTGACTCATGACTATTTCTCCTGCATCATGATTAACTATTTGACTCTGTTCAACTACTCTTTCATTTATATGACCTCGCATCTTCCATGCATCGGTCCTTATAACATTTATAAATCTCATCCGCCTTGATTGCGGTGGACTTTTTTTATTCGACTGTTGGTATGTCCAACGTTCTTCGTGTCTCTATGGCTCAAGGTCGCACGGTTGGTTTCTAGCTTCTGTATCTAGTACAGGTTGGTTATTTAGTAATGGGGTACTATCGTCCCAAGGATTATTACATCGGTTATCAAACTGATCCTTTGGGGATATACTTCCAGTTCCGCATTGCAATTGCCTTATTCGTGAGATTCCTTCATCGCACGGTAAGGCTACTGGCTTCACTTGCCCTCCGTCTTCACTGAGTCTAACTAAGAATTCTGTTTGTTCTCTATATCATTTGTACATAATGGTCGCTTGATGCGTACCAAGTTCTTATTAGTTATACAACATTGATTTACATGGCATCCGCTGTTACTAGCTTCCGCTCAGGTACTTACGTCATTTATACTACGACTTGCCACTTTCGTGGCTGAATATTGAATATGTTATTCCTTAAGTCCTTATGCTCCTTGAGCATTGTTCCATCTACATTTCACGTTGAACACACGTGGTGTTTGCTACTAAACTGACCACTCTTCTAGTCTTCCATAGTTGCTACTAAAGCTTCTTCCGCACACTAGTCTAGGAGGTCACTCTATATACTCAAACTTTAATTTATCGCATGAACAAACTGAGATGTTCTCTTATTCATCACATATTTAATGGGATATCTTGGATAATTTCCCTGTATCTGGGTTTCGTTCTACTTACGATTACTGCATTTCAACAGGTGAAGGCCTTTTCTAGAGGGTTCACATTTACACCTCTCCAGAACCTCACAATACTGAGGGGTTTCCCCACCCTTCTAAAGTGTGGTTCGTTCTCTGCTCTTATCACTTACATAACACAATCCTTTTTCTTACTGGTGCCACTTCCGGCAATCACTGTAACTATTTGAATTTACACATTGTATTAGTTAACGCTTCATAAGCCGTGTTGGCCCGAGCACTGCTCGTTGTCGGCTGTTCACACAGATTCCTACTTGTACTAGGCTCCATGACAAGGTTTTTGCATTACGCTTCCTTTATTGGAGGCCCGTTAGGTAATATCAGTTCGCTCCCTTGGAAATTTAAGGTATCTGCCATACGATAAAATACTTGTATGACCGGCTCAACTTACGCCCAAGTTGATCAGCCTCAACTCCCTTTCGATCGGTTCTAGCCAAGTCAACACCTTTGGTGAACACCGTCACTTACAACCATGCACTTTGCGCCTTGGACAAGAAGAGGAACTTGAATGCAAAACCGCCCACTGCTTGACTTGCTAACCTTCAAGCCCGTGTACCTCTTCAACCACCAAATCCCGTTGGTAGGTTTGGAGCTGGACAACACGGTGAATTTAGCGTTGGTTAACTTCCTTTGGCACTCCTACCACTTCCCAATCCGAGAATAAAGAGGGAAGAAGGGAACTCTACTTCGTTGCTCCCCGGACTCTAGCAAAGTTTAAGTCTTTGGCCTTGAACAATCGAACCCTTTTGTGGGATTAAGAAATAGAACTCCAAGCTCTCATTCTTTCTCTCTTGCGGTTTTGATTTAGAAGCAAAGGTCCAACCTTTCTTCTTAAATCCCCTCTCTTGTGTTGCGTGAGTATAGTGGAGTGTAGTGGATTCTCTCTAGCTTTTCAAACTCGGTTTGTATTATGATTTTAAGAGCCTTCTCGCCTTGTATTTATAAGGGAGGAAGTGAACTTAGAATCTTAACAACTTTACTAGATAAGCGGCCCATTTATCTTTAAGATAAATAGCTTTTATCTATTTGTTAGCTAAAATTGTGGCGCCCTCCTCCAAGGAGTATCACAACCGAATCCATAACCTCCTTTCTATAATTGTGCCGCCTCCATTTGTATTTAAATACAATAAGTCAGCCCACAATTATCTCAACAACAAGATATTAACCACAATGATAAATAATTAAGTTTGTTAGGAATCACCCATAACAACTTGCCAAGGGAAGGAGAGAATATCTCAACCTCCTCCTTTTTATTTATCTTTCCCACATACTATATCTAACCAGCGTTTATCTTTAATGACCGATTTTATTTAGAAGTTAGGATTGTCTAGATTCACTCCAACAACTTCCTAAATTTGTGGAGAGGCCTCTAACCTCTTTGCACAAAAATCACAACCACTTAACAAGACTACCCGCAACTAGAATTATTCCCACAATGTTCAAATTTAGACTTATTACCACTTAGGTTAAATTCCTAAGGCAACTCCAAAGTTTACCGCAGTAAATATTCACATGCGGTAACAACCCCAGTAAAAATCCAATTTTTACTGAAGCCATTAACCATCCTTGCAACCGCCAATATATTTAGCAAATAACATTTCTGAAGTCGTGGAGATATTCATGGAGAAGATCTCAACCGAATATAGCACAAAAATAGCAATCGAATTGCATTTCTAGGACTTGCGGACAAACCCTAGAAATTTGAGTTTCTCGGGTGACACACCACCTAGCGCCCAGCACGTGCCCGCGCTCTTTCTGCCTCGTTGCTGCCTTGGCGCCCAGCGCACGCAGTGAGTCCTCGCGCGCCCAAGCACACCTTAGCGCCCAGCGCCCGTGTCTTGGCAACGCGTGCTCGTGCCTTGTCTCGACGTCGCGGCGCTCCTGCCCAAGCGTGCCCTTAGCGCCTAGCGCTCGCACCTTGGCATCTCCCACGCATCTTAACACACCCGTAAACATGCTCTTGGCTCATGTCTAGGCGTGGCCTGGCATCACCCAGCGCCCCTAGAACATGCCCTAAGCCTTGTCACTGTGTCGTGGCCCCTTGTCACTCGACCTTGCCCCGTGCACCTAGTCATAGCCAACGCCCCTGCCCAGCACTGCAGCGCCCGTGTCTTTGGATGCCGTGCTTGTCAAAGTTAACTTGGCCCCGTTATAAGCTTGTCTTAACCCAGTGAAGACTAAGCCACAAAAACACCTTAGGTCAGATGGCAACCTTAACTTGTGCATCTCCTTTCCTTTGTTCTTTGCCTATGACACCTAGTGTCAACTTGGTTTTGCATGTGACTTGCATGATCCCTTATGGACCAACAGTCACTAGTCAAACCCCAGTCACAAAGACCGGTCACACCCACTTGCATTCAAGGTGAGCCTAGCTCACTGCCAAGTACCTAACCTCAAACTCATTACTTGTATAACCTCGTCATGTTACCTCAGCGTTTTGACCAAGTGCTAGGGCCTCGAACCCATCACTTGTCTCCCGCGCGTCATGGCCATCTCTCGGTGACACAACCCGCATCTTGATGTGCGTAGCTCCAAGACACCCACATGCTAACTTGGCAAGCCCGGCTCCCAAATCTCTCTTGCATCGAGTAACACTTGGTGACCTCTACTACATGAGTTCCTTCTGGTCAGGTTGGGTTAGGGCTCAGGCCATCACACCTAGGATTTAGAACTATGAATTCTCCCCCAACTAAGCTTTAGCGTCCTCGCAAAGCCTCAAGTGGTCTTGGACTCTGGGCCTCAAACCCCAAGCATTTCCCTTCACCAGTTGTTGATGTGGCGCCCTCACGCCCCCTTGTTGCCCTTGCCTAACAACCATCAAAACAACTTAGTGATAAGTGCGGAATTTATCTATGTTTCTATGCTTAAAGTGACTAATATTTTATTAGTTTATTTGATAAATTCCTTACTTATATGCTTAATTATGTTAAATGCTTAGATTATTCCTCATGTGTGGTTTTATGCTAAAACAGGTTAAAAATACTGAAGAAAAGATCTAGAAACATACGTCAAAAGCTTAACGATCAAAGTGAGATCAAACAGAAGAAAAACGAACATTCTGCTTAATTAACAACATGGTCCAAGTTTATATACCGGTTTATAAACCCGGACCACATTTAAAAAGCAGCTATTGCCTAAATATTGGTCTGGTCCGGGTTTACAGAATGAATAGCAATCCCGGACCAAGAAGTGGAGTCTCACGTTTTTATTCGTGACATTTAGTTAGGCTCGCATGAGCCATGCATATTGGAGATACATGCACATACCTGGGCTGACAAAATTAGGCATGACACTCCAGTATTTATTTCTTGTGGGCCGACACAACAGATGGTAGGCGCATACTTCAAGAGGCGCAATCTTTCAACATGTACAGGGCCGACAAACTACATCAAAGGCGCAAACATCTTATCCCTGGGCCGACAATTTAAGAGAGGCGTAGCTTTTTTCTTCTCCTTGGACCTGGCAGACAATGACACAGAGAATAGAGTTGGGCTGCACCGATTTAATTAAATCGCATGCGATGATGGGCCATGTACACATGCGATGATGGGCCATGCACACATGCAGACAAACAAAGCCATGCACGTGAGGAGCTTATCTTTTGGACTAACTTGTTCAACCGAACAATATAAGCATATAAGCACTCACGGGATGGATATTCGATTGAAAAAAAAGCCACATGGAGTTTCGTTTAATATTTATATATTGAACGATCAATCTTTGAGGGGACGGCTTGGACATAGAACACAAACCCTAGCAGCAGCCATACAAGTTCAAGACCGAGAGACAGGGAATAGAGAACACCATGTCAGACAGAGGGAGACTAGACAGCAACGAAGACAGATCGGAGCAGAAGACATCATCGGTTCTACAACAATTAGATGACGTTTCTATTCTCTTTATTATTGTTATTATTTCTTTCTCTCCAATGTCTAAGTAGTTGTTAGAATTCTGGTTTGCTATAGACAACTAGTTTATTATTTTACTTCCTGAGTTGTCGAACAAAAATTCTATACAGATTGTAGTTTTATTCCTAGTTATTTATTGAATTCTCTTGTGATTAATTATTGCTTGAGTTTATTTGGTATGAATTGCTTACAAGTGAGAACTGCGCCGTTCATTAGACCTTAGGAATATTACCAGTGAAACTACATATGGCAATTCCTGGGGATTAGCTGACTAGAAAGCAGATGAATCATTAATGCTATTAGTTAATTTGTAAATTCGTAACGAGAGTTGGGATTTAGGAATTGCTAGTAAGGATCTTTCTTACGGGAGACCGGTTTTAGATTAATTTAGATCTAAGGTTGCAATCTAGAATTTAGAAAACACTCAGGAAGGGACTTGATAACTAGGAGAAGTAGTAAACCAGGATTCACCCTTTAGATTTGTCAGCCAATCACTTTTAATTGTTTTTGTTTTAATTAAATTTTTTATTTAATTTCTACAATCAAACCCCAATTATTATTGTTATTTTTATATAGTTTATTAGTTAGATTAGGGTAGCGATTAAACTAGACACAACCTCCTTTGGTTCGATAACATAAGGAATACTACCTAGGAAAACTTGCTACGACAGACCAGTACACTTGCTGATAATACGTTTCATACCGTACACTTAGCTTAATCTTAAATTAAGCACAAAGAGTATCGTCATACCTTTTCCCATTTGCTTGGCGACATCTTATGGCCATATGCCTACCACTCTTCCTCTATGCCTACACACTCATCCTCCAAGGAAAGTGAGCACAACCTCGCCACATAGGATGGACATCAACTCCTCAAGTTTGGCCATACACATCCTATTAAGCCATGAAAGTTTTCCTTCTCGGGGCAAGACTATCTTCTTGGAAACTCCTCACTAGTCTCCTCATATGGCTTGGCAATTCTTTCATCCTTTAGTATCTTCAACGTCTATTTTGTCTATCTTTGTGAATCCTACATCACCTCATAGACAAGCATAACGTTAACCAATTCATAATCGCAAAGCATCTAGAAATTTACCTCAAACCTGCGTGCCTTTGGTGTCATGCGCCTAGCGCCAATCACCACTCCATGCCTTGTGCTCGCGGCACCTTGCATTTGGCCACGCCTATGTCAAGCACTCCTTGCATTACCTTGTCGAGACCCTTTTCATGCCCGTGCCAACGCACCACATGCCTCAAACGTCTTGGCCATTGACATACTTGCACGCCTCGCGCGCCTTGACTTTGTCTTCGACCGAATGCCACCCTTAGTGCTTTGGCTCCACTTCTTGGAACCTCTTTGATCCTCTTCCTGGGTTTCACCACTAATAGGATCCATGACTGCTGGCCAGTCATGATCATGGTGACCACCTCTCTAATTCCAACTTCATGTCCCACAGACACAACCATATAGAATTAGAACGACTAGGCCATACCTTGCTCTTTCCATCACACCTTGCCATGCCTCCTTGCCTCATGATCTTGCCTTTTGTTTCTCCCCTTTGGTTGCATAGTTAGGCTCCCCAACAGACCTTGGGTTACCTTCTAACTCCTTTTCCCAACCCCACCAAGATTAGGGTTCCGCAAGCCACACAATAACAATATTACAAGCGCTGATGAATCTTTCCTTGTTTTAAGCATTGAGGAGACCATCTTCTCACCTTACTTCCATGCTCCCATTGTATTAGTTAAGGCAAATACTGCCCTCACTCACCATGAGTGCATAATACAATCACATGCGAAGTAAAATGAAAGGAAAAACACTTTATTCATCAAATGGGAAAAACCAGTTTACATTGTCGCGATCGACCATCAATCCAACAATGAAACAAACAAAATAAACCAACTTAAAGAAGAAACAACTTCGTAAGCCAACATCTCAAGAAGACAGGGGACCATCCCCAAACAAAAGATCATAAGCTTCATCGCTGTGAGGCACCGAAGAAGGAGGAGAAGGCGGCTCAATCTTCACCTTCTTCAATAGCGGCCCTACTTCCTTCTGAGGAATAGGAGCTGTGTAGGACTTGGAGCAGCATTCCAAGGATAATAAAGGGAAGGATCAACTCCTCTAATCCATCTAGTCTCTTTGTCGGAATAAACCCTCATGCCCTTCTTGTGGATGCTAACTTCGGCTTCTGAATCAAGTAAGAATGGCGCCCCTAAGATCATCGGATTAGTGGTCTTGCTCACCAAGTTGAACTCTTGCATATGTGACCACTCACCAAGCTGGATAAAGACTGTGGTAACACCAAGAATTTCCTCTCGGTTTCCATTACCAACTATCACTGCATGTCCGCTAATGTTTCTTATAGGCAGCCCAAGCATCTTGGCTGGGTGATGGCTCATAAGATTTATCTCTGCTCCCGTATCAACAAGAGCCAAAAATCCAGCCCGCTTATCCACCATAACCTCAACATACAGTAGCCTGCTTGCAGGAGCGTTAGGAGCGAAATCAATATGTCCACACCAATGAAAATCCCGGACCACTTCCTTACCCTTAGCCACACACTTACGGCAATCTCTGATCAAGTGTCCCTTTTCTGTGCATGCGAAACATCCACTCCTATCTTCCAATCTCTTATCCTTTCTGTTAGTTCCACCACCCACAAGGTTACAAGGGGGTAAGTCTTCCCCTGAAGACCACTCTTTGAGATCCACCTTGGTCTCTCCCTTGGACATCTTCACCAAGAATTCTTTGTACACCTCATCGAACCCAACCACCTCAGAAAGAGCCTTAATATGCTCCATCTTAAGACTACATGTCCTCCTCAGCATTATAGTAATTTCAGGCTTAGCTTTGGGTCAAGATTGTACTTGATCATGCGCATCATCCGCCGATGAACCATGACTGCTACAAAAGAATCCTCTCGCCACTCTGCTCCTCTTTGCGCACGGTTGGTTTCTTGCTTCTTCTTGGTCACCTCCACTCTTGGAAAAAATCAAAGGTCTCACCTTTCTTGCTCCGTCATCAGCCCTGGTCACTTCTTGCCACGGTGTGCTATAGAAAACACCTCCATGCTTCTTGCGGTGGCTTCTCCCCTTGGTGGCTTCACCAGGCGCTTTGGGCCTCAAACCCTTGGCACTGACTTGAGCCTCTTCTCCCTTCAACTCGTTAGAATCACAACACTTTGGAGAAGGAGATGTGAGTGGAGAACCAAATCAAACCTGACCTACAATCTTGAAGGACTCCTTTGCGCTTTCAGCTTGCGCATTGCCAACCCCATAACCAGCCGAGTCTTGATCTTGTTCTTCTACCTTGACCACTCTCTGTAAGGGAGGTTTACTGCCCCTTAGACTAGTCTCGGACTCGCCATCAGTCTCGCCATCAGAAGAGGAAGTTGGAGGCGTCAAGGTTGCACCTTTTTGAATGCGCTTGGCCCTCTCTTCTTCTAGCCACTTCTTCCGACGCAAATTTCTCAAATGACCACCACAACAGCTTGCTGGTCTCATATTTGAGTTGTTGTTGGAGAAAAAGTCAAGACTTTGGAGGAGAAACATAATGTAGAAGGAAGAACACAAGTAATCAAGATCGCACCTTTATGGTTGTTGTTGACGGTACTAGTTGTTTGGTGTCATCCAGATCCGATCTTGGCACAACTTGTTTCACTTGGGAAGAACGTAGCTCTGATACCATGTTTGTCACACGATAAAATACTTGTATGGCCGGCTCAACTTACGCCCAAGTTGATCAGCCTCAACTCCCTTTCGATCGGTTCTAGCCAAGTCAACACCTTTGGTGAACACCAACGCTTACAACCATGCACTTTGCACCATGGAAAAGAAGAGGAACTTGAATGCAAAACCGCCCATAGCTTGACTTGCTAACCTTCTAGCCCATGTACCTCTTCAACCACCAAATCCTGTTGGTAGGTTTAGAGCTGGACAGCACAGTGAATTTAGCGTTGGTTAACTTCCTTTGACACTCCTACCACTTGCCCATCCTAGAACAAAGGTTGAGTCTGTAGCCTTGAACATTCGAACCCTTTTGTGGGATTAAGAAATAGAACTCCAAGCTCTCTTTGTTTCTCTTTTGCGGTTTTGATTTAGAAGCAAAGGTCCAACCTTTCTTTTTAAATCCCCTCTATTTTGTTACGTGAGTATAGTGGAGTGTAGTGGATTCACTCTAGCTTTTCAAACTCAGTTTGTATTCTGATTTTAAGAGCCTTCTCGCTTTGTATTTATAAGGGAGGAAGTGAACTTAGAATCTTAACAACCTTACTAGATAAGCTACCCATTCATCTTTAAGATAAATAGCTTTTATCTATTTGTTAGCTAAAATTGTGGCGCCCTCCTCCAAGGAGTATCACAACCAAATCCATAACCTCCTTCCTATAATTGTACTGCCTCCATTTGTATTTAAATACAATAAGTCAGCCCACAATTATCACAACAACAAGATATTAACCGCAAAGATAAATAATTAAGTTTGTTAGGAATCACCTATAACAACTTGCGCAAGGGAAGGAGAGAATATCTCAACCTCCTCCTTTTTATTTACCTTTCCCACATAATAAATTCAACCAGCTTTTTATCTTTAATGGCCGATTTTATTTAGAAGTTAGAAGTGTCTAGATTCACTCCAACAACTTAATAAGATAACCAGCAGCTAGAATTATTCCCACAATGTTCGAATTTAGACTTATAACCACTTAGGTAAAAGTCCTAAGGCAACTCCAAAGTTTACCGCAGTAAATATTCACATGCGGTAACAACCACAGTAAAAATCCAATTTTTACTGAAGCCCTTAACCATCCTTGCAACCGCCAATATATTTAGCAAAGAACATTTCTGAAGTCATGGAGATATTCGTGGAGAAGATCTCAACCGAATATAGCACAAAAATAGCAATCGAATTGCATTTCTAGGACTTTCGGACAAACCCTAGAAATTAGAGTTTCTCGGGTGACACAGCGCCTAGCGCCCACCGCGTGCCCGCGCTCCGTGTGCCTCGTTGCTGCCTTGGCGCCCAGCGCACGCAGCGAGTCCTCGCGCGCCCAAGCACACCTTAGCACCCAACGCCCGCGTCTTGGCAACGCGTGCTCGTGCCTTGTCTCGACATCACGGCGCTCCTACCCAAGCATGCCCTTAGCGCCTAGCGCTAGCACCTTGGCATCGCCCACGCATCATAACACACCCGTAAACAAGCTCTTGGCTCATGTCTAGGCTTGGCCTGGCATCACCCAGCACCCCTAGAACATGTCCTTAGCCTTGTCACCGTGTCGTGGCCCCTTGTCACTTGACCTTGCCCCACCTAGTCATAGCCAACGCCCGTGCCCAGCACTGCAGCGCCGGTGTCTTTGGATGCCGTGCTTGTCAAAGTTAACTTGTCCCCGTTGTAAGCTTGTCTTAACCCAGTCAAGACTAAGCCACAAAAACACCTTGGGTCAGATGGCAACCTTAACTTGTGCATCTCCTTTCCTTTGTTCTTTGCCTATGACACCTAGTGTCAACTTGGCTTTGCATGTGACTTCCATGATCCCTCATGGACCAACCGTCACTAGTCAAACCTCAGTCACAAAGACCGGTCACACCCACTTGCATTCAAGGTGAGCCTAGCTCACTGCCAAGTACCTGAGCCTTAAACTCATTACTTGTATAACCTCGTCAGGTTACCTAAGCGTTTTGACCAAGTGCTAGGGCCTCGAACCCATCACTTGTCTCCCGCGCATCGTGGCCAGCTCTCAGTGAGACAACCCGCATCTTGATGTGCGTAGCTCTAAGACACATACATGATATCTTGGCAAGCCCGGCTCCCAAATCTCCCTTGCATCGAGTAACACTTGGTGACCTCCACTACATGAGTTCCTTCTGGTCAGGTTGGGTTAGGGCTCAGGCCATCACCCCTATGATTAAGAATTGTGACAGTATCCCTTGTTAGGTGGATTTCCCTTGGTGATTGTCTGGGAATTCTATCCCGTTCGTTGGACATTAACGTACTCATGTTGGGCATTTGCCTTACTATGTATATGCTGGGTATTCGTTCCAGCTATCATGTTTATCCCTCGTGATTCTTGAGACATATACGATGTCCTTACTTACTAGTCAGTGCACTTCGCACTTCCCGACTCTTAAACATTTTCTTGAAACAAATTCACTAATTCCTTTAGTCTTGTCGACTTAACTGGGTTCTTTACTTCAATATTCGCGGTAATCGGTTAATATTTGCAGTGCTGACCATTGTATGGAGTCAACTACTCCCCGTGTTCCGTACTCCACTCGTATACATATGTGGGGCACCCTACTGATACATTACTACTTACCTGACTAACTTATAAATAAGTTTGTCAGGCCCGCAAGCTCCTTCGGAGTGCGGTCATCCCACATTTCGTTTTTGTACACTCGTAGTGCTCGTCACACGCCTATGTGGAGTATTCTGTTGTCAACTCCTCTTATATCGCCATATGATAACATGCATTCAGTACTTCCCGAACTTAATCAAGGGAAGTTTATCCACTGTTTTTATTTAGTACGGGTTCAATCCATTCCCTCGGGTTGATACCCTCGGGTTGTAGGATTTTTCTAAGGTTGCTCGAACGCAAACTAGGTATAACTTACCTACTGTGTGGCGCTGAGGCCGGCGTAGGTCTTCTGGTTTTTGTTTTAAAGAAAATATGAAGTTTGAGAGAAATTTGGGTTTAAAAGAAGGTTTGAATTAAATATGAGTTCGTAAGAAAATTTGGTTTTGAAGGAGGGTTTGAAATAAATCTGAGTTTAGAAGAAAGAGTTAGATTTAAAAGAAATTCTTCATGGTATTTAGAATGTCTTCTCGCCTTGACCGAGTCTAGCTTCTTGCTGACTGGTGGTCCTATAATTGTTTCACTCGCCTTCGTAGTACTTTACTAAGCACTTCATAGTCATTAGAATTTTCCCGAATAGCCCCGTTATAGTAGCACTTGCCATGGCAAGTGCGCCATGCTAGCTGGTTATCGGTTCAACACATACTGGTTGCGGTACAACTTTTATCATTACCATATTCGGTGGCCTTGTTGGCTCTTCCTTTGATCTTACAGTCTTGATATTAAATCTTCCGAGAGACTCTCATTGGTCTTGATATGGTAGTCGTTAACTAGGGTGGCTCTCCACTCACTTAACGTTGTGTTCGTCCTTAATGTTCGTCCCCACGCATTTGCCGTGGTTACCGAGACTTGCTTCTTGTTTAGGTACTACGTCGTAGTCCTATTGAAGTATGTTTCATAAGTACTCCCATAGTTGTCTGAACTATGATAATTGGGTTTTACAGCCTCTTTGGTGTTATAGGTTAGAAGTTATCCAACCTTGACTATTTCCTTAGTTGGTTAGTACACGGTTGGCAGTTTTATCTAACAATTTTGGTACATGTGTCTCGGGTCTCATTACTTCACCTATCGGCTTCTTTGCACGGCTAGTGCGTTACTTCTTGATGGTCAGTCATGGTTCTCTCGACTGCTAAGCATGTCGACCCATGCTGCCGGATATTTCATCCTCCTATGCATAAGATTCTTTAATTCTCCGCTAATAAGTACGGTTAACGTCGTTCAGACGGGAACCATCTTCAGGATTTCCCGTTCTCGGGATCTATCGTACGACCGTTCCTCGTTCTTACAGAAATATTTGATAACATCCAGATCGGGTTTTCACGAGTAAGAGAGGACTTTCAGCTCTCTGGTGTTCTTCCCGAGTTATAAAACGGGGGTTGTGAAGGGGGGTATGGATGTTGTAGGTATCCCATACACACGAGGAATGCCTAACTAGCGTATCTCTCACGCTATCACTCAACCCTTAACCCAAAGTCTTAAACTCCTAACTCAGTACTTCCTAAGCTCGGTATTTCCAGTCATCAGAGCGATACTTCACTCTGATACCACTTTTTGTAACACCCCAACTATAAACTCCACACTTAACCAGTAATTACAGTAGAAAATACATCATAAACACTAATAAAAAAGGGCGGTGTTACACGCCGTTAGCCACCCACATAACTAACAAGGCTAATACTTACACAATGTACCGGTCTGATGGACTAGATTACCGATTGCTACACTTTACATTACAATTCCATTTTTAAAATGAAAACAAATACAATTACAATCCAACTGTACCAAGTCTATTACATTCCATTACCATTAACAAGTTCGGTCTCACTTTATTAACTAATACACCTAACACAACATACACTACCCATGCTCCGCCATTCCCGTCCTACTCTCGAACGAAGGGCAACTTCTTTGTACCTGAAAAGTAATGGGTGGCCCCAAAGGGGCTCAGCACCTTTGTTGGTATGGTAATCGTGCAGCCCGCATACTACCGGGCCACACACAACTATTTGTTGTTGAGCATGCGGTTGATTATATTTAAATCATGTATGGAAAACTATAAACACACACTACAAACAACAGGTAATCAATACAGAAATACGGTTATCAAGTACAACACATTAACGTTTACTAAATCACTTTACTTGGCCTTTAGACCATGAGGGTTTTTACATCAAGGGCTCCATTCTTATTGGTTAACACTTACCCGTCTATTCGGGTTACACATATTTACTTCTTATAATAACGTGGGGTTTGGTATTGGTGATCAATGTACTCAACATAAAAACATACATCACACATTAACATACACACAACATGGCTCAGGAAGAGTCTCGTTAGGACTCGGAATGAAATGAGGGTTAGCCAACTTATTAGAGCCTAGAGAATATTTTTATTCTCATGTTGAGCTCATCACATAATAACTTACTGTTCTTCTTAGAGAACGAATACTTTACTTAAGATGTGTCGGATATAATATAGCTCCGAACACACCGTACACAATCATTTTACTTAGATGTGTCGGTCATAATATAGACCCGAGCACACCATACACAAATCTCCCTAGCCCTGAATAATAGTCAAGGTAGGAGAGCCAGCTATTGGCTCGTGGGAGATTGAATTCCAAGAAGGAAAATAACCTAACAGAGAGGGAGTTGAATCATATATAAATATCAACTCCCAAACACACGCGCGCGACCGGGACTCCCGGATTCCTCACCCCCCAAATACACATTAGTTAGAAGCTCCCTCCAAGGGGCTTATTACAACAAATTTTCATTAGAGTTAGTCAAGTGCGGTTAGGCACACAGGGGTGGTAAGATACCATTCGTCATACATGAACCAAACATCAGTCGTTACACAACGACATACTCAAAGGGGTAAACACACATCACACACAGCCACATTATAAATAACGCACAGATAACCGTAGTTAAAACATTCCCGTAGGTTGGGATGTTTAAATCCGAATACTGATCTCTTATGTGATCCTTAGGTCGGTTAACTACAGTTCAACACATATTCGAGGTTAAACGGTATCGGAACAAAGTACGCCACATAATTGAATTACTGTAAACTCATTTCATGCTTTATCTTGTAAGGTGGCAAACATTCAGAAAATCAAGTTGGCACACAAGCCGGTGTAACCCGGTAGGACACTTGTTGTAAGAAAACCATACCTTACACCATAGGTTACTCTACCGTGTCCCCGAGGACTTACTTCAACGCATCACCTCACGCTCCCCGGGTAGGTTCCGAACAACTGGTATTATTTCAAATGTTTCTATTAACATCTAGATCTTACAGTATGTAAACTTCTATTACTCCCGTACTTAACCTCGTTGTCCCTTTATCCTTAACTTACTTATCTGATCTTAAGTTCACAACTTACACATTCACTTCTAGCACTTGTTTACACTTCTTAAGGCCTTTACATGTCACCAAACAAGGCCTAAACATCATCTAAAACCATTACCATTCACTTCCCCATCTTTAAAACACTTTAAAACACATTCTGTGACAATTTTGCACTGGTCCGGGTTTGTGTCCAGGATTACAAACCCGGACCAATCCCGGAAATCAGTTTCTGCCCATTTTTACATGTGGTCCGGGTTTGTGTCTGGGGTTATAAACCCGGACAAACCCCTGGGATCACTTTCTGGCATGTTTTTGAGGTGGTCCGGGTTTGTGTACCGATTCGCAAACCCGGACCAACCCTGGAACTGTCAAATTTTACAGTTTTTGAGTAGTTTTCAACCCCTAATTCACCCCTAATCATTTAATCCCACATGTTTTTACATGTTTAAACACCCTAAAACACTCCTTAATCATGCTCTAAACCTCTTCAAATCATTGGTCAAATTCATTTGCCCAATTCTTGCTTAATTTCTACAAACTTTCATTCTCACATTTTGCACTTGGCACTCTTGTGCGTTTACCAACCTTTCTCTTGATGGTTTACCTTACTCTCAACCCAAGTGACCATTCCAAATCATTTCTAGACACTTGCATTAACTATACCGAAGTTCATTCTCCATTTTCAAGGTTATGCACACTAAGCCTTCTCTAGAAATTTCAAGCCTTTCCTACACATCTTTGCTACAGATTTTTGCATCTCTCCAACCCATTCTCCATTTACCATTTCAAGGTTGTTCATCAACTCAACTCTACTCCATAAACGCCTAAGTCCTCCAATTCACCAAGTCACCTTAAACACTTAGTTTCTACTAAAAATTTGCCATAGTTTCCCCATAAACCTAACATATCCAAATTCATCATCTTCCTCACCTAAACCAAAATATTCATAATTCCACACAAGCTAACCAAACTTAAACGCAACTAATGAAATCCATAAAGGATTCTACCAGAACATAAAAACTCATCCAAATCTCATTATACACATTATAATGCACTAATCTCAAATGCATGGCACTTAGGCCCTTAAATCACAAGCAATGCACAATGCATTAAACATCATCACAATCTTCTCTTCTAAACATCAAACACACTTCCAACACAATTTTTTTGATTCATTATTTTATTTACCCAACCCAAGATTCTCGGAAACATTGTAAATAGACATCAAGGTAGGTTATTTACCTTGGTCCCCCATTTTCTCTTCCAATATCCACCTCTTCTCTCTCTCATTTATCTTGGCTCCAAAACCAGCCAAGGCCAATTCCAATTGCCCAAATCTCTAGAACTACATTCAAATAGGGAATGGGACTAATTAACATTACTTGGACACCTTAATTAATCCAAAACAAGGAAGGGTGCTTAAAGCACAAAATTAGGGCATTACCTTGTAACCCTAGACTTGAGTTTGGTCAATCAACAAAGCAAGGCTCCAACTCCTCATTTGAATAATAAAACCAAGCTAGAAATAGAAAGGGAGCAACAATGGAGGTTCAAAACTGTGCAAAACCGGTAAAGCTAGGAAATGGAGAAAAGATGAGTATTTTTGGATTTTTCTTACCTTGGAATAAAGAGGATGTAGCCTAGCTCAAGAAAATGTGAATTCCTATTCAAATGGTTTATACCCATGGTGGTCAACATTGAGCTTTTGAGATTTGGAAAAGATAGAAATGATCACCAAGATGAGGGGAGTAATAATATGTATTTATTTTGTTGTTTTGAGTTGATTTGGGCTTGAACAAGGGAGAAGAAGAGTGAGCTGGGTGAAGAGGAAGGAAATCGCCATTGGAGGGAAAAGAAAACAGAGATAGAGCTCTGCAGGAAGAAGAAATCGTGAGGAAGGGAAATGGAAGAGAGAGAAAAGTGAAAAGCACTTTTGTACTTTTGCTTTACTTTATTATTTGTCTTTTGTGACTAAAATAGAAATAGAATAAGAGGGGGAGGAGTATAAAACGTGAATACATGCTGGAAGGGGCCAGATTTTATCAAAAATGAGTGAGGGCATTTTGGTCTTTTAGCAACTAATACCCCATAAGTCCCCGTTTGGCACTATTCACTAGCCTGGGCGTTTTCCGGATTTTTTTCCGTTTCTTTAATTTTATGGTTCTTAGACCTTCATTATTGTTTAATTATAGTTATATGATCAACTATAATTTTTACGGGGTCATTTGACTATTTAAAGTCGCGTTTTCGGGTTCCCTCGAAAAAACGCGCTTTAAGACTCCGTTAGTGTTTTAACGCATTATTTGGATCCGTTTTCTTCGGGAATTTTTCCCACATGTTCTAAGTGTGTAATTAGGGTATAAAAATATATTTATAAGCCTAGTTAACGTTATATACCTCCTAAGATAATTAAATACGTTTTTGTTTTGTTTTGTGACTTTTACGCGTTTTCCTTTTTCTTTTGGTTTTACTTTCTTCACCAATATTCCCAAGGACTTAATTAGCCTTAGAAAATCATAAACATATTTAATTAACACATTAAGGTTTGGGGTATTTCACAGCCTCTTCACTCTTTTAAGATATTAAACGTCTCATAGACTAGCATACCAAACCCAAAACTTCTCGAAACTCCGAACCCTTCTAAATCTCAAACGCCTCAAATATATTCAAACTCCACAAACATCAAAACTTCCAAAAAACCCAAAATCGTGAACTACGTAAGGTCTGATCTCAATAGGGAGTTTGGTACGTAGGCAGCCGACACAGGGTGCGACCCTATTCCAATCAAAGACCCTTTCCCCTTCTAAGGTGGCTCTCATATCTCTCAAACCTTCTTCAACTCCCACAAAATTCAAACCATCAGACTTCAAGTCTTGTCTATTCACTCAACCTTAGACTTTTCTAAATCTTCATACTATATTCATTCGAATTCATCAATTCTTCCTCTTGGCGCTAGCTTGGCAGAAAAGCTCGCCTCATCCACTCTCTTTCTCCCTTCCCATCCTATTCCTATCCTTGGCTCTTAAATGAATCTCTCTAAAAAGGTTTTAAAAGAAGGCAATTCCGACAATTGGAGACCGAGGTTTCCTCGGACACCAATTCAAAGTTGTGGTCATTGCCACTTCCAAGGGGTGTAACCGAGTACGAACCCAACATAGAATCTCTCACATGACCAGATAAGTCCTATCCATAGGCAATAAATCATCAGAGTCAATTAACGGTTCTTAGAACCCTTCTCCTCCCTTCCTAGTTCCTTAGGTCAAACTAGGTGGCGACTCTAGTCAATTTCCGCCCTTAGGGCATAAGTCCACGTGGAGCCCATTGAGAGCGGGTGTAGTGTTCACTAACACTCCCCATCAAGCTTTATGGGAAAGATGGACGATAAAGTAGGTATTAGAGGGATGCCAGAATAACGAGTTTTCACCCTCTACAAAATGACATTTTCTAGGATCTCAACTTTTCAGTCAGACCATATTTAGATAGACCCCTCTCATACCAAAAATATCACCGTCCACACACATACAATCAATCATAGTGCAACAAAAGTGCACATACAAACCAAAGTACAACAAAAGTGCACTTATAATCCAAAAATAAAAAGGCTCTACCCCCCAAAAATAGGGGTACGCCCACGTACCCTAGACTAGACTATCTAGTTGATAAACAAAGAAGGGTATTTCACCCTCATCTCATCTTCCAACTCCCAAGAAGCCTCCTTAACCTTGTGGTTCGACCCAATAACCTTCACAAGTCTCACTGACATGTGGCGAGTGTCTCTAGTCATCGTATCCAGTATCCACTAAGGTGTCTCAATGTATCTCTTGGTCGGGTTTAATGCTAGCTTGTCGGGCTGTAGGACATGAGAATGATGGGCCATGTACTTCTTAAGCTGGGAGACATGAAAGACATTGTGCACATTTCCCAACTCTGCAAGCAAGTCCAGCCTATATGCAACTGGGCCTACCTGTTCCATGATCCTATAAGGCCCTACAAATCTCGGGCTCAACTTGCCCTTCTGCCCAAATCTGAATACGCCCTTTGTAGGTGATACTTGCAGAAATACTTAGTCGTCCACAATGAACTCCAGGTCTCATCGTCTCTCATCAGCGTACGACTTCTGCCTATCCTGAGCAGCCCTCGTATTATCCTTGATCTATTGAACCTCTGCTTGCACCTGCTCTAGGTACTCGGGTCCTATGATGGCCGTTTCACTCGACTCATCCCAACACAATGGCATACATAATGGTATGCCAGACAAGACCTGGAAAGGAGACATCTTGATCAAAGCATGATAGTTATTGTCGTACGAGAACTCGATCAGATGCAACCTATCTTCCCAGCTTCCCTGAAAATCCAAGGCGCATGCTCTAAGCATGTCCTCAAGTGTCTGAATGGTCCTCTTTGACTGACCATCTGTCTATGGATGAAACATTGTGCTGAGCTTCAGCTCTGTGCCAAGCACTTCACGTGTAGTTCTTCAATATCGAGAAAGAAATCTCGTATTTCTGTTTGACACTATAGTCTTCGGAAAACCATGGTGCCTCGTGATCTCTTTATCAAACAACTCTGCCAACTTTTGCACCTTCCAGGTGTCCTTCATCGGTATGAATCTAGCCACCTTGGTCAATCGATCACAACAACCTATATCATGTTCAGTCCTCCCCTAGCAGGTGGGAGTTCGACTATAAAATCCATGGAGATATCATAGAATTTGCACTCTATGATCGGTCTGTATCATACCCCATGTATCCTATGCTTGAACTTCACCCTCTAACAGGTGAGGCATCTCAGCAAAAGTCGGTCACATTCTTCTTTATCCTGCTCCACCAAAAAACGCTTCATGTCCTTGTACATCTTTGAAGCTCCGGGCGGACGAGCATAGAGGAACAATGTGACTCTTGTAGTATGCGCTCCTTCAGCTCTGAGTTGTCCTATGGAATGCACAACCGACCATTCAACCTAATCAACCCATCATCGTGTAGCTGGAATTCTGTTATTCCCAAAATTTTGACCCCCCAGTGTAGGGTTTCTAAAGCTTTAGTGTTGCAAGGGGTACTCTAGTCAAATGATGAGGAATCCCGGTTCGATCGGCGTGTTCCGGAGTGTTAGTGACAGCTTAATCACCCCAAGGGATATTTTCATAATTTTTAGGGCTCCTAAGCCACCCTATAAGCTTTCTCTCTCCTCCAAAAATGACTCAAATAAACTCGGAATACTTTAAGATTTTGATACATGATAGGGGGTGACATTTGAAGCATAATGTCCTTGGAATTTTGATTTTTTGAACATCCAATAATTTTCTAGTAATTTTTTTATTGAATCTAAGGAGAAGTTGAATTTAAAAAATATTCCGATATCTGAAAATTCCAAATTCTCTTTAAAAAATCAGAAATATCTTCCTTTACATGTGGTTAAAATTTCATAGTCAGATTCTTTTCAGAAAGTCACTTAGCTAAGACTTCGGTAAATCTCGGTTTTTACTGAACTATTCTATGTTTAGTGACATCTATTTAAGGAGCCTTATCCCTTCACCAAATCAGATCATGAAGAACCGTAGATCATCAGAAAACACATCCATCACAAAACTCACACGTTGTTCAACATTCGAACACCGAATTCTCACTAAAATTCACCGAAATCAACAAAACACACTTTTCAACTCCTAACACTTCAATAATCATCAAATCACCATCAAACCACCCCAAAACATGAAGAACAACCTCAACTTGTAAGGGTAAAAAACTGGACTCAAACTCCACCCAGAAACGACTCCGGCGAAGCGCCGAAAGACTCCCGACGTGAAAAATCTAATCAATCTCGACCGTGAAATAGGTTGGAGTCCTAATTTCTTAACTCCCCACAACTTGATTAACCTTGTATTAAAATTTGAGCGCAAACCGACTCTTTTCTGATTCTGGATTGTCGTTTGCTTTCAGTTCTGTCCAATAACTTGTTTGCTAAGTTTCATCACTAATTTGAATTCAAACTGATATCTTTTGAGCACTAACATATTGGAATTATTTCAGGCTATGTACCCATAAATATTTTGCCGAAAACACCGCCAGACGGCGGTGGAAATTAGGTTTGTAAAAAATTTTTAGGTTTTTCTAACTCATGTCTGGGCCCATTCAATTTTTTTATCTTTTTGCAAATTCAATTTTTCTATTTAACTAGGTTTACTAGGGTCCGTGGGTTTGAACATTAGGTCCGTGGCCACGGACGGAATCAAAATTTGACATAACTCTGCCTCCGAAACCCTAGTTTAGGCAATTTAAACTTTCACTTTAATTTTCAGTAAAAAACGTCAAAAATATAAAACAATTCAGAAACATGCGGACTTAGGTTAAAACAACTTGGTATCAAGCCATAATAACTAAGTAGAGGAAAAATAACCTAAAATGGGTAGTGAAAGTGATTTGAACCCTGAATAAGTCGAATACCAAGACCCCGATCCCGAACTCTACCTTTCCTAATTTACCCTAGGATAAAATTTGGTGGCGACTCTAATTAGATTCCAGTGAGCTAACTTAGGACTTAGTAATTAATGTTTATGACATAGTTATTAAGCTTAGGTTATAAGTGGACCTAGAACCCGACCAGATCCTAATCAGCTCTAATCAACATAGGATAGGGTTCAAAAATCGAGGCTCATAGAATGACGACTCTGCTGGGAACAAATTCTTAATTTTAACTTGTATAATCTTAAGAAAGAGGGCTTAACTCAAAAATTATTTATTTACGGCTTTTATTAAAGTGTTTTTTACTGTCATAAGCAATTTAAATTTATGTACATATGCATCATATGAGAGCGAGGGTCCAAGCAAGCCGATTTCACCCCGGAACCCACCTTTGGCGACCCCTGTCAGGGACTCACCTTTTAAGGTGATGTGAATAAGTGCGGGAAAAGAGGAGGATGTCGTCTAACTACATCTCCTTAATATTTGGGCTTTAGCCCCAAGCATTTTCCTGGCAGTGCCCTTACCTAGCCCTTTGTTTGGTCAGTCAAAGACCCGACCGTAGACACACACCTTTGGGTGATGTGAAAAGAGTGGGGAAGCCCAAAGAGAATAGCGTGCAAGCCCTATTTCTTTGCAGTGACCTGGGCCCAAGCCCCAACCATCTCTCCGGATCGATCTTTACCCAGGTTCGCTAAAGCGTCTAGAGAGGACTTGTTGAGCTTGTGTGAAACTTTGCTTGCTTGTGTGATCGGCCCACTTCCAAGCCTAGAAATTGATATGAACTTTTCCTACATCAACCGAGCCCAACCCGAATTTATGGCTTTATTGTTTACGACCCAAAGGCCCTGTTTGGTTTAATATGTGAGTCATTTGGGCTTCGGCCCAAAAGTTTAGATTTAGGTGATTTCTCTTGCGGCCAAATTTGAAGTATCAATTTAGTTCAAGGCCGATGAAAAACAAATTCACCTAAAGTAATCCATAAGATATGAAAATCAATCAGGCATTTCCATTTCGGTCCAAGGCCTATTCTAGTCTAGGTAAACTTTTCATTTGGGCTCTAGCCCAAAATCCTACATCTAGGTGTCATATTTTTTATGCCCAATCAGAACCGTTTGTTTAGGTTTCGACCCATTCGAATCCAAGATAGTTTACGTAACTCATTCATTTTTAGTTTCTGGCCTCAAGGCTCAACAAGAACATTAAACGACGCTTAGACTTCAAAGTTTCTCTCTCGGTCCAGTGGCCCATTCACAGTCAATGTAGCTTACTTCAGCCAGTTTGCTTCACTTTCAGATTAGGGGTATTCAGGCTCACACATCCGTTATAGTCTTGGAATCACTCTAGCCCATGCACCTCACTCTCAGTTTGGAAAAGATTTAGGCCCAGGTACCTCATACATAACCCATAGGCATTCATAGTCCTGACGTTTCACGGAGCCTACTCAAAGTTTAGAAGGAAGATGATCACAGTCATCTCAATGGCGTCCCAACGGCCGAGAGCTCGAGTCTTCAGTACGTTGGCATCAAACAGTTCAACATCATTAGAAATTTCTATTTTAATAGTTTTATCAATTAAGTACTTTTCTTTTCTCGATTAGACATTCTTCAAACTTTTATGGTAACTAGTTTCCTTTATTGTTTTAGGTAGTTTCCCTAAGATTATAATTCTCAAAGTTATCTTTTCATTCATGAATAAAAGCGTAGTTCTGTTTTCATAATTTTTGTGCATTCATTCAGCTAAACAAAAACAAAAAAAGAAATGAAGACCATTCATGCATTTCAAGAAAAAGGATCACGAGATATTCATTTTCTGGCATTAGAACAAAACAATTTGTCTTTTTTGCTTCCAAAAGGGGGAACATGTCCGTCCAAACATCATCACGGAACATCCAAAACAACCCCACAAAGTGGTCCTAATTCTATATCTGTTTAAGTGTTGTCATAAACCCCATATCAATACTAGGGGAAATCTGAGATTAGGTTCATCATCTTAAATCTTTTGTTTAAACGTGTGAACAAGTCTCTGAGTGAAAATTTGCGGGAGTGTCTTGAGTGGAAAAACCATGAGCGAATGAGTGTGTCATTTTCACACGAATCCAGTGAGACCACATTCAAAGGTAAATAAAACGCCATAACTCTGACCGAAGGAGATACTTTGTAAATTTACGCTTAGACCTGTGAAAAGTAACAAAGAACAGATACATAACTACTAGGGACGACTGTGAGCCTCGATTTTAAACCCTACCCTAAGTTGATTAAGGCTGATTAGGATCTAACCGGGTTTTAGGTCCACTTATAACCTAAGATTAATAACTATGTCATATAACAATAATTATTAACACCTAAGCTAGCTCACTGGAACCTATTATGAGTCGCCACCTAATTTTAACCTAGATCAAATAGGAAAGGAGGGTTCGGTTCGAGGGCTAGGTATTCAACTTATTTAGGTTTCAAATACTTTCATTATCCTTCCTAGGGTCGTTTTTTTTTCCTCTACTTGGTTTATTTAACGCGCTTCTACAAGTTGTTTTAACCTAGGTGCGCGCTTTCTGTGTTTTTTATTTTTTAAACGTTTTTTGACAGAAAATTAAGTGATATTAAAGTTACCTAAACTAGGGTTTAAGAGGCAGAATTAGGTCAAATTTGTTTCCTCCGTCCGTAGCCACGACCTAATATCCGTAACCACGGACCCTAGTTAACCTATGTGAAAATAAAAGTCGATTAAGCGAAAAACAAAATTTGAAAAGTCCGGGGCCACGGACAGGATGTCCGTAGGCCCGACATAGTTTAGCAAAACCTACATTTTTAAAATTTTTAAAATCACGCCGCAGTCCGTGGGTGTCCCTGGCCACGGACACCCACACCAGGGGTTTTATGGTGGTTCCCGAAGGTGTTTTTTTCAAAATTTTATGCACGTGTAGCCTGAAAGATGTACAATATTTAGTAATTGAAAGCTCGCAGTTTGAAGTCGAATTATGTACGAAACGTGATAAACAAGTAACAAGGCAGAAGCAAAAGTAATCTATCGAAGCCGAAAAGGGTTGGTTTGAGCCCAAAATTTAGCAGAGAGTTAATGAGGTTGTGGGGAGTTAGAAAAGTAGATTTATAACCTATTTTACCTTCAGATTCGTGGTGTTTCTTCACGTCGGGATTCTTCGGTGGCCTCGTTGATGGCCGATCCAGAAGAACTTCGAACCCAGCTTCTGACTCCTTGTTTTTCTTGATTTTCTTCACGTTTTGGTGCTGTTTTGGTGAGGGTTTGGTGATGGATGGTGTTGTGGGAGTTGAAAAATGTGTTTTGGTGTTGATTTTGGTGAGATTTCGGTGTTTGATTATGGCTCTGGAGTTCAAAACGTGAAGAGAAAGAGACGGCTGCCTTCTTTGAGAGTCTAGGGTTCTTGAGGTTCTGATTTGATCATGGGATAAGGTTCCTTAAAGATAGAAAAATCCGGTAAAAACCGAGATTTACTAACGTTTTAGCTCAAGGGCTTCCAAAAGGAATTTGATTATAAAATTTTACACATGGGTAAAGGATGATATTTCTGATTTTTCTAAAGTGGAATCAAATTTTTTGGATATTGGGATATTTTTAAATTCAATTTCTCGTCAGATTCAGTTGGAAATTGCTAGAAAATTATTGGAAATTCGAAAAATTAAAATTCCAACGCCATTATGCTTCAAATGTCATCCTATATCATGGGTTAAAATTTCAAAGCATTTTGAAATGATTTGACCCTTATTTGGGGAGAGAGAAATCCTATAGGGGCTTAGGAGCCTTGAAAAATTACGAAAATGCCCCTGCAGATGACTAAGCTGTCCCTAGTACTCTGAAATGTGCCGATCGAACTGGGAACCCTCGCTACTAGCCTATTAGTAGAGACTCTCTTCTGGGAGGTTGAAATTTTGGGTACAACAGATTGCCCCCCGTTAACTAGACCTTGTAATGGAAATGAAAAGGCTAGTTCATGCTTGAGTGATACCCTAAAATTTTGGATCTTAAAAGACCCCACATGCAATTGAAATCCGACAAGTTGTGTCGAGCTATTCTAAGGCGCTGACTACCTATGAGTAAAGTAGAAGGGTGTCGAGCGGTTCTAAGGCGTCGACCACCTAAAGGCAATAATGATGTAATGTCAAACTATTCTAAGGCGCCGACTACCTATAAGGATGATATGATGTCAAGCTATTCTAAGGCGTTGACTACCTATAATGAATGAGATGATGTCAAGCTATTCTAAGGCGCTGGCTACCTATAATGAATGAGATGATGTCAAGCTATTCTAAAGCGCTGACTACCTATAATGAATGAAGTGATGTCAAGCTATTCCAAGGTGTTGACTACCTATCAGTGATTGAAAATTGGTGTTGGGTCGAGTTCTTCTATTCTGGTGAGTTCTACTACTCTGATGAATCTGAATCTTTGGCTGAGAATCTGTATCCCTGTATCTTTGGCTGAGAATCTGTATCCTTGTATCTTTGGCTGACAATCTGTATCTCTGAAGAATCTGTACCTTCGGCTGAGAATCTGTATCCTTGAAGAATCTATACCTTCGGCTGAGAATCTGTATCCCTGAAGAATATGTACCTTCGGCTGAGAATCTGTATCCCTGAAGAATCTGTACCTTTGGCTGAGAATCTGTATCCCTGAAGAATCTATACCTTCGGCTGAGAATCTGTATCCCTGAAGAATCTGTACCTTCGGCTGAGAATCTGTATCCCTGAAGAATCTGTACCTTCGGCTGAGAATCTGTATCCCTGAAGAATCTGTACCTTCGGCTGAGAATCTGTATCCCTGAATAATCTATACCTTCGGTTGAGAATCTGTATCACTAATTTGTGATGAGAAATCTCGTATGGATTGATGCAAGGTAAATTTTATGCAAATGATCATGATGAAAGTTGATTATGAAAGTGCCAAACATGGCAATGATGATGTTTATGAAACCGAAGTGTTTGAAGGAAAATTGTGCAGGACAAGAAATTGCTGAAAAAGGTGCCAAGCGTGGCAATGTTTAAAGGAAATTCTTTCTACTGAAAAGGAAAGTGAAATTATCGTTTCCTGACTAAAGATTTTATACTCGTAATTTATCTCCTAGGAGATGAGCTTGCCACTGGTGTGGTGTTATGTTTAATGTGGAGATCTCTTGAGTGGTGATCAAGGCTTATGACGGGCCATGGAATTTATGTGGAGGTGAGGGCTTACTTGGGCCTGTATGGTGTATCATGTGAAAGTAAGGGCTTATGCGAGCCGGTGGTGTACGAAGGTAAGGGCTTATGCGGGCCGGTGGTGTGTGATGGTGATGGTGATGTTTGAGCTTTGGGTTCCAATTGGTGTTGTCACAGCAATTGTTGGAACCAACAATTGCCCCCAGTATTTTTAGACAATCTGAGCTAGAGTTCATGGCAATCGATCGGAACGATCTATTGCCCCCAGTATTTTCTTTGGTTAAACATGCGAACAAGTCTCATCCTCACAAGGTCAAGGCGTATGTTTTGATGTGGTGCTTCCTAACCTACACTCGACGTGTTTGGTGTTTGCACTCGTTGGTTACTTACGGTCACAGCTTCTAGACCATTAAATCTGACATTTGATGGATTTACGCATTCGATCTATTACTTTCACGTTATTAGATACACAACTATCAAGTCAGAAGTATTTAAAGCTTATAACGTGGCCATAGGGTGTGATGAAAGACGACGGGATCATAGAGGGGATATTTGAGGTATGTGGAGATTAAATGGGTGACCAAAGCTGCAACTTGTGTCTTCTCTCAGATTCATCTTCCTTGTCTTGAAGTCGTCTAGCTGCTTCGTGTTGACGTTGTTTTCGAGCTTCTGGACCTGGACTTTTGAGGTTGTCCTTTACACTATTTCTCTTTTTGTCATTCGGATTTCTTCGAGGCACTTCGGGTTTGCCTTTTTGCTCTATGCTTTCTTGACTTCGCCTTCAGGGTTCTTGTGTCTCCCGATTTTGAGTTTTGAGAGCTGTTTTGATGTGAGCTCTTTGGATCCTGTGTCACTTTGGGACCATTTGCGGATCAATTCGTCATGCTGATAGCGGCTTTGCTTCTCTGGACTGATGAAAACGTTATCTGAGAGTTAGGCTCCTCGCTTCCTTTGGTCACCGGGTTGGTTATTCATCATGGGCTGGCTTGTTCTGTGGAGCTTTGCAACATCGAAAATGGATATATGAAAGGCTCGGCGGGGGTGCCTAGGGTTTAGTGTCAGGGTTCACAAGCTTTTGGCTATGTGGTGCTATACCTAGGTGCTTCGTCATCCCTAATAGTTGTGTATCCATTCTTTATTACTTTTCGCAGGTCTAAGAGTAAATTTACCAATTCTCTCCTTCGGTCGGAGTTATGCCGTTTACCTTACCTTTGAATGTGGTCTCGCCGAAGTCGTGTAAAAATGACACGCTTGTTCACTCTTGGTTTTTCCGCTCAAGTCACTCTCGTGAATTCTGACTCTGAGACTTGTTCGCATATTTAAACGAAAGGTGAAAGACGACGAACTTAAACTCATATTACCCCCAGTATTTATCCAGGGTTTATAACAACAATTTGATAAATGTATACTTGAACCGCTTCGTGGGTTGTTGGGATGTTTTGGGGTGAGTAGTGGTGTTTGGTTGGACATGTTCATCTTTTTAGAATAAAAGACAAGTCGTTTTGTTTAGTTGCCAAGAAATGACCGTTTCATGAACATTAGTTTTGAGCAAGATGATTTGGTTGAAGGTGCAATGTGAACGAACACATTTCTTTTATTATCATTTTTTGTGATTACAAACTGAAAAAGCCAAAAAACTGAAATTTTAAAATCTAAACTTCATTAAAATAGAAATGTGATCAACTTCTCACAAAATTGAAAAGAGTAAACAAAACACTACTAGAATTTTGCCTACTCAACAAACTGGAGTCCTTGCTCGATAAGGTCCTCAATCTTGTGCTTCAATGCTCTGCAGTCGTCAGTACTGTGTCCTGGTAATTGATGAAACTGGCAGAACTGATGGAGATGTTCCCCGGCTTGGGTGATCCCAGGACTAGGTGTGAGAGGCTGTAGTAAGTCTAGCTCTTGTAGCTTCACGAGTGCTTCACTAAGAGGCCGACCAATGTCGGTAAACTGTCTCGGTGTAGAGAACCTCTTGGATCGGGGTGAGGCCTTGATGCTCCGCTTTGCAGCACTGGGTTTTGGTATGGTGCTCACTTGGCATGAAACTCGAGCTGCTTTGGCCGGTCCTAACTTAAAGGTCTCGATACTCACACCCTGGGCTTTGGGTTGTCCCAGCTTCAGCTCGCCTTTGTGAATCTTCTCTTCCATGACTCTTACCTGTCCCATTAGCATGTCGAAATTGGGGAAGTATGTGCAACTCAGCTCGTTGTTGTATTGTCCCTGCATATTGTTCATAATCATTCGAATTTGTTCATGCTCATCCATTTTTGTAGGCATAGTAGCAGCCTTCATCCTCCACCGTTTGATGAAGTCGGACATTGATTCGCTGTTTCCCTGCCGGGTACTGGCAAGGTCGGACCTGGTGACTTCAAGATTCTTAGCATACTCAAAATGGTGCAGGAAAGCCTCACAAACCTCTTCATAGGTTTTGGTGTTCATCCTCTGAGTCAAGTACCAACGTTGAGGTATTTCATCGAGATAACGGGCAAAAACCTTGGCCTTCTGCATGTCATTCAACCTGAGGATGGACATTTCCCTATCGAACATCGCCAGATGGACCTGCGGGTCTGAGGAACCCTTGTATAGAGCAAGTGTGGGTGGCTTCAACTTTAGAGGGAGATTAACCTCGGGGTACGATTTCATAGAAGAGTAATCGAAACCAGCTGGCTTGCTAGCTTTTTCCATGCGCTCGATCCTTTTCAGGGCCTTCCTTAATTCTGCGGTTAGATGACGGTCCGGGACGACTTGCCCTACAAATCTTTGTGCATCCTGGGCCTCAACAGAGTTAACTTCGATGTAGTCACGCTCGTTCCCAGAGTCAGCAATCTTTCCTGAAATGTTTTCCTGATGACCAACCTCAAGGGAATTGATTTTGCTTTTCAACTCTTCGATGATGGTGACATACTTAGCCTTCATGTCATTAGTGGTGGACCTATGTTTCTGTTCCATGGCTTCAAAGGCAGCCATGTACCTTTGCTCTAGGGCTGCAAACTGGGCCTCCATACTGATTGGGTTTCCTCCCTCTGCCATACTTGGGATTCGGGCTTATCTGTTGGAAAACAAAAGTGGATTGAGCTAAAATTCTGGACCGTGAAGAAGTTTTAGGTAAAAACTTGTTTGGGCTGCAAGAAAAGCACATGAGCTGGAATGTTTCGAAGATTGTGGGTATGCATTGAGGCCCGAAATGAGTTGGACGGGAGGCACATGGGCCGGAATGATTCATGAGCTGTGAATTGGTGCCTAGGCTGAAATGTTTGAAGAGCGTGGTTCTTGAGCCGGAATGTTCTGAGAAATCGGGCGCTTAGGCCAGAATGTTGTTTGGCTAGAAGTAAAATGCACATGGCCGAAGTGATTTCTAAACCATGTACTGGGTGCGAATTGGAAATTGGGCTGATGATTATGATTGGGCCAGAAGATGATACCCATGTCTAGGATCGTGGGTCAAAACCCGAGTGAAAAGTCTTCCTGTACTAGAATGGGCCTCGAAAAGGAAAGGCCTGATGGATTTTTATGGATCGCTTTAGGTGGATTTGTTTTTTCATGGGCCTAAAGCTAAATTGATAACTCAAATTGGGCCGAAAGAGAGAAATCACCTAAGTCTAAACTTTTGGGCCGAAGCCCAAATGTTTCACATATCAAACCAAACAGGGCCTCTGGGCCGCAAACAATAAGCCATAGATTCGGGTTGGGCTGAGTTGATGTAGGCAAAGTTCCTATCAATTCCTAGGCTGGGTAGTGGACCGATCACAGAAGCAGACAAGGCCCATACAAATTCTACATGTCCTCACTTGACACTTATCCAATTCGGGTATGGATCGATCCGAAGAGGTGCTTGAGGCGTGGGCCCAGGTCACCACAAAGGAATAGGGCTTGCACGCTATTCTCTATGGGCTTCCCTACTTTTTTCACATCACCTGAAGGTATGCGTCTACGGTCGGGTCTTTGACTGACCAAACAATGCGCTAGGTAAGGGCACTGCCTGGAAAACACTTGGGGCTAAAGCCCAGGTATTAAGGGGATGTGGTTAGACGACATCCTCCTCCTTTCCCCCGCTTATTCACATCACCTAAAAGGTGTGTATCCCTGACAGGGGACCCTCAAACGGGTCCCGGGGTGAAATCGGTTTGCATGGACCCTCGCTCTCATATGATGCAAAGGTACATAAATTTAAATTGCGCATAAAAGTAAACAAACAATGTAATAAAGCCATAAATAAACATTTTCGAGTTAAACCCTCTTTCTTAAAATTAAAAAAGTTAAAATTAAGAAGTTTGTCCCCAGAGTAGCCAGTCTGTGAGCCTCGATTTTAAACCCTACCCTAAGTTGATTAAGGCTGATTAGGATCTAACTAGGTTTTAGGTCCACTTATAACCTAAGATTAATAACTATGTCATATAACAATAATTATTAACACCTAAGCTAGCTCACTGGAACCTATTATGAGTCACCACTAATTTTAACCTAGATCAAATTAGGAAAGGAGAGTTCGGGTTCGGGGGCTTGGTATTCAACTTATTTAGGGTTCAAATTACTTTCATTACCCTTCCTAGGTCGTTTTTCCTCTACTTGGTTTATTTACGGCTTTCTACAAAGTTGTTTTTAACATAGGTGCGCGCTTCTGTTTTTTTTTATTTTTTAACGTTTTCTTGACAGAAAATTAAAGTGAAATTGAAAGTTACCAAAACTAGGGTTTCGGAGGAGAATTAGGTCAATTTGTTTCCGTCTGTAGCCACGGACCTAATGTCCGTAACCACGGATCCTAGTTAACCTATGTGAAAATAAAAGTCGAATTAAACAGAAAACAAAAATTTGAAAAGTCCGGGGCCACGGACAGGATGTCCATAGGCCCGGACATAGTTTAGCAAAACCTAAAATTTTAAAATCCCGCCGCCGTCGTGGGTGTCCGTGGTCCCGGACCATAGGTCCGAGATCCCGGACAACCCACGGACGGGGGTTTTATGGTGGTTACCGAAGGTGTTTTCGGCTCAAAATTTATGCACGTGTAGCCTGAAAGATGTACAATATGTTAGTAATTGAAAGATCGCAGTTTGAAGTCGAATTATGTATGAAACGTGATAAACAAGTAACAAGGCAGAAGCAAAAGTAATTAGCTATACAGAAGCCGAAAAGGGTTGGCTTGAGCCCAAAATTTAGCATAGTGTTAAGGAGGTTGAGGGGACTTAGAAAAGTAGATTTATAACCTGTTTTACCTTCAGATTCGTGGTGTTTCTTCACGTCGGGATTCTTCGGTGGCCTCGTTGATGGCGGATCCGGAAGAACTTCGAACCCAGCTTCTGACTCCTAGTTATTCTTGATGTTCTTCACGTTTTGGTGCTGTTTTGGTGGGGGTTTGATGATGGATGATGTTGTGGGAGTTGAAAAATGTGTTTTAGTGTTGATTTTGGTGAGATTTTGGTGTTTGATTGTGGCTCTGGAGTTCAAAACGTGAAGAGAAAGAGGCAGCTGCCTTCTTTGAGAGTCTAGGGTTCTTGAGGTTCTGATTTGATCATGGGATAAGGTTCCTTATATAGGCTTCCTTAAAGATAGAAAAATCCGGCAAAAACCGAGATTTACTGACGTTTTAGCTCAAGGGCTTCCAAAAGGAATTTAATTATAAAATTTTACACATGGGTAAAGGATGATATTTCTGATTTTTCTAAAGTGGAATCGAATTTTTTGGATATTGGGATATTTTTAAATTCCATTTCTTGTCAGATTCAATCGGAAATTGCTAGAAAATTATTGGAAATTCGAAAATCAAAATTCCAACGCCATTATGCTTCAAATGTCATCCTCTATCGTGGGTTAAAATTTAAAAGCATTTTGAAATGATTTGACCCTTATTTTGAGGAGAGAGAAAGCCTATAGGGGGGCTAAGGAGCCTTGAAAAATTACGAAAATGCCCCTAGTGATGACTAAGCTGCTTAGTACTCTGAAATGTGCCGATCGAACTGGGAACCCTCGCTACTATCCTATTAGTAGAGACTCTCTTCCGGGGGGGTTGAAATTTTGGGTATAACAGACGACGAAGCACCTAGGTACAGCACCACATAGCCCAAAAGCTTGTGAACCCTGACATTAAACCCTAGGCACCCCCGCTGAGGCTTTCATATATCCCTTCCTGATATTATAAGCTCTACAAAACATGCCAGCCTGTGAGCCTCGATTTTTAAACCCTATCCTATGTTGATTAGATTGATTAGGATCTGATCGGGTTCTAGGTCCACCTATAACCTAAGATTAATAACTATGTCATATAACACTAATTATTAAATCCTAAGTTAGCTCACTGGAACCTATTATGAGTCACCACCTAATTTTAACCTAGGGTAAATTAGGAAAGGTGGAGTTCGGGTTCGGGGCTTGGTATTCGACTTATTCAGGGCTCAATTACTTTCATTACCCCTCGAAGTCGTTTTCCTCTACTTAGTTTAATTACAGCTTATTATGAGTCATGTTAACCTAAGTGCGCATGTTTCTGATCTTTTTATTTTTTAACATTTCTTGACAGAAATTTAAAGTGAAAATTGAAACAACCTAAACAAGGGTTTTGGTGGCAGAATTAGGTCAAATTTTGTTTATGTCCGTAGACATGGACCTAGTGTCCGAACCCATGGACCCTAGTTAACCTAGTTATATAGAAAGTCGAATCGAAAAGAAAACAAAATTTTGAAAAGTCCGGGGCCACGGACAAGACGTCCGTGGGCCCGGACATGAGTAGAAAAACCCTAAAGTATTTGAAAATTTAATTCCCGCTGTGGTCTGGGGTTGTCCGTGACCTCGGAGAGGCCGTGCGGGACCCCGGACAGGCTGTCCGTAGGCACGGACCACCCTCAAACGGCGGCGTTCTGGTGGTTCCCGGTGGTGTTTTTAACTCAAAATTTATGGGTAGGTAGCCTGACCACACACGTTAGTAATCAAAAGTTTTCAATTTGAATACGAATTAAAGCCGAAAATTATTAAACAAGTAACAAGGCAGAAACAAAAATAAATAACAACTCAGAAGCCGAAAACAGTCGGTTTGAACTAAAATTACAGCACAAGGTTAACCAATTCGTGGGGGTCAGGAAATTAAGGTTTCTAGCTGTTTTACCTTCGAATTCTATTTTATTCATCACGTCGGGAACCTTTCGGTGATTCGTTAGAGCTGGTTTTGATTCGGGTTCAGGACCAGCTTCTGGTTCCTGTGAATTGAGGTTTGTTCTGACGTTTTGGAGGTGATTTGATGGTGGTTTGATGGTTTTGGAAGTGGTGGGAGTTGAAAAACGTGTTTTGTGGTGATTTCGGGATAGGTTCAGTGTGATTTTGGTGGTCGGGTGTTGAAACGTGAGAGGATGAGGACGTCTATGTTTTTTAACTTGTTAGGGCTTGAGAGCTTATCCTTTGACCTGAAGTTAAGGTTTCTTATATAGACTTGCTTAAAGATAGAAAAAAGTCTCATAAGATAGATTTTGTTGTAAGCTTAACTCGGTGGGCTTCATGGGGAATCTGGCTAAGAAATTTTAACTACAAGTCAAGGATGATAATTATGATTTTTCTAAGGTGGAATTGGAATTGTTTTACATTGGAGTGTTTTTTAATTCAATTTCTCGTCAGATCCAATTAGAAATTGCAAGCAAATTATTGGAAATTCAAAAAATCAAAATTCTAATGCCATTATACCTAAAATGTCATCTTCTATCATGGGTTAAAATTTCAAAGCATTTCAAGTTGATTTAGCCCTTTTCGGAGGAGAGAGAAAGCCTGTAGGAGATCCTAGATGCCATGAAAATTCGAAAATACTCCCGAAGATGACTAAGCTGACACTAATGCTCCAGAACACGATGATGGGACCAGCGATCCTCACCGCTGGACCAAAGTGTCTCTCACAACACTAAAGTTTTACAAACCCTATATCGGGGGGGTACTATTTTGGGTATAACAAATTGCCCCCCGTCAACTAGACTTTGTAATGGATATGAAGAGTCTAGTAGATGCTTGAGTGATACCCCAAAACTTTGGATCTTAAAAGACTCCGCATGTTGTTTGAAAATTGACAAATTGTGTCGAGCTGTTCTAAGGAGCTGACTACCTATGAGCAAAGTGAAAGGATGCCGAGTGATTCTAAGGCGTCGACCACCTAAAAGAGGAAATATGAAGTAATGTCAAGTGATTCTAAGGTATTGACTACATAAAAGAGCAAAAAATGAAGTAATGTCAAGCGATTCAAAGGTATGGACTACCTAAAGTGAAGACTAGATGTTATGTAGATGCATGAATGCTAATATGCTAGCGACGTTGATAATGCTGATGATGCTGATGATGTTGATGAAGCAGATGATGCTAATGATGTTGATGATGCTGATGATGCTCGGATGCTTCTAGGGACCAAAACCCGTGTTGTTGCTCCTGGCTGGACCCAAAGTGGACTTATTGCCATTGCCCCCAAGCCGGTGTGCAGGGATAACTCCTGCTAAAAACCCTTAGGACTTATTGCCATCCCCCCACATTCGTTGATCCCAAAATAAGTTGACATAGCACAGGAGGATTTATTGCCATAACCTCGCCAATTTTTCTGTCCCTAGGTCTTGTGATGCGCCTGGATAATGCAGATAGGTCTTATGATGTGCCTATATGAATGAAATGAATGTAGTGTGTTTATTTGTTCTAAAGGGATGAATCTAGGTCTTATGACAAGCTTAAAGGTGGTGCTAGGTCTTATGACGAGCCTAAGGGTTGATCTAGGTCTTATGACGAGCCTAAAGGTGGATCTAGGTCTTATGACGAGCCTAAAGGTGGATCTAGGTCTTAAGACGAGCCTAAAGGTGGATCTAGGTCTTATGACAAGCCCAAAGGTGGATCTAGGTCTTATGACGAGCCTAAAGGTGGATCTAGGTCTTATAACGAGCCTAAAGGCGACACTAGGTCTTATGACGAGCCTAAGGGTAGTACTACATGAAAGTGAGCTAAGCGGGTGATATAAAGATGAGATAGGTCTTACCATGGGCCTAAATGTATGTGGAGAAAGGTTAGGGCTTATGTCAGGCCTGAGGATGCTTTGATGTGGAGGTAAGGCTTAGGACGGGCCTGAGGAAATTTTGATGTGGAGGTAGGGCTTAGGACGGGCCTGAGGAAATTTTGATGTGGAGGTAGGGCTTAGGACGGGCTTGAGGAAATTTTGATGTGGAGGTAGGGCTTAGGACGGGCCTGAGGAAATTTTGATGTGGAGTGGGTTTAAACTTTTGGGTTTTAAGCTTTTGAGCTTCTAGGCTCTTGGGCCTCAATTGGTGTTGTTACTGCAATTGTTGGAACCAACAATTGCCTCTTGTATCTTTCCTTAAGGCAATCTGAGTTTTTAGAGTTTATGGCAATCGATCAGGATGATCGATTGCCCCCATTTTTTTTGGTTTAACTACGTGAAACAAGTCTTACTCTCACACGGTCAGGATTTATTCGTTGTGTTGCCTTCTATCCTACACTCGATGTGTCTATCACTTGCATTCATCCTTTCCTTTCGGTCATAACATCTTGATCACTGAATTCGATATTTGTTTTACTTACGCTTTCGATCCGTTACTTTCACTTGATTGGATACACAACTATTAAATCAGAAGTCTTTAGAGCTTATAACGTGGCCGTGGGGTATGATGAATGACAATGGGACCATAGAGGAATGTTTGGAACGTGAGGAGCTGTAAGGGTGACCAAAGCTGCAACTTGCTCCTTCTTCCAGATTCGCTTCTTCTTGTATTAAAGTTGTTTACCCACTTCGTGATGACTTTGTTGGTGGGTTGTGGAACTTCGGACTTTGGGGTTGTCCTCTGCATCATTCTCTCTTCTTGTTTTATGTTTGGACTTTTCTCAAGCTTTTAGATTTGCCTTGTGTCCTCTTCCTTTTTCGGGGTTCTTGTTGTTCCCGTTTTTGAACTTCGAGAATTTTTTTCTGATGTGAGCTCTCTAGATCCTATGTCGCTTTGGGACCATTTATGGATCATTTCGTCACTTTGATAGCAGCGTTGCTGCTTTGGACTTGTGAATTTGTCGTCCAGAAGTCGGGCTCCTTGCATTCCTTTGGTCACCGGGTTGGTTATTTATCAGCGGCTGACTTGTTTTGTGGAGTTTGTAATGTTGCAAAAAAGGAGATATATGAAAGCTCAGCGGGGGTGCCTAGAGTATAGTGTCAGGGTTCACAAGGTTTTTGGCTGTGTGGTGCTGAACCTAGGTGCTTCGTCATCCCTAATAGTTGTGTATCCGTTCTTTGTTAATTTTCACGGGTCTGAGAGTAAGTTTACAAATAATCTCCTTCGATCGGAGTTATGCCGTTTATCTTACCTTTGGATGTAGTCTTACTGGAGTCGTGTAAAAATGACACGCTTTTTCGCTCTTGGTTTTACCGCTCAAGGAACTCTCGCGAAATGTTCACTCAGAGACTTGTTCACAAAATTAAACAAAAGAAATAATCGTTATTGGTCTTAAGCTCAGATTGCCCCCAGTATTGTTTTGGGGTTTAATTAACAAACCTTTTGAATGCCTTCTTCTTTGTGAAACTTTCTGTGGAGAGGTAATTGTATGTGAGGAGGTGACAGGTGTTGTGGTGATTGAATGACATTTTTTTTTAAGTTTTATGTTGGTGGAATGATGGAGAGGTGAAGAGGTGGAATGGTGAGACATGTGTGCGATACATGTGATGGAGGTGGTGAGTGTTGTGGAAATGTGGTTTTGTATAAGAGAATAAAGGTTTTACTCCATGACGCTTGCAGGCGTGTTTCATAAGACAACATTTTCTTTTCTTTCCTTCTCTTTTTTTTTATTTTTCCTTTTAGTGCATGAATGAATGTACAGACATCAATCCGAGCTTAACGTAGAAGAACATGAACAAAGAAAGAAAATGGATACTTCTCTTATTAATAACCAAAAGGATCAACAACAACATTGAGTGCTATCTAAAAGGGAAGAAGAAAGGAAAAAGACAACTGATCTAGCTAAAGAAAATAAAATAACCAAGAAGAAAAAAGAAACTATGCTGAACACCTGAAAGGAAAAAGAAAAGTAACAATGATTCCTAATGGTTCTCTGGCATGGGATTCCCAAAAATATTCCCGCGCTCTGAAAACTGAAGTCCCTGGTCAATCAAGTCTTGGATCTTAAGCTATAGGGCCCTGCAATGATCGGTATTGTGGCCTGGTAACTGATTGTAATGGAAGAATTGATTTGGATTCTTGCCCAACCGGGTATGAAATACCCCAAATCTAATTAACACTTTAAAACCATTAGATAATGAAAATTAATCTAAGGATAAATCATTTCACGTACGCATGCTCATTCCTGCATGCAAAAGTTTACGTAAATAATATTACGCGTGCGCATGCAAACACATGCATGCAAATATTACGTAAAAATAGTCGTTTCACCATAAACGCTAACATGCGTAATTTTACAACAATCTTAACATACTCGTACAAAAACTCATGTACGTTTATTAACGAGGATTAAACTCCATACATACCATGCTCAATAAAGAGAGCGTCAACAAGGAAATATCAATACGAACATTTATACAAACGAGCAACATAAGTATTTTACGAATGCCGAAGCATTTATAAATGCTAAAATAAATTGATATACACACGTAAAAAAATGTAACAACGTATGTTACACCTATTGTAAATATATCATATAAACATAAGAACTCATCAAAGGTCAAAAATACGCACTAAACATCTTAACGACAAGAACGTTCTTAAAACGCCTTAAAAACGTGCGTTAAGCGTGACCTTGTATGACCTTTTAAAACTCAAACCAAATGGTCATACCCTCATTATATGACTATACAAACATATTCCCCAGGCCATATTTAGTTAAAAACGCAAAGTGCCCGAGAGTGGTCACGCACTCCCCTTAAAGCACGAGAAGCCCCGGGAACCCCGAAAATGCACTATAAGTTGGTATGATTTAGTTTTCTTCACTAAAAATGGTTAGTTGACCATTATTAAATATTTATAAGAGGATCCCCATGACACTTTTTCAATTAAACACAAAGTGCTCTGGGGAAATTCTTAACGCTCCTGTTTTGGTCCTGGAGTCCGGAAGTCCCGGAAATTGTGTCATGAGTTGATATAACCCCATATAACTCAATGTAACACCTTAATATATCATAATTGACCATAAAAATGTTTATAAACACTTGGAACTCGTTGGAACAATTTATTTTCCAAAATATCCTTAGAGCACAAAAACGCACTTTCGGGTGCCGTAAAAATGCGTTTTACGCAATTACCTTGAAGTTTTTGAGGAGCCACGAATTGGGAATCTTAAATGGGGATGGATTGAACATCTTAATCAATCAAATACAGTGCTAAAATAGTAGCACTAATAGGGCCGAAATTCTACCCAAAAAGTACTATATATTCAACATTTAAAGCTTACAAAATGTCATGGAATTTGATGACTCATCCTCCCACATGCTATGTGAATTTATGACAAGAGAATATTAGTCCATGTTGGCTCTCCCACAGCCGAAAACCTGCACCAAAACAAGAGAATATTAGCTTTGCAAAAGTAAGAATTAAAAATGAAAAAGTAGATCTAGAACTAGAATAATACCATGTTATGTCATGACAACAAGGGAGGCATTTAATCAGCCCTCTATCCAGCCTTAATACCCTGTACAAACAAGAGGAAAGGGAGACACAATTCAACATTGAAAAATCAAAAGAAAACCATCCTTACCTACCTTACCTTACCACCTTGTCTTCCATGAATTAAGCAACTTGTTCCTTCCTCCCCACATTGTCGAAAGTTGTAGTTGATTGAAGGACTTTTGGAGCCTGAAAATCAAAATCAAATCAATAAACAAGTCTTTACATAACATGCCACATTATGGTGTCCAAATTGAACAATTCAAACTCTCTCATTCCTAGCTTAGTTATACAGCACTTAGCCTTTCATTCTCTTCATTCCTTGCAGCCGATTCCGTAAGCCTTCTCCTCTCATTTTCATCTTCTTCCTTTGAAGCTCTTAAGTTCATGAATAGAGGTTTAACTTCTATCTTCATTTCTATGTTAATTTCCTAGCATTTCTCATCAAGTCTTGAAGCAAAAATATTCCTAGCACAACTACAAGCTCATGCCTCCCTTTATACTCCAAGGAAGTTGTCTTAAATCAACATTAATCCAAGGAGCATCCAAGATCATCTTAAGGTATTTTTCATGCTTGAAAATCCTTAAGACATGTTATATATGTATCCGAAAATTCTACATCTTCTAAAGCTATTTTCTTCATCAATTTCATGAAGGAAAGTTGGTTCTCCATCCATCCTAGGAGTTCTGAAATCCTAAGGTGAAATACCTAAGATAAATCCTTGGAAAACTACTTATAAATCTACTTAAGATCTTTGTTAAGATCTAACTCCTAAACCCCTTCCTTTCATGCATAAGAACGGAAGTAGGAACATCAATTTCCATTGAAGGAAGCTTTAGAAATTCAAGAGGAGTTCAAGTACTAAGTCATCCTTTATTAAGAGTAAGTTTACTAAGCCAATCTTTATTGTTTTAAGCTTGGTTAAACTTTTAAAAAAATTGTACAAAAATTATGTACACCTCCTTAGGTAATTAAAGCCGAGACTATATGGTAATACATACCAAAAATATAACTTATAACATATATGGTAAGATTATTACCTTAAGACACATTTTTATGTTACAAAAATTACCCATGTTAAATACATGTCCATGCCGATTTATCTAGGGAAAATATGCTCCATTTTGAGCTAAGAATTAATCTAAGACATTACAATAATTTTTACATGAGTTATATGGCTCATATGTATTTATGTATAATTATTATAGTTATAAATCAACTTATATAAACTATATGGTATCATATAATTATGGGCGAATTATATTGGTGAAAAATAGGTTTTAAGGAGATACATATGTATATAAACTTATATTATAAAGTTTGGTGAGTTAAAAATATTTACTAGTGCTTAAATGGCTAGTTTATTAAGTTATGTGGCTAAATTGTAAATTTTGAAAAGTTTGGAGTACATATAGTGAAAACCGAGAGTTAAATGTATTCTTGGCATAAATATAATATAACATAAAGATAGGAATTAAGATTATGAATTTTAGATAAATTAAACAAGTGCTAAATTAACAATTTATAAAGTTTTGGGGCGATTTTGTAATTTATAAAAGTTAAGTGCAAAACTAGAATTTAGTATGGGGTGGATTCATAATTAGATGAAATATAAGTACTCTTCCAAAATTTAGAAGAATTAAATATTTAACTATAGTTTATAAGTTATTAAGTAACTATTATAAAGTTTTTGGGGTTGTATAGTAATTAAAGAAACTATAATTGTTCATTTCGGCAATTAAAGGAATTTAATATTAAAACTATAGGTTATAAGTTATTATGTAAAGGTTATAAGATTTTTGGGGTTAAATTTTAATTATAAGAGATATTTTGTTAAGGCCAAAAGTTTGTGGGGCCAAGATGTAATTTTCAAAAGTTATAGTGTTCAAATGGTAAATATCAAAATATTAGTGGTGGATTTGTAATTTAATTAAATAAGGAGTTTCAACTATATAATATGATGTAATTAGAGTTAAAATGTAAAGTTTATGAATTATTGGGGTTGCTTTACAAATAAACGAAAGTATGAGGGTAAGTATTTGAATTTAAATAATTATAGGCCTTATGTGAATTTGGAGGAATTAGAAAAAGAATTTTGATTAAAGGGATATGGAATTAAAACTATGGGTTATATAGTTATAAGGGATTTAGTTGTAACCAATTAATATTATTTGTGGTTAAGTGGAGAATAACAAAAATTATAGGAATATTTTGTCCATACGTGACATATATATAATTGGAAATTATTAAGTTGTTGTGTCCTTTAGACAACTACAAACATGTAACATAAATAATACATGAATATATATGTATATATACATTAAAGGATTTAAAAGTAAACCAAAGGAAATAACAAGATAAGTTATACATCAAATCTAAAGTTAATTAAAAGAAATTACCCCACAATATAAGTTTTATAAATTAAGAACTACATGATTTGGAAGTATATAAATACCTTAAACATCAATAAGGTTAAGAGGTTAAAGAGATTATCTAAGCGTAAAGAAATAAACCTCACATGAAATAACGAATACGAAATCGTTTCATGATCCGATAAAATTATTATACGAGAGTAACATAAATTAACACTCTCAGTTAATCCTGTTCTAGGACTATACGTGACCAGAAGTTGACCAGGATATATTCAATTGCAATCTACGCTGAACGGTATGGGATTCTTGCAACCTGCTTGCTACCAGATTACACCGGCTTGTGTGCTATCTGTAGGGTGAAATAACGACCAAGATAATTGCATGTAAAATGTTGTATTACTCTTGTGCACTGTTGTGTTATTTTATGTGCGTGAACTATACTAACTGTAACGTGTATGATCCACGCATACAACACTACATTACCAGTGGATTAAATACCTACGTATTATTATACCGAGGACTTGTACTCAAGTTTCTCACTAACTTCCTTTTATAACAAACGTCGTTATCCTAATCGTGATAACTGACATTACACATTGTGTTCTTGTTTAACGTCCTTGTGTGACACCTAACAAATTCTATGCTACGAGAAGCGAGGAGCCCAAATGTATCTAGCCATCCATGCTACAGGAGTTGTACCTGTCTCAGGTCGACTCCTATCTGAATATACGTCGCGACGGAAGTTTTGGGTGCACTCTATGTCCACTCACCGGGTTAGTACTAGAACATTATTGAAGTTGGGAGGAAGGCTACATTTCTCCCGAGGGTACGATACCCACCTCTTTTAAGTACAGGAGGTAACTACGTTACCTCCTGAGGGAATTATTACCCACCTACTTATACGAGAGTCCCATCTCGTCTAAGGGTTTATCATACCCGACCAATTTACCCTATGAAGATAGAGTTTAACGAGGTCACTATACCTCCCTGTATTAATGTACTCTTATACACATGTCAGTCTCATTGCGAGGATCTGACTACTATCAAGCAATTACAGAACATCTAACTAGACCTTTTGAAGTCTTGTTCTGTGTGACATTATTGTCCCTGTGTGGATACTTGTTATGATTATTGTATGCTGCATGTTTACAGCTTTACAAAAAAAATGATCCACATGTATTTGACAAAGTAGTTGGTGTGGCCCAGTAGCTTGTGGGCTGCACGCTTTTCGTACTAGCGTTGTTTGCTGAGCCCTTCGGGCACCCCACTTTTCAGGTACCTGAAGTTGAAGAGATTACCCGACCGAGCGTAGACGGGGAGATTATGTTATGGGAGTTTATTTCCAGCTATTTGTCTAAAGATTTTTTACTTGATTATTGTACCTTAAAGTTTGGAACCTTATATCTCGGGATTGTATTCGTATTTAGACTGTGACATTTGAGAGTTGTATTTGGAGTTAGGCTTGTTAGTCACGTGGGTGGCTAACGACGTTGTAATACCACCCGGTTGTTGTAATTTATTCCGCTGCAGTTCAAGTTTTATTGGGAGCGATCATCGTTCAGGTTGTTGGTTTTCAGGTTGGGGTGTTACAAAAAGTGGTATCAGAGCGTAGTTACGATCTGGATACATGAATACACCGAGATTTAGGATTTCTAAAGCCTTGGGTTATTGGTTGAGTGATAGTATAAGAAGAGTTTAAGTTAGTTTTACTTAGACTACTATCCGAAACCTATACTGTAACTACAGTATTTAATATACATCAACATTCTGCAGATGTCAGGAAGAGGTGGACGTCGCAGTCAGGCTGTAGAATAGCCACATGTCAGGCTGACTGACATCGCTACCTTGATAGCACAAGCCTTTACACAGGCAGGAATCGCGCAGCAGCAACAACAACCTCCACCACCACCGCCCAGAGAAAGAGACCGGGTGAAGAGCTTGTCTGATCTCAGGCCAGTGGTATTTAAGGGGAAGTCAGATCCTATACACATGGATACATACATCACGGAGATGGAAACTGCTTTTGAGACACTCGCCGTCCCAGCTGGGGACAAGGTGAGACTCGCTGCCTTCTACTTGAAAGACGCAGCTAGAGATTGGTGGAACATGGTGAAGGCCGACCATATAGCCGATCTAGCGTTTACATGGGGAGCCTACACCGCTCTTCTAAGGGCCAAATACTACCCGGCCCACACCAGAATGGTGAAGACCAGGGAGTTTGACGCGCTAGAACAAACTGGGAAGATGACAGCAGATGAATACTACGCGAAATTCACTTCCCTACTCCAACTGCTACTAGGACTAGGGTACTCCGACTAGATTTTGGTCAACCGTTTCTATGGGGGACTCAGCCCTCGACTCTAATACGGAATGCGGCCAGTCATTCCTACCAGCTTACAGGTAAACAGGAAAAATATGAACAAGTTGGAATTATGTTACCTACTATACCCATCAAGGAGAATTAGAAATTGATGCCTTTGAGACTTCAGGAGTGCTATCATGCTACCTCTGTAGTGGAGATTACGTGCAGAAGGAGGGATGCTTTGAGCTCCCAGAAAAGGAAGGATGGGCCTGGCATGACGATGCCAAGCAAGAAGCTTCAACAAAAGGAACAAGCCCTTCCATAGAGGACAAAGTCCAACCAAGGGAAGGTGAGCCAAACTGCTTGGGAACCTCCAGCTAGTACCCCACCGGAGGAGCAGCAAAGCCACTGAAATCCTACCCACCTAAGGGTAGGGCCTCCATCCAAGTCGCTAAATTTGAAATTAATATGATTACTTCAGTACCATTGGGAATATAGATGACCTCGATTGTGTTAGGTTCGGTGGAGATATGACTCAACACGGGCCAGAAGTTGTTCGCCATTTCAACTGCAGACAATGTGGGAAGGATCACCGCGGTGTGGACTGCCTAGGGAGAAAGTCCAGTGCCGCATTGTAAATTATGGGGACATCATGCCTTCGAGTGCATAACGAAACCTGGGAGCAGAGCTATCGCCCGGGAACGAAGCGAGCACCGGCCATAAGAGTGGGTCTGGCAATACACGCCCTCCACTGACAAACCAAGCGACTATGGCTCAGGGAGACTAAGGGCAAGGGCCCAGCATCGGGACCCTCCCTGCACGTCATGGATCACACAGATGAAGCTGGTACTTCTACCAACCCAGGTATTTCTAAACTCATACAATCATGTCATTGAGTAATGATTGGTGTGAATGAGTGCTTGCATGCCTTAAGTGCCTAATTGAGTAGAAAGGAACTAGTAAGACTCACAAGTAGGATTTTAAACCACGTAGGAAGCTATAATATATATATTTCCTGGTCCCCTCACCACCCTACTGGAAGAAAACATTATCAAAGCACATGAACCAGCAAACAAACAGTGTAAGGTTATCCAACTAGGACTAATACCACTCAAAGGATACCTAACGCCGGAAACTCAAATCGCAATCATCAGAAGATGTTAAGAACTGAGAGCAGGACCAGGAAGGTTCTATACTCCTGAATTTCCAGGAGGATCGAAGATGAAGCTGAAGATGATATGCTTAGGTAGACTAGAATCCTTACACAAAGACCGAACGAGAACAAGAACTAAGACGGAGCGCGAGTACCAAAAATCCCAGAAGAATTTTTACAAATCGTGGAACAAGCAGTTATACTGCTAACAACTAGAAGTAGATCCAGTTCCCAATCTAAGGGCTGATCTATGTATCATCAACTTCTCGAAGAAGGGGCCGCTTAGGACTGCACCAGGATAAGGATGAAACACAAGAGTCCCTCGATCAAGGGATTACCGGTGTCCTTTGTCAATTGGAGATGACGCAGAATTCCTATATGGCGAGCAGAAGCGTGTGAACCTTGTGAGAAAAATCATATTGAAGTCAGGAGATGTTTCATAATGGGTGGAAAGTCAAGGATGCTATACCATGGAATTAAAAGGATTAAGATCACACAAACCTTCGACAGTGATAACATCACCCACATGAAACCAGGACATTAAGTTTGACCTTTAGGAAATACTAATTGTAAACGTCTTTAGACACGTGACAGAAGCCTCATTCTCGTCAATGAAGCATAATTGTTATGAAATGTGAATGTCTTTCGACCTCCATCATATGTCAAGTACTATCCAGAATCTGTTGCTAGGTTATGCCAGGAGACGGAGGGTGTCTTAAGTAACTTACTGAGGAGGAGCCAAAGGGCGGCCACTATCCTCAGTGGTACTTTTCCTGTCAGCGGAGTGGCTTGCATCAGCACTGTTCGACCTCCGGAGCCTCACATACTTCGTTCGCCTACGATTATGGGGAAGTTGGGGCTAGATGCTGTAGAGTTTACCCTGATTTCATAGTGGCACTCCGTCTAAGGAGAAGGTCAGATGCACTCGTTTTTATAGAGGAGCCACCATCCGTATTAAAGAGGACGAATTTCCCATTGACCTAAATGAATTCAGAGGTCTAGGATTTGACGTCATGGTTGGAATGGATTGGTTGGGGCGGCACAAGCCGTCCTTTTGCAGAACGCCGACTATTACTCAAGAGCCCATCAGGAGTAACAGTGTCTTACCGCCAGAGCCCTAGAACACCATCGATAAAAGTGATATCTGCTATGTCAATGTACAGGAGGTCAGGAATCAGAAGAACAGTATATTTAATGCTATGTTCAAGATATAGAACACGAAATGACCCACCCAGACTTTGATCCAGATATGCCAGTGGTGTCGGAATTTCCGGATATTTTTTCAAAAGACCTTTACAGGCTTACCGGCAGCCAAAGAGGTAGAATTCTCCATCGAATTACTACCAGGTACCTATCCCATAGATAAGGCACCGGACCGTATGGCACCAGCAGAAATGGCTGAGTTGAAAGAACAGTTGAAGGATCTGTTAGACAAGGGATACATACGACCTAGCGTACCGCCTTGGGGAGCTATAGTTCTCTTCGTGAAGAAGAAGGATGGGAGCCTTCGGTTATGCATCGATTAGAGAGCTTAATGCAGTGTCAGTAAAGAACAAATACCCACTGCCACGAATCGACGATTTGTTCGACCATTAAGAGGAGCAAAGGTGTTTTCAAAGATTGATTTGAGATCAGGATACCATCAAATACCCATCAGGGAACAAGACAGGGAAAAGACAGCATTCCGAACGCGATATGGCCACTATGAATTCACAGTAATGCCATTCGGCTTGTCAAACGCACCAGCAGTCTTGATGGACTTAATGAACAGATTGTTCAGGGAGTAGCTGGACAAGACCGTAGTTGTATTCATCGATGATATTCTAATTTATTCAAAGTCTAAGGAAGAACATGAGAGTCACCTTCGACGTGTACTCCAAATCTTAAGGGGAACCAGCTTTATGCTAAGTTCTCCAAATGTGAGTTTTGGCTGGATCGAGTTTTCTCGGTCATGTCATCTCGGACACTGGGATCGTGGTGGATCCAACAAAAATAGAAGCAGTTCGCACATGGGCCAGACCAAGGACAATGACTGATATCTGGAGTTTCCTTGGGTTAGCAGGCTACTACAGAAGGTTCGTCAAAGACTTCTCCAGAATAGCAAAACCGATGACAAAATTAATGAAGAAGGATGCGCCATTCACGTGGACTAAAGAATGTGAAACCTCATTCCAGTGTTTGAAGGATGATTTGACCTCAGCACCAGTTTTAACTATACCTGAGGGCACAGAAGGTTATGAAGTTTACTGTGATGCATCAGGCAGGGGATTAGGGTGCGTAGTCATGCAAAATGGGAAGGTAGTCGCCGACGCTTCCTGACAACTGAAGAAGCATGAGGAGAACTATCCCACACATGACTTGGAACTTGGAGCAATTGTATTTGCATTAAAGATCTGGCGCTACTACCTGTATGGTGTCCAGATGACCGTATATCGGATCATAAAAGCTTGAAATATGTATTTACTCAGAAGGAGTTAAACATGAGACAACGTAGATGGGTCGAATTTCTCAAGGATTACAATATCGACTTGCAGTACAAAGAAGGAAAAGCTAATGTTGTTGCAGACGCATTGAGTCGACGAGCACATTCCTTAAATGCCTTTGTGGCTAGCTCGAGTCTTATAGACGACATACGTAGCGCACAACAGAATGATCAGCGAATGAGGGAGATCAGTTAGAAGTTGTCTGACGGAACATTCAAAGGAGGAAAGTATGAGTTCCATCTACACGAAGATGGGCTGACCAGATTGAAGGGCAGATTGTGTGTTCCTAGAGATAGCACAGATTTAAAAGAGTATATTCTTCGAGAGTCCCACACTTCCTCCACATCTGTCCATCCAGAAGCCTCTAAGATGTACAAAGATCTAAAGAGGCATTTCTGGTGGAGTGGTATGAAGAGTGACGTGACAGACTATGTCATTCGATGTCTCACTTGTCAGAAAGTGAAATTCAAACATAGACAACCTGGGGGCATGGTATAGTCTACGCCAGTTCCCGAATGGAAGTTTTATGATATCTCTATGGATTTCATGGTGGGACTACCACCTACGAGAGGAGGACTAAATATGATATGGGTCATTGTTGACCGACTGACCAAAGTGGCTAGATTCATACCGATGAAGGACACTTGGAAAGTACCAAGGTTGGCAGAATTGTTTGAAAAAGATATTATCAGACATCATGGAGTACCAAAGACTATTGTTTCGGATCGAGACACCAGATTCCTTTCTCGATATTGGCGAGCTACTCGCAAAGCACTTGGAACAGAGTTGAAGCTTAGTACAGCGTTTGATCCTTAGACGGATGGTCAATCAGAGAGGACTATTCAGACCTTAGAGGGCATGCTACGAGCACGTGCCTTGGATTTCCAGGCTAGCTGGATAGATAGGTTACATCTAATTGAGTTTGCATACAACAACAGTTACCACGCCTCTATACAAATGTCACCTTTCCAAGCATTATATGGCAGACCATGCCGCACACCATTGTGTTGGGACGAGTCCAGCGAGACCGTGATCATTGGGCCTGAGTACCTAGAACAAGTTCAGGCGGAAGTGCAACAAATCAGAAATAATATGAAAGCAGCACAAGACAGGCAGAAATCGTATGCTGATGAGAGACGATGAGACCTTGAGTTTGCAGTTGGCGACCAGGTATTTCTGCGAGTATCCCCGATGAAGGGTGTATTCAGATTCGTACAGAAGGGCAAGCTAAGCCCAAAGTTTGTAGGACCCTACGCTATCACAGAGCGGGTGGGCCTTGTGGCATATCGACTTGACTTGCCAGCTGAGTTGGGCAAAGTACACAACGTTTTTCACGTGTCTCAGCTCAAAAAATACATGCCTCATCCTTCTCATGTCCTACAACCAGAGACACTATCATTAGAACCGACAATGCGGTACGTGGAAACACTGCAACGAATCTTAGATAGAAAAACACGAGATACTCGAAACAAGACTGTGAGCCTCGTAAAGGTTCTTTGGTCGAACCACGATGTTGAGGAGGCCACATGGGAACTAGAAGCCAATATGCGAGCAAAGTTTCCGTCATTATTTACCGACTAGACACTCTAGTCTAGGGTACGTGGGCGTACCCCTTTTTTAGGGGGGTAGAACCTTTTTTGTTTATGAGTTTAGTGTGCACTTTTGTTGCACGTTTGTGAATCTGTTGTGCATTTCTGTGACACTTTGACCTGTATGTGTTCTTGTGTAACACTGTATTTGAATGCACCTTGTACCTTACTTGCTGATGTGCACTACGTTGTGCTACAATGAAGAGATTATGTGTACTACGTTACACTACTTTGAGGATATATGTGAGCATGTGCACTACGTTGCACTACATTGAAGATATCTGTTATAACTTTTCATGACCATTCATGTTGTGTTAGATATACACTATGAACTTAAGAATAGTGAGACTCGGGACGTGCCCCCTAAAACTGAATTGAGTTGTGGATACTTAACGGAACTTGTTTCCCCCACAACCATTTGAATTTAGAAATGAGACTTCAGGGCGAAGTCCTTTTAATGGGGTAGATTGAAATACCCCAAATCTAATTAACACTTTAAAACCATTAGATAATGAAAATTAACCTAAGGATAAATCATTTCACGTACTCATGCTCATTCCTGCATGCAAAAGTTTACGTAAATAATATTACGCGTGCGCATGCAAACACATGCATGTAAACATTACGTAAAAATAGTCGTTTCACCATAAACGCTAACAAGCGTAATTTTACAAACGTCTTAACATACTCGTACAAACACTCATGTACGTTTATTAACGAGGATTAAACTCCATACATAACATGCTCAATAAAGAGAGCGTAAACAAGGAAAGATCAATACAAACATTTATACAAACGAGCAACGTAAGTATTTTACGAATGCCGAAGCATTTATAAATGCTAAAATAAATTGATATACACATGTTAAGAAATGTAACAACGTATGTTACACCTATTATATTATATCTATATCATATAAACATAAGAACTCATCAAAGGTCAAAAATACGCACTAAACATCTTAACGACAAGAACGTTCTTAAAACGCCTTAAAAACGTGCGTTAAGCGTGACCTTGTATGACCTTTTAAAACTCAAACCAAATGGTCATGCCCTCATTATATGACTATACAAACATAGTCCCCATGCCATATTTAGTTAAAAACGCAAAGTGCCCAGGAGTGCTCACGCACGCCCCTTAAAGCACGAGAAGCCCCAGAAACCCCGGAGATGCACTATAAGTTGGTATAACTTAGTTTTCTTCACTACAAATGGTTAGTTGACCATTATTCAATATTTATAAGAGGATCCCCACACCACCTTTTTAATTAAACACAAAGTGCTTGGGGGAAATTCTTAACGCTCATGTTTTGGTCCCGAGAGTCCTAGAAGTCCCGGAATAACTCAATGTAACACCTTAATATATCATAATTGACCATAAAACATGTTTATGAGCACTTGGAACTCGTTGGAACAATTTATTTTCCAAAATATCCTTAGAGTACAAAAACGCACTTTCGGGTGCCGTAAAAACGCGTTTTACGCAATTACCTTGAAGTTTTTGAGGAGCCACGAATGGGGAATCTTAAATGGGGATGGATTGACCATATTGATCAATTAAAGACAGTTATAAACTAGTAGCACTAATAGGGCCGAAATTCTACCCAAAAAGTACTATATAATTCAACATTTAAAGCATATAAAATATCATGGAAAATAAATTGTTGGCTCTCCTACAGCCGAAAAACTGCACCAAAACAAGAGAATATTAGCTTTTCAAAAGTAAGGATTAAAAATGAAAAGGTAGATCTAGAACTAGAATAATACCATGTTATGTCATGACAACAAGGGAGGCATTTAATCAGTCCTCTATCCAGCCTTAACCGTGTACAAACAAGAGGAAAGGGACACACAATTCAACATTTAAAAATCAAAAGAAAACCATCCTTACCTACCTTACCTTACCACCTTGTCTTCCATGAATTAAGCAACTTGTTCCTTCCTCCCCACATGGCCTAAAGTTGTAGTTGATTGAACGACTTTTGGAGCCTGAAAATCAAAAGCAAATCAATAAACAAGTCCTTGCAACATGCCACATTATGGTGTCCAAATTAAACAATTCAAACTCTCCCATTCCTAGCTTAGTTATACGGAACTTAGCCTTTCATTCTTTTCATTCCTTTCAGACAATTTGGTAAGCCTTCTCCTCTCATTTCATCCTCTTCCTTTGAAGATCTTAAGTTCATGAATAGAGGTTTAACTTCTATCTTCATTTCTATGTTAATTTCCTAGCATTTCTCATCATGTCTTGAAGAAAAAATATTTCTTGCACAACTACAAGCTCACGCCTCCATTTATACTCCAAGGAAGTTGTCTTAAATCAACATTAATCCAAGGAGCATCCAAGATCATCTTAAGGTATTTTTCATGCTTGAGAATCCTTACGACATGTTATATATGTATCCAAAAATTCTACATCTTCTAAAGCTATTTTCATCATCAATTTCATGAAGGAAAGTTGGTTCTCCATCCATCCTAGGAGTTCCGAAATCCTAAGGTAAAATACCTAAGGTAAATCCTTGGAAAACTACTTATAAATCTACTTAAGATCTTTGTTAAGATCTATCTCCTAAACTCCTTTATTTCATGCATAAGAGCCGAAGTTGGAACATCAATTTCCATTGAAGGAAGCTTTGGAAATTCAAAGGAGTTCAAGTACTAAATCATCCTTTATTAAGAGTAAGTTTACTAAGCCAATCTTTATTATTTTAAGCTCGGTTAAGCTTTTAAAAAAATTGTACAAAAATTATGTACACCTCCTTAGGTAATTACAGCCGAGACTATATGGTAATACATACCAAAAATATAACTTATAACATATATGGTAAGATTATTACCTTAAGACACATTTTTATGTTACAAAAATTACCCATGTTAAATACTTGTCCATGCCGATTTATCAAGGGAAAATATGCTCCATTTTGAGCTAAGAATTAATCTAAGAAATTACAATAATTTTTACATGAGTTATATGGCTCATATGTATTTATGTATAATTATTTTGAGTTATAAATCAACTTATATAACTATATGGTATCATATAATTATGGGCGAATTATATTGGTGAAAAATAGGTTTTAAGGAGCAACATATGTATATAAACTTATATTATAAAGTTTGGTGAGTTAAAAATATTTACTAGTGCTTAAATGGCTAGTTTATTAAGTTATGTGGCTAAATTGTAAATTTTGAAAAGTTTGGAGTACATATAGTGAAAACCGAGAGTTAAATGTATTCTTGGCATAAATATAATATAACATAAAGATAGGAATTAAGATTATGAATTTTAGATAAATTAAACAAGTGCAAAATTAACAATTTATAAAGTTTTGGGGCTATTTTGTAATTTATAAAAGTTAAGTGCAAAACTGGAATTTAGTATGGGGCGGATTCATAATTAGATGAAATATAAGTACTCTTCTGAAATTTAGAAGAATTAAATATTAAACTATAGTTTATAAGTTATTAGGTAACTATTATAAAGTTTTTGGGGTGAAAATGTAATTTATGGAAAGTTATATGTGAAAGCCGAAATTATTTGGGGTTGTATAGTAATTAAAGAAACTATAAGTGTTCATTTCGACAATTAAAGGAATTTAATATTATAACTATAGGTTATAAGTTATTATGTAAAGGTTATAAGATTTTTGGGGTTAAATTTTAATTATAAGAGATATTTTGTTAAGGCCGAAAGTTTGTGGGGCCAAGATGTAATTTTCGAAAGTTATAGTGTACTAATGGTAAATATCGAAATATTAGTGGTGGATTTGTAATTTAATTAAATAAGGAATTTCAACTATATAATATGATGTAATTAGAGTTAAAATGTAAAGTTTATGAATTATTGGGGTTGCTTTACAAATAACCGAAAATATGGGGGTAAGTATTTGAATTTATATAATTATAAGCCTTATGTTAATGTTTGGAGGAATTAGAAAAGGAATTTTGATTAAAAGGATTATAGAATTAAAACTATGGGTTATATAGTTATAAGGGATTTAGCTGTAACCAATTAATATTATTTGTGGTTAAGTGGAGAATAACAAAAATTATAGGAATATTATGTCCATTTGTGACATATATATATAATTGGGTAATTATTAAGTTGTAGTGTTATTTAGACAACTACAAACATGTAACATAAATAATCCATGAATATATATGTATATATACATTAAAGGATTTAAATGTAAACCAAAGGAAATAACAAGATAAGTTATACATCAAATCTTAAAGTAATTAAAAGAAATTACCCCACAATATAAGTTTTATAAATTAAGAACTAGATGATTTGGAAGTATATAAATACCTTAAACATCAATAAGGTGAAGAGGTTAAAGAGACTATCTAAGCGTAAAGAAATAAACCTCACATGAAATAATGAATACGAAATCGTTTCATGATCCGATAAAATTAGTATACTAGAGTAACATAAATTAAAACTCTCAGTTAATCCTGTTCTAGGACTATACTTGACCAGAAGTTGACCAGGATATATTCAATTGCAATCTACGGTGAACGGTATGGGATTCTTGCAACCTGCTTGCTACCGGATTACACCGGCTTGTGTGCTATCTGTTGTGTGAAATAACGACCAAGATAATTGCATGTAAAATGTTGTATTACTCTTGTGCATTGTTGTGTTATTTTATGTGCGTGAACGATACTAACTGTAACGTGTATGTTCCACGCATACAACACTACATTTCCAGTGGATTAAATACCTACGTATTATTATACCGAGGACTTGTACTCAAGTTTCTCACTAACTTCCTTTTATAACAAACGTCGTTATCCTAACCGTGATAACTGACATTACACATTGTGTTCTTGTTTAACGTCCTTGTGTGACACCTAACAAATTCTATGCTACGAGAAGCGAGGAGCCCAGATGTATCTGGCCATGCATGCTACAGGATTTGTACCTGTCTCAGGTCGACTCCTATCTGAATATACGTTACGACGGAAGTTTTGGGTGCACTCTATGTCCACTCACCGGGTTAGTATCGGAACATTATTGAAGTTAGGAGGAAGGCTACATTTCTCCCGAGGGTACGATACCCACCTCTTTTAAGTACAGGTGTGAGCCTCGATTTTAAACCCTATCCTATGTTGATTAAAGATGATTAGGATCTAATCGGGTTTTAGGTCCACTTATAACCTAAGATAAATAACTATGTCATATAACAATAATTATTAAAACCTAAGCTAGCTCACTGGAACCTATTATGAGTCGCCACCTAATTTTAACCTAGATCAAATTAGGAAAGGAGAGTTCGGGTTCGGGGGCTTGATATTCTACTTATTTAGGGTTCAAATTACTTTCATTACCCTTCCTAGGTCGTTTTTTCTCTACTTGGTTTATTTACGGCTTACTACAAAGTCGTCTTTAACCTAAGTGCGCGCTTCTGTTTTTTTTTTTTAACGTTTTTGACAGAAAATTAAAATGAAATTAAAAGCTACCTAAACTAGGGTTTCAGAGGCAGAATTAGGTCAAATATTAATTGCGTCCGTGGCCACGGACCTAATGTCCGAGACCACGGACCCCAGTTGAATTAGGTGATTTCAAAAACAGAACTAAAATAAAAATGCAAACTTGAAAAGTCCGGGGCCACGGACAGGGTTTCCGTGGGCCCGGACATGTATTGATAGAAACCCTAAAATTTGAAAAATTGATAAATACAAAATCCCGCCACCGTCCGTGGGTGTCCGTGGTCACGGACATCCCGTCCGTGGTCCCGGACAATGAGTTCGAGGTCACGGACAACCCACGGACAATGGGTTTTCGATGGTTCCCGAGGGTGTTTTGAGCTCAAATTTTATGGGCGTGTAGCCTGAAAGATTTTAAACATGTTAGTAACTGAAAGAACTCAATTTACATCAAAATCAATTACAAACGTTAGCAAACAAGTAACAAGGCAGTAGCTAAAACAATTAGCAATACAGAAACGAAAAGAGTTAGTTTAAGCCCAAATTTTGAGAAAAACTGATAATGTCATGGAGAGTTAGGAAAGTGGGATTTCTACTTGTTTTATCTTTGGATTCACAACGATTCTTCACACTGGGATTCGTAGAGTGCTCTGTTTGTGGCAGACCCGAAAGATTTTCGAACCGAGCTTCTGGTGGTTGGTTGTTCTTGCTGTTCTTCACGTTTTGGTGGTGTTTTTGTGGGGTTTTGATGATTATTGGTGCTTTGGGGATTGGAAAACATGTTTAGATGGTGATTTCGGGGGATTTTCGGTATGATTCGGGTGGCCGGGTGTTGGAAAACGTGAGAGAGAGAGAGGGGCTGTCTTTTCTGACTCCCTAAGGTTCTTGAGCATATGAGATTCTGATTTTATCAAAAAACCTATCCTTTATATAGACTTTCTTAAAAATAAAGAAAATCTAGTAAAAAGTAAGATTTTTTGGCATTTTAATTAAATGGCTTCCCAAATGAATTTTGCTGTGAAATTTTAACCACATGTCAAGGATGGAGATTATGAATTTTCCGAGGTGGAGTCGAATTTTTAAAATGTTGGAATATTTTTAAATTGAATTTCTCGTCAAATTCAGTCAGAAATTGCTAGAAAATTATTGGAAATTCGAAAAATCAAAATTCCAACGCCATTATCCTTAAAATGTCATCCCCTACCATGGGTTAAAATATCAAAGCATTTCAAGCTGATTTGGGCATCTTTTGGAGGAGAGAGAAAGCTTATAGGAGGCCTCAGGAGCCTTAAAAATTACCAAGACGCCCCTGACAATGACGGAGCTGCTCCCCATGCCTTGGAATGCGCCGATCAAGCCGGGATCTCTCACTACTTGACTGAAATGCCTCTCACAACACCAAAACCTCGTAGACCCCACCAGGGGGGTCAAATTTTTGGGTATAATAGATTGCCCCCCGTCAACTAGACTTTGTAATGGATGTGAAATGTCTGGTTGATGCTTGAGTGATGCCCCAAAATTTTGGATTCCACAAAATCCTCCATGTTGTCCGAAACCACATTGACTACGTCCAGCTATTCGGAGGCACTGACTGCCTAAGCAACAAAACGCTGTCGTGCTGTTCTAAGGCGCTGACTACCTATAAGTGAAAATGTGTCAAGCTATTCTAAGGCGCTGACTACCTAGGTGACAAAAATGAAATAATGTAATGTCAAGCAGTTCTAAGGCGTCGACTACCTATAATACATGGAATGATGTCAAACTATTCTAAGGCGCTGACTACCTGTAATAAATGAAATGATGCGATGTCAAGCGATTCTAAGGCGTTGACTACCTAGGATGTGAAAACTATATGCAAATGCAAGAATGCTGAAATGCTGACAATGCTAATGATGCTGATGCTGATGATGATGCTGATGATGATGTTGATGATGATGCTGATGATGCTGATGATGATGCTGATGATGATGCTGATGATGCTGATGATGATGCTGATGATGCTGATGATGCTCGGATGCTTCTAGGGACCGAAACCCGTGCTAATGCTCCTGGCTGGACCCAATGTGGACTTATTGCCATTGCCCCCCAAGCCGGTGTGCAGGGATAACTCCTGGTAAAAACCCTGGGGACTTATTGCCTTTGCCCACCATTCGTTGATCCCAAAAATAAGTTGACATCGCAAAAGGAGGATTTATTGCCATCACCTCACCAACTTTCTGTCGCCAGGTCTTGTGACGCGCCTGGATAATGCAACTAGGTCTTATGACGAGCCTATATGAATGAGATGAATGCAATGTGTTTGATGAGAGTGGGTAAGCTAAAAAGGGTAATGCTAGGTCTTACTACGAGCCTAAGGGAATGCAACTAGGTCTTACGACGAGCCTAAAGGATGGTTCTAGGTCTTATGACGAGCCTAAAGGTGGGATCTAGGTCTTATGACGAGCCTAAAGGTCGGATCTAGGTCTTCTGACGAGCCTAAAGGAATGCAACTAGGTCTTACGACGAGCCTAAGGGAATGCAACTAGGTCTTACGACGAGCCTAAAGGATGGTTCTAGGTCTTACGACGAGCCTAAAGGATGGTTCTAGGTCTTATGATGAGCCTAAAGGATGGTTCTAGGTCTTATGACGAGCCTAAAGGATGGTTCTAGGTCTTATGACGAGCCTAAAGGTGGGATCTAGGTCTTATGACGAGCCTAAAGGTTGGATCTAAGTGAAAGTGAGTCAAGTGTATGATGGGTCCAAAAGGATGTAGAAGGATTAGGGCTCAAGACGGGCCTGTGGATGTTTGAATGTGGAGATAGAAATTTGATGTGGAGGTAGGGCTTAGGACGGGCCTGAGGAAATTTGATGTGGAGGTAGGGCTTAGGACGGGCCTGAGGAAATTTGATGTGGAGGTAGAAATTTGATGTGGAGGTAGGGCTTAAGACGGGCCTATGGAAATTTGATGTGGAGGTAGAAATTTGCTGTGGAGGTAGGGCTTAGGACGGGCCAGTGTGATATGAGGAGAGTTTGATCCTTTGGGTTTTGGACTTTTAGGCCTCAATCGTTGTCTTTGTTGCAATTGTTGGGACCAACAATTGCCCCCAATATTTTTCCTTAAGGCAATCTAAGTTTTTTAGGATTTGTGGCAATCGATTGGAACGATCGATTGCCCCCAGTATTTTCTTTGATTAATGGCGTATAACAAGTCTCATTCTCACAAGGTCAGGGTTTATCTTGATGTGGTGCTTTCTATCGTACACTCAAAGTGTTTAATTCTTGCACTCATACTCTCCTTTTGGACAAAAAATCTCGACCATTGAATTTGACATTTGTTAGATTTACGCGTTCAACCTGTTACTTTCACGTGATTGGATACACAACTACTAGGTCGGAAGTCTTTTAAGCTTATATCGTGGCTATGGGGTGTGATGAATGACAACAGGACAATGGTGGAATGTTTATGATATGTGGAGCTATAAGGGTGACCAAAGCTGCAACTTGCACCGTCTCTCGGACTTGCCTTCTTTGTCTTTAAGTCGTTTGGCTACTTCGTGATGACTTCGCGTGTGAACTTGGGACTTCGAACTTTTGGGTTGTTCCTTGCACCTTCAATATTCTTTCCGATTTTAGATTTCTTCGAGGCTTTTCAGGTTTGCCTTTCTTTGAATTTCCTTTCCTTCGGGGTTCTTGTGTTTCCCGGCTTTGAACTTTGAGAGCTATTTTTGATGTTAGCTCATTTGGATCCTGTGTCCCTTTGGGACCATTTGCGGATCCTTTCGTCATGCTGGTAGCAATTTTGCTTCTTTGGACTTGTGAAGTTGCTGTTCGGAAGTCGGGCTCCTTGCTTCCCTTGGTCACCGGGTCGGTTATTCATCATTGGCTGGCTTGTTTGTGGAGTTTGTAGTGTTGTAAAAGAGGATGTACACGAAAAGCTCAGCGGGGGTGCCTAGGGTTTAATGTCTGGGTTCACAGGCTTTTGGCTGTGTGGTGCTGTACCTAGGTGCTTCGTCATCTCTAATAGTTGTGTATCCGTTCTTTGTTACTTTTCATAGGTTTAAGCGTAAATTTACAAATTATCTCCTTCGGTCGGAGTCATGCCATTTGCCTTACCTTTGAATGTGACCTCTCTGGAGTCGTGTAAAAATGACACACTCTTTCGCTCTTGGTCTTACCGCTCAAGGCACTCTCGCGAAATGTACACTCAGAGACTTGTTTGCACATTTAAACAAAATAAATAAACATTAACGTCCCTTAACTCAGATTGCCCCCAGTATTGTTTTGGGGTCTTTTGACAAGCCTTTTGAATTTCCAGGTTATTTGTTGGAGGTGGTTGTATGTGTAGTGGTACGTGGCGATGAGGTCTTGCTGTTTTAGTGGAGCGATGTAGTGATGAAAGTAAAACATGGTAGTGGGATGCTTTCAGTGTACGGTGAGATTTTCTATTGAGAGGTGATAAGTGGTGGAAGCCAACAAGGTGGTGAAATATTCCCTGCACAAGAATGAGTTTCATGTGGAGAGGGAAGTGTGGTGAGAGACATGGGATGTATGTGATCAAGGTAGTGGATGTGGGTGAAATGACGTGATGCCTTATTTATTTTTCGGTGTTCTGGTTTTGTGAATAAATGCACACAAAAAATTATGGAAATGGAACTATGCTCTAAAAATTGTAATCTCAAGAAAACTACCTAAAATGATAAAGGAAGCTAGCTACCATAAAAGCTAAAGAATGATTGAGAAAAGAAAACTACTAAATTGAGAAAACTCCTGAAATTGTGATGTTGAACAGTCTGATGCCAACGTGTTGAAGACTCGAGCTGTTGACCGTCGGGGCACCATTGACCATGATTGTCTTCCTTCCAAACTTCGATTAGGCCCTGTAAAATGTCTGAACTAGGAATGCCTATGGGTTATGTAGGAAGTAACTGGGCCAGAATGATTGCTCTATATGTGAACTAGAATTTGGGCTGAGTGATTTTGGTTGGGCCTAAAAGATGACACCTAGATCTAGGGTTTTGGGTCATGATAAGAAGTCTACCTAGATCAGAATGAGCCATTGGGCCCGAATGTGCTTGTGCCTGAAGTAAAGCACATGAGCTGGAATGGTCCCTAAATCACAAATGGGCCTAACTTTTTTCGGACCAGAGAAGATGGTTGCTAAGCCGAAAAAGATTTTATTTTCAGGACTTGTGAGTTATTTCAAGTTCAGGTGGATTTCTTTTTTATGGGCCTAGAACTAATTGGATAATTCAAATTGGGCCAGAAGAGAAATCACCTAAGTCTAGGCTTTTGGGCCGAAGCCCGAACGACTCACATGTTAAACCAAGCAGGGCCTCTAGGCCGCAAACAAATAGAGCTGCCAATTCGTGTTGGGCTAGGTTGATGCAGGAGAAGTTCCTATCAATCTCTAGGCTGGGTAGTGGGCCGATCATACATGCAAACAAGGCCCACACAAATTCAACATGTCCTTACTAGACGTATGAATCAAACCGGGTATGGATCGATCCGGAGAGGTGCTTGGGGCATGGGCCCAGGTCACCCACAAAGGAATAGGGCTTGCACGCGATTCTCTTTGGGCTACCCCACTTTTTTCACATCACCTGAAGGTGTGCGTCTACGGTCGGGTCTTTGACTGACCAAACAGTGGGCTAGGTAAGGACACTGCCAGGAAAACGCTTGGGGCTAAAGCCCAGATATTAAGGGGATGTGGTTAGACGACATCCTCCTCTTTTCCCCCGCTTATTCACATCACCTAAAAGGTGTGAGTCCCTGACAGGGGACCCTCAAATGGGTCTCGGGGTGAAATCGGTTTATGTGGACCCCGCTCTCATATGATGCAAAAGTACAGAAATTTAAATTGCGCACAAAAGTAAACAAACAATGTAATAAAGCCATAAATTAACATTTTCAAGTTAAGCCCTCTTTCCTAAAATTAGACAAATTAAAATTAAGAAGTTGTCCCCAGCAGAGTCGCCAGTCTGCGAGCCTCGATTTTAAACCCTATCCTATGTTGATTAAAGTTGATTAGGATCTAATCGGGTTTTAGGTCCACTTATAACCTAAGATTAATAACTATGTCTTATAACAATAATTATTAAAACCTAAGCTAGCTCACTGGAACCTATTATGAGTCGCCACCTAATTTTAACCTAGATCAAATTAGGAAAGGAGAGTTCGGGTTCGGGGGCTTGATATTCGACTTATTTAGGGTTCAAATTACTTTCATTACCCTTCCTAGGTCGTTTTTTCTCTACTTGGTTTATTTACGGCTTACTACAAAGTCGTCTTTAACCTAAGTGCGCGCTTCTGTTTTTTTTTTTAACGTTTTTGACAGAAAATTAAAATGAAATTAAAAGCTACCTAAACTAGGGTTTCGGAGGCAGAATTAAGTCAAATTTTAATTGCGTCCGTGGCCACGGACCTAATGTCCGAGACCACGGACCCCAGTTGAATTAGGTGATTTCGAAAACAGAACTAAAATAAAAATGCAAACTTGAAAAGTCCGGGGCCACGGACAGGGTGTCCGTGGGCCCGGACATGTATTGACAGATACCCTAAAATTTGAAAAATTGAAAAATACAAAATCCTGCCACCGTCCGTGGGTGTCCGTGGTCACGGACAACCCGTCCGTGGTCCGCGACAATGTGTCCGAGGTCACGGACAACCCACGGACAGTGGGTTTTCGATGGTTCCCGAGGGTGTTTTGAGCTCAAATTTTATGGGCGTGTAGCCTGAAAGATTTTAACCACGTTAGTAACTGAAAGAACTCAATTTGACATCAAAATCAATACGAAAGTTAGCAAACAAGTAACAAGGCAGTAGCTAAAACAATTAGCAATACAGAAACGAAAAAGAGTTAGTTTAAGCCCAAATTTTGAGGAAAAACTGATAATGTCGTGGAGAGTTAGGAAGTGGGATTTCTACCTGTTTTACCTTCGGATTCACAACGATTCTTCACACCGGGATTCGTAGAGTGCTCCGTTTGTGGCAGACCCGAAAGATTTTCAAACCGAGCTTCTGGTGGTTGGTTGTTCTTGCTGTTCTTCAAGTTTTGGTGGTGTTTTTGTGGGGTTTTGATGATTATTGGTGCTTTGGGGATTGGAAAACGTGTTTAGATGGTGATTTGGGGGATTTTCGGTATGATTCGGGTGGCCGAGTGTTGGAAAACGTGAGAGAGAGAGAGAGAGAGGGAGCTGTCTTTTCTGACTGCCTAGGGTTCTTGAGTATATGAGATTCTGATTTTATCAAAAAACCTATCCTTTATATAGACTTTCTTAAAGATAAAGAAAATCTAGTAAAAAGTAAGATTTTTTGGCATTTTAATTAAATTACTTCCTAAAGGAATTTTGCTGTGAAATTTTAACCACATGTCAAGGATGGAGATTATGAATTTTTTGAGGTGGAATTGAATTTTTAAAATGTTGGAATATTTTAAATTGAATTTCTCGTCAGATTCAGTCAGAAATTGCTAGAAAATTATTGGAAATTTGAAAAATCAAAATTCCAACGCCATTATGCTTAAAATGTCATCCCCTATCATGGGTTAAAATATCAAAGCATTTCAAGCTGATTTGGGCATCTTTTGGAGGAGAGAGAAAGCTTATAGGAGGCCTTAGGAGCCTTAAAAATTACCAAGACGCCCCTGACAATGACGGAGCTGCTCCCCATGCCCTGGAATGCGCCGATCGAGCCAGGATCTCTCACTACTTGACTGAAATGCCTCTCACAACACCAAAACCTCGTAGACCCCAACCAGGGGGGGTCAAAATTTTGGGTATAACAACAGGAGTTAACTATGTTACCTCCTGAGGGAATTATTACCCACCTACTTATACGAGAGTCCCATCTCGTCTAAGGGTTTATCATACCCGACCAATTTACTCTATGAAGATAGAGTTTAACGAGGTCACTATACCTCCCTGTATTAATGTACTCTTATACACATGTCAGTCCCATTGCGAGGATCTGACTACTATCAATCAATTACAGAACATCTAACTAGACCTTCTTAAGTCTTGTTCTGTGTGACATTATTGTCCTTGTGTGGATACTTGTTATAATTATTGTATGCTGCATGTTTACACCTTTATAAAAAAAATGATCCGCATGTATTCGACAAAGTAGTTGGTGTGGCCCAGTAGCTTGTGGGCTGCACGCTTTTCATACCAGCGTTGTCTGCTGAGCCCTTCGGGGCACCCCACTTTTTAGGTACCTGAAGTTGAAGAGATTACCCGACCGAGCGTAGGAGGTGAAATACCCCAAACCTAGGTATGTTGTTTAAACATTAAAAAAAGGTATATTAAGACTAAAAAGAGTCTTAGAAACATTAGTAAACAATTTAAACCATAGAAAACACAAATAAATACCTTAAGGTCAATAAAGGCTAAAATGTGCTCTAAGCTTGGGATAAGCTTGGTTAAGACCTAATGAGCTTACCAAGACCTTATTTATATATTAATGAACATATTAAACCAATTAGCAAAGAAAATCATGCTTGAAAACAAGTTAAAACACAAAATGTGCTTTAAGGAGTCTTAAAGCACGTTTTTGAAAAATTGTCTTGTAAATGAGTTTTGAGTGGCTAAATGTCCATCATTACTCTTTAATTAACATGTGTACTACTTAGTATCACATTAGGAAGTCTAAGTCAATGGGAAATCAAAAATTTCACAACTATGTGCCTTGTTTTTGTGAATAGTAACTAAAATAAGCTAGTTTATAACATATGTTATTATAAGTAAGTTAAAAGGTCAACAAAGACTAAAATACCCCTTAGTATAATATGGGGGCCGGTTTTCTTGGTTACTCACCACACTTAAACAAAAAATAAGCTAAGTAAAGTAATAAAGCAAAGAGTACTATTTGCTTTACTACTTAAATATCCAAACTAGCAAACTTATATTCATTCTCTTCTTTCCCTCTTCATTTCCCACGTCTCCAACCTCTCTTCTACCTTCCTTCTTGCTCTCCATTCACGGTTTTGCAATAGTACCAACACCAACACCAACACCAACTTCCATTGTCATTATCTCCTAGTTCCCTTTGCCAAATCAAAAACTAAGACCACCATTCTTCTAGCCTCATCAAGCTCTTCAACTTCATTCTTTCAAAACTCCAAGAGCTCCATTTCGGTGCCAAGAGGAATCTCCATGGGAGGAGCTTGAGCTCATCTTTTCACATATTATTGTTCTCCTCTGCTTGGTGGAGTCCTCTCTTGCTACATATCCAAACTCTCCTTCATATCCAAGGTAAAACAATCATCTAAATGTTCTAAGACAATATATGTATCTAGGGTTTACAATGAGATGAAGCATAAAGCTGTATACTCATTTCATTATTTGTATATTGTTTAGAAGTTGACAAGCAATCAAACATCCTTACCGATTTTAAACCAGGAAACAAGAAAGAAGTTTGTGAGGAAGAAGAGGTAAATGTGCTAACCTAATGTAGTTTAAAGTCTTAGGAGAAATGAGCTTATGTTGCTTATTAAAATGATCTAAGGAGCCAATGGTGAATGACTTAGTAAAATGTTCTCAAGGACGTATAAAAGGGCATATGTGTTGTTGAGTGTATTTGCAGGTCAAAGGCAAATATATTGTGGAAATTCAGTGTTTAAGGTTTATGCATCTTAAGGGCCTAAGAGCCATGTTATTTAAGGGCCTAAGTGCCAAGCAATTTAAATTATGCACTATATTGTGATGTAGTGTTAAATGAGTGAAGTTTTGTGTACAAGAATGCTCTTGATAGATCTAAGTGTTCTTGAATGTTTAATGGTGAAAACAATGTGTTTTGGCTTAGTAAAGTTCTAGGAGAACCCATGTCGAAATTTAGATAATGTATAAGAAGTTTTAGGTGTTTAAAATGAGTTTTGATGAGTTAGGAAGTGTTTAGGGTGGTTAAGTGTTCTACTAGGGAAAAAATATGCACTAAGGTATTCTAAGGTGTAAAAAGGACTTAAGCATTATTTTAGAGGATTTAGAATGCAAATGAGTGTTTTGGGATACTTCAAGTTCATGTTGGGATTGTGTTTAGGACTTGTGCAATCTTAGTGGTTTAGGAAGAAAAGATGTTTGGGAGAGGATGTAGTAGTAGTGAGGAAACATTTGAGACTAGTGCTAGTTATAGGTATAAAACACCCCATGCAAACTTAGGGAAAAGTATTGCATGTGCCAACCTTTGTATAAGAATTTGTGTAAGGTTGAGGAGGTTTTGATGAATGATTTAAGGAGTTTAATGGAGGTCTTAAGGTGTGTTTGAAGTGCCCAAATAAGGTTAGAACATACTAGGATATATGAGGTGAAGTTTGGAGTTAAATGGGCAATTAAAAACAAGGGTCTGGAGCAGACCGACCTTGGGGACCGGACCTGCAAGGTCGGTCGAGCCCAGTTTACCCTACGAGAAATGGTCTCTGGAATGGACCGACCTTGGGGACCGGACTTGCAAGGTCGGTCGGGCATGGATTTTTAGTACGGATTGAGTCTCTGGAATAGACCGACCTTGGGACCGGACTTACAAGGTCGGTCATGCCTAAATCTTTGTACGTAAGTAAGTCTCGGGAATCGACCGATCTTGCGACCGAACTTGCCAAGATCGGTCGGGCCTGAGTTTTCAAAGAGGAAAAACTCTCAGGAATACCAACCTTGTGGACCAAACTTGCAAGGTCGGTCGGAATTTTTGACGTAATATGTTTGGAATGGGCCGACCTTGTGTAAGGTCGGTCGGTAAGGTCGGTCGGACCAAAACTTGTAAAAAAAAACAAACAAACAAAGAGTGGCTTAAGTAGTTAACCCTAGGGGGTATGATGAAGGTAATCAGGGATAAGTTTGGGCATTAAAACATGTCATATAACCATGTAAAATGTTTAGTAAAATTCAAGTTAAGTAAGTAAATGACCGACGTTATTAATCATGTATAGGAGTGACCTACGGTGGAAACCAGTCGAAGCAAGGACCAAGGTATGGTTTCTTGCAGTCTGTTGCCTACGGTTTACACCGGCTTGTGTGTTGTATGTTTTCTGTTGTTTATGACCTTGTAAGACTTAAGTCATGTAATGAGTTTACAGTTGTTTATATTACTATGTGTAAGGTATGACCCATTTCCCTTGTGTGTGTCTAACAAGACTTAACCATTGATTGTGATTTGTTTATTGAGTTCAATGTTGAACATCTAACTATGCTAACTGGGGAGTGAGGAGTCCGGTAGTTCCGGCCACGCGTGTGAGTATGGGAATCGATGTCATAACCGGTTCGATTCTCTTTGCATGTTATGGTTGTTTTCCATTTTGGGTTTCAACTTTCCCTTTAGCTTATCCAAGGCTATTTTACTGACTCACGTCGGGCCACAGGGGCATACTATGTTTTGTTTGGTGTGCTTGGATCACTATATCTGAGGCACCTTGTGTAAGTTATTCGTTCAATATAACAGGACGGTAACGAGTTATGTAACGAGCTTCGCATGAGTTTGGCAACATTCTCTAGGCTCTCCATGGGAACTAATTGTGTTGGCTCGTTTCCTAAATGGAATTGTTCTTGTATGTTATGTGTGATGTTGTTATGCAATATTCCTGTTATGATATATATGTTGTATGTTTAAAATGAATGCCATGTCATCAAGACAATTAGTTGCGCGCATCCCGGTAGCCGATGGGCTGTGCGTTAACCATACCAGCCAAGGGTTGCTGACCCCCTCGGGGGCTCCATATTTTTACCGCAGGATGAGGATCGAGGAAGCGGAATGGCTACAGATTCTAGGTTGCAGGAATACTTTTGGTTATTTTTGGATGTGGAGCCCGGGATGCGCCTGTGCTCCCGTGGCGATATATTTTGGTACCGTTGTATTACAGTTACGGTCGTTGACAGTTACAGTGACAGATTTGTGTACAGTTTACAGTTATGGATGTAGTTACAAACTCGGTATTATGTTAATGTATCAAAGGTTATTAGTTCTATGCTCGGGAGTCTGATCATCAGACCGGTACGTTTGTATTTACTCTGCCTTGTTGACCACGTGGGTGGTTAACGACGTTGTAGCACCGAATCGTTTAGTTATTATTTAGTTGTTTAATTCCGCTGCAATTTCAAGTATTGTTAAGTGCGTAGTAGGGGTGTTACAAAAAAGTGGTATCAGAGCGAAGTATCGCTCTGATGACTAGAATACCGAGCTTAGGAACATACCGAGTTAGGAAATCTAGTTATAGTTACCTAAGAGAACAGTTGTGGAAAGGTTAACCACTAACTAAGTGTGGAAATACCTTATTGTCGGGAAGATGTTACAACCGTTGGACCGATAAGTGTGCAAGCACAGTGCTAATAAATGTTCATGTGATTTCAGATGTCAGGTAGACCACGAGGTCGAGGCCACGGACGCGGTACTGGTGATACTGGGAACCAGGGAGGGAACCCTACGGCACAGGTCATGGCCGACGCTGTTGCGGCCGTCGTAGCCCAAATGGTCCCACAGTTAGTAGCTGCGATGCAGCAGGGCAACAACCCGAAGTTCAACCACCACCGCCACCGCCTCAGAGAGACCAACTGGGTCAAGGCGTTGGCAGATCTGAGACCCCCGTCATTCAGTGGGGAGACCGACCCTGGTAAGTTGAGGCGTACATCTCCGAGATGGAGACCGCTTTCGAGACCTAGGATGTTCCTGCTGGTGCCAAGGTTCGACTTGCCGCTTACTACTTGAAGGGTTCGGCGCAAAGTTGGTGGAAACTGGTAAGGGAGGGCAGAGTTAGTGATCCTACTTTCCAGTGGAGGGAGTACACGGCCCTGCTGCGAGCCAATTACTACCCGATCCATGTGCAAGAGGCCAAGCGCCTAGAGCTCGACAACTTGAGACAAGCGGATAAGATGACGGTTGATGAGTACTACTCTGCTTTCATCGGACTTATCATCTGCTGCCGAATCTGGGTTACTCAGACCGGATCTTAGTGAACCGTTTCTGTAACGGATTGAGCTACCGCCTACGCTACGGTATGGGGCCAAGCGGGTATACTACCTTGCAGGTAATGAACTACAGTATGAAGTGAATAAGTGTATAGTGTTAATGTGATTGTGAGTTTGAATTGCGGGGCATAACTAACACCCTAAATATAGGAGTGCTATCATGCCGCTGCTATTGTTGAGATCACCGTCCGTCTGAGGGATGAGGAGAATGCGCTCAAGCGCAAGGCCACGAGCGAGGGCCAAAGCACGCAAGGGCACGGGGGAGGAAAGAAGAAGAAGCCATACCCCCAGTCCCAGAAAGGACAGCAACAGGGTGGCAAAGGCCAAGTCCAGACCACCACTGCTGAGGAGCCTCTACAGCTCACCTACGCATATGAGGCCAAGCCCTTACGCTCTTACCCACCCAAGGGTAATTAATAAGATTCGAATGTCGAATTCTGGTGTGTGTTGTTATTTTGTGAAGTATGTACTGAGTGTGTGATGTGTTAGCAGCTAGCACGGGCTCTGGATCCGATCGCCACTACTACTACAAGTGGTGCAAAGGAGACCACCCCGGCAAGGACTGCAAGGGAGATGATGTGCAGTGCCGATACTACAAAAAGATGGGGCATCGTGACTACGAATGCTTCCAGAACCCGAATGGCAGGAACTACAGGCCTAAGGGGCAGTGGAAGGGTAAGGCCACCGTGACCACCGATGGCCCGACGATGGCGAATCAGCCACCCCCAGATCAGAGGTACACAGATTCCCAGAAGGGGAAGGGGTCGGGATCCAGCAAGGCCGCCCTGAATGTGGTGGACCGGTCTGAGGCGCCAGGGCCCTCTACTAGACCAGGTACCGCCTAAATTGTTGAGTGAAATAAGTGATCGCATACCGCATTTCATGCATGTGTGTTAGTGAGTTTAAGTAAACAACCATGTAAGTAAACAGTTAAAGTATAATGTGAGAACACCTAATTAGGTAATTTGAAAACTTAGGAACCTTCAATATTTGCTATCCAATCCCACCCACACTAACCCTTGAACCTTCAATGTCGGGTCATCCAACCAGGTATGATACTCTTAAATGGATACCTGACACCGGAAGCACAAATCCACATTATCCGACGATGCGACGAAGTGGGAGCAGCACCCGGAGGTTTCTACACACCCGAATACCCGAGCGGATCGAAGATGAAATTGAAGATGATGTGCATGGGTAAGGACTGGAATCCTTACACCAAGACATATCAAGACGTGCGAGCTGAAGATGGAGCAATTGTACCAAGTATACCTGAGGAGTTCCTTGCGGTCGTTGACCACGCCGTGGGAATTGCTCAGCAAGTTGAATCAGATTCAATACCAAGTGTTAAAGCGGATTTATGTATTGTGAACTTCTACCAGAAAGGTGGCCGGTTAGGGTTACACCAAGATAAGGACGAGTCACCCGAGTCTCTAAGTAAGGGAGTACCCGTGGTGTCTTGGTCCATTGGTGATACCGTAGTGTTTGTGTACGGCGAGCAGAAGCATGCTGATCTCGCGAAGAACCTAGTGTTGAAATCAGGAGATGTACTAATCATGGGTGGGCAGTCAAGGATGCTATATCATGGCATCAAGAAGATCAAACTGAATACCGCACCATCGGCTGTGATCAATGCCACACACATGAAACCCGGACGTTTGAATTTGATCTTCAGACAGTTTTAAAGCCTTGTATAATCATGTATGTGTTAAACCAGTGTATGTTAAGGATGTTGTATGTGTTAGTTATGTCAGGGATGTAAACCACTTTGTGGTGTAAAGAGAATGTTAATGAATAAAGTGGAGTTGTTTGAAGTATGTCAACCGTGTTGTTACCGAATACTTATTAGTTTGCCAATGAATTAGGCTGTGCACTCGGAACGGGAGGTATACTGAGTGTCTGCAATGAGGCAGAAGCCGGCAAGAGTGGCACAATCCTCACCGGTACCTTTCCAGTCAATGGCATGGACGCTTCAATCTTGTTCGACTCCGGAGCCTCACATACATTTATTTCGCTATCTTTTGCGAAGAGGCTGGGGTTAGACGGTGAAGAGATGCCTGACTTTCTAGTCACTCTCCCGTCGAAAGAGCGGATCAAGTGTACCCGCTACCACCGAGATGTTGTCGTACGAATCAGAGACGAAGAGTTTCCGATCGACTTGATAGAGTTCGAGGGACTTGGTTTTGATGTGATTGTCGGAATGAACTGGTTGGAGCGGTACAAGGGCAGAATCCTATATACCGAGCATCGTCTGCTTCTTCGGAGTCCGTCTATGGTTACTATATCTTACCGCCATGGCTATGTATCATGAACTACGATGAGGGAATGATGTATACCTCTGCTATGTCCAGGACATAGAGAGAGACCCAGAGTTTAGCCCTGATGTGCCGGTAGTGTCGGAGTTTCCTGATGTATTTCCTAAGGAACTGCCGGGCATGCCGCCAGCACGGGAGGTTGAGTTTGAGATTGATTTGGTTCCGGGCACCGGACCAATTGCGAAGGCGCCCTATCGTATGGCTCCAGCAGAGATGACAGAGCTCAAGGAGCAGCTGAGAGACCACTCGACAAGGGGTTTATCCGCCCTAGCGTTTTACCATGGGGAGCGCCGGTCCTCTTCGTGAAGAAGAAGGACGGTGGCCTCCACCTCTACATCAACTATCGAGAGCTGAATGCAGTTACGGTGAAGAACCGTTATCCTTTACCACACATCGATGACTTGTTTGATCAGTTGAGAGGAGCATCAGTATTCTCCAAGATAGATCTACGATCCGGATACCATCAGATTGCCATCCGTGAGAGTGACATTGAGAAGACCGCATTCAGAACCAGATATGAACATTATGAGTTTACGGTTATGCCGTTTGGTTTATCCAATGCACAAGCTAAGTTCATGGACTTAATGAACCGCTTGTTCCAAGATCAGTTGGACAAGTCAGTGGTAGTCTTCATCGACGATATACTTGTGTATTTGAAATCCAAGGGTGAGCACGAAAGCCACTGAGAAGTGTGTTGCAAACATTGAGAAAGAATCAGTTGTATGCAAAATTTTCAAAGTGTGAGTTTTGGTTGAACCAAGTATCTTTTCTTGGACATGTGATTTCTGAGGCCGGGATCGCTGTTGATCCGGCAAAGATAGATGCAGTGTGCACCTGGCCTAGGCCGAAGATAGTTACCGATATTAGCAGTTCCTCGGTATGGCGGGATATTATAGGAGGTTTGTGAAGGACTTCTCCAGCGTCTCGAAGCCGATGACTTCCTTGATGAAAAAGGATGAACCATTCGAGTGGACAGTTGACTACGAGAGTTCTTTCCAGAGTCTCAAGGATGCTCTGACATCTGCACCAGTCCTGACTTTACCAGACGGTCCAGATGGTTTTGAGGTCTATTGCGATGCATCAGGCAGAGGTATGGGTTGTGTGTTGATGCAACACGGGAAGGTCGTAGCGTACGCCTCCCGACAGCTGAAGAAGCATGAAGAAAACTACCCTACCCATGACTTAGAATTGGGTGCCATTGTCTTCGCATTGAAGATATGGCGACATCATTTGTATGGGGTAAGCATGACAATCTATTCCGACCACAAGAGTTTAAAGTACTTGTTCACTCAGAAGGAGTTGAACATGAGACAGAGAAGGTGGGTCGAGTTCTTAAACGACTACGACATCAATTTAGAGTACAAGGAGGGGAAAGCAAATGTGGTAGCTGACACACTGAGTCACCGAGCACACTCTCTCCATTCGCTAGTCTCTCATTCTAGCTTGGTTGAAGAGGTGTGGAGTGCTCAGATGACGGATCAGTATATGTTGGAGATCAGGCAGAAGCTTATTGATGGCACATTCGAGGGTCAGAAGTACGACTTCCGGCTCCACGATGATGACCTGATTAGGCTGAATGGCCGACTGTGTATTCCGAGGAGTAGCGCTGAGCTGAAGGAGCGCATACTGAGTGAATCCCACTATTCTACGACTTCGATTCACCCCGGAGCTTCAAAAATGTATAAGGGTATGAAACGTTACTTTTGGTGGACTGGCATGAAAAAGGATGTGAATGATTATGTATTGAGGTGTCTCACTTGTCAAAAGGTCAAGTTTGAGCACCGACGGCCTGGTGGTATGGTGCAGCCAATGGCAGTGCCTGAGTGAAAGTTCCATGACATTTCTATGGACTTCGTAGTAGGGCTTCCGCCTACAAGGAGAGGTCTGAATATGATTTGGGTTGTTGTTGACCGACTGACCAAGGTGGCCCGATTCATTCCGATGAAGGACACTTGGAAAGTGGCAAGACTTATAGAGCCCTTTGATAGAGAGATTGTTCGGCACCATGGGGTACTGAAGACTATCGTGTCTGATAGGGATACCAGATTCCTCTCGAGGTACTGGAAATCCACACGGGAAGCGCTTGGTTCCGAGCTGAAGCTAAGTACGGCGTTCCACCCACAGACAGATGGATAGAATGAGCGCACCATCCAGACACTCGAGGATATGTTACGTGCATGTGCAATTGTTTTTCAGACCAGCTGGATTGATAAGTTACATCTGATTGAGTTTAGTTACAACAACAGTTACCATGCTTCGATCAAGATGTCCCCCTTCCAAGCTTTGTACGGTACACCATGCCGCACGCCATTATGCTGGGATGAGTCGAGTGAGATGGTCCTTATAGGACTAGAGTATCTGGAACAAGTTCAAGCAGAGGTACGACAGATCCGGGCTAACATGAAGTCAACTCAGGATAGGCAGAAATCATACGCCGATGTGCGCAGATGACCTGGAGTTCGCCGTGGGCGATTAGGTATTTCTTAGAGTATCCCCCATGAAGGGAGTGTTTCGTTTTGGCCAGAAAGGCAAGTTGAGCCCGAAATATGTGGGGCCTTATGTTGTGACGGAGCGGATCGGCCCGGTAGCTACAGACTTGATTTACCCGCCGAGCTGGGCAAGGTACATGATGTATTTCATGTGCCCCAGTTGAAGAAATATATGTCTCATCCGTCTCATGTACTTCAGCCTGAAAGGCTAACCTTAGAGCCGACCATGCGATCAGTGGAGACTCCGGTACGGATTCTGGATAATAAGACTCGAGACACTCGCCATAAGTCTGTGAGACTGGTGAAGGTTCTTTGGTCTAACCAGGACGTTGAGGAAGCCACTTGGGAGATGGAAGATAAGATGAAGGCAAAGTACCCGTCGTTGTTTACTTCTTAGTGTTTGTATGTATAGGGTACGGGGCGTACCCCTATTTTAAGGGGGGTAGAGCCGTTTCGGATATTTGTGTACGACATGTATTTGGATACATTGTCTATGTGTTATATTATTATGTTACTACCTTGTTATGTTACAGACCGTTGTGTCTGAATGATGTTTTCTTGTTTGGACCTTGTGTCCGGTGCTATGTAAGTATATTGTTAATGTTGTTATGGAAGTATTGTTTATATGTGTTCTTGTGTTCTAATATTTAGGATATGTGGGAAGTATGAACTTTGGGGACAAAGTTCTTTTAAGGGGGGTAGATTGAAATACCCCAAACCTAGGTATGTTGTTTAAACATTAAAATAAGGTATATTAAGACTAAAAAGAGTCTTAGAAACATTAGTAAACAATTTAAACCATAGAAAACACAAATAAATACCTTAAGGTCAATAAAGGCTAAAATGTGCTCTAAGCTTGGGATAAGCTTGGTTAAGACCTAATGAGCTTACCAAGACCTTATTTATATATTAATGAACATATTAAACCAATTACCAAAAAAACCCAAGCTTGAAAACAAGTTAAAACACAAAATGTGCTTTAAGGAGTCTTAAAGCACGTTTTTGAAAAATTGTCTTGTAAATGAGTTTTGAGTGGCTAAATGTCCATCATTACTCTTTAATTAACATGTTTACTACTTAGTATCACATTAGGAAGTCTAAGTCAATGGGAAATCAAAAATTTCACAACTATGTGCCTTGTTTTTTTGAATAGTAACTAAAATAAGCTAGTTTATAACATATGTTATTATAAGTTAAATGGTCAACAAAGACTAAAATACTCCTTAGTATAATATGGGGGCCGGTTTTCTTGGTGACTCACCACACTTAAACAAAAAAAAAGGTAAGTAAAGTAATAAAGAAAAGAGTACTATTTGCTTTACCACTTAAATATCCAAACTAGCAAACTTATCTTCATTCTCTTCTTTCCCTCTTCATTTCCCATGTCTCCAACCTCTCTTCTACCTTCCTTATTGCTCTCCATTCACGGTTTTGCAATAGTACCAACACCAACACCAACTTCCTTGTCATTATCTCCTAGTTCCCTTTGCCAAATCAAAAACTAAGACCACCATTCTTCTAGTCTCATCAAGCTCTTCACCTTCATCCTTTCAAAACTCCAAGAGCTCCATTTCGGTGCCAAGAGGAATCTCCATGGGAGGAGCTTGAGCTCATCTTTTCACATAGTATTGTTCTTCTTTGCTTCTAGGTAAGGAAACTCAAATAAAAACTCCATTTCCTTCTTGTTTTGATGTTGACCGAGAATCACCATTGATGGTGTTCTTTACCTTGCTTGTTCTAGCTTCATTCGAATCTTCAAGGGCTTGGTGGAGTCCTCTCTTGCTACATATCCAAACTCTCCTTCATATCCAAGGTAAAACAATCATCTAAATGTTCTAAGACAATATATGTATCTAGGGTTTACAATGAGATGAAGCGTAAAGCTTGTATACTCATTTCATTATTTTTATATTGTGTAGAAGTTGACAAGCAATCAAACATCCTTACCGATTTTAAACAAGGAAACAAGAAAGAAGTTTTTGAGGAAGAAGAGGTAAATGTGCTAACCTAATGTAGTTTAAAGTCTTAGGAGAAACGAGCTTATGTTGCTTATTAAAATGATCTAAGGAGCCAATGGTGAATGACTTAGTAAAATGTTCTCAAGGAAACTGGTAAAAGGGCATATGTGTTGTTGAGTGTATTTGCAGGTCAAAGGCAAATATATTGTGGAAATTCAGTGTTTAAGGTTTATGCATCTTAAGGGCCTAAGAGCCATGTTATTTAAGGGCCTAAGTGCCAAGCAATTTAAATTATGCACTATATTGTGATGTAGTGTTAAATGAGTGAAGTTGTGTGTACAAGAATGCTCTTGATAGATCTAAGTGTTCTTGAATGTTTAATGGTGAAAACAATGTGTTTTGGCTTAGTAAAGTTCTAGGAGAACCCATGTCAAAATTTAGATAATGTATAAGAAGTTTTAGGTGTTTAAAATGAGTTTTTAGGAGTTAGGAAGTGTTTAGGGTGGTTAAGTGTTCTACTAGGGAAAAAATATGCACTAAGGTATTCTAAGGTGTAAAAAGGACTTAAGCATTATTTTAGAGGATTTAGGATGCAAATGAGTGTTTTGGGATACTTCAAGTTCATGTTGGGATTGTGTTTAGGACTTGTGCAATCTTAGTGGTTTAGGAAGAAAAGATGTTTGGGAGAGGATGTAGTAGTAGTGAGGAAACATTTGAGACTAGTGCTAGTTATAGGTATAAAACACCCCATGCAAACTTAGGGAAAAGTATTGCATGTGCCAACCTTTGTATAAGAATTTGTGTAAGGTTGAGGAGGTTTTTGATGAATGATTTAAGGAGTTTAATGGAGGTCTTAAGGTGTGTTTGAAGTGCCCAAATAAGGTTAGAACATACTAGGATATATGAGGTGAAGTTTGGAGTTAAATGGGCAATTAAAAACAAGGGTCTGGAGCAGACCGACCTTGGGGACCGGACCTGCAAGGTCGGTCGAGCCCAGTTTACCCTGCGAGAAATTGTCTCTAGAATGGACCGACCTTGGGGACCGGACTTGCAAGGTCGGTCGGGCATGGATTTTTAGTACGGATTGAGTCTCTGGAATAGACCGACCTTGGGACCGGACTTACAAGGTCGGTCATGCCTAAATCTTTGTACGTAAGTAAGTCTCGGGAATCGACCGATCTTGCGACCGAACTTGCCAAGATCGGTTGGGCCTGAGTTTTCAAAGGGGAAAAACTCTCGAGAATAGACCGACCTTGTGGACCGAACTTGCAAGGTCGGTCGGAGTTGAATTTTTGACGGTAATATGTTCTGGAATGGACCGACCTTGTGTAAGGTCGGTCGGACCAAAACTTGTAAAAAACAAACAAACAAAGAGTGGCTTAAGTAGTTAACCCTAGGGGGTATGATGAAGGTAATCAAGGATAAGTTTGGGCATTAAAACATGTCATATAACCATGTAAAATGTTTAGTAAAATTCGAAGTTAAGTAAGTAAATTGACCGACGTTATTAATCATGTATAGGAGTGACCTACGGTGGAAACCAGTCGAAGCAAGGACCAAGGTATGGTTTTCTTGCAGTTGTTGCCTACCGGTTTACACCGGCTTGTGTGTTGTATGTTTTCTGTTTGTTTATGACCTTGTAAGACTTAAGTCATGTAATGAGTTTACAGTTGTTTATATTACTATGTTGTTAAGGTATGACCCATTTCCCTTGTGTGTGTCTAACAAGACTTAACCACTTGATTGTGATTTGTTTATTGAGTTCAATGTTCATCTAACTAGTGCTAACTGGGAGTGAGGAGTTCGGTAGTTCCGGCCACGCGTGTGAGTATGGGAGTCGATGTCATAACCGGTTCGATTCTCTTTGTATGTTATGGTTGTTTTCCGTTTTGGGTTTCAACTTTCCCTTTAGCTTATCCAAGGCTATTTTACAGACTCACGTCGGGCCATAGGGGCATACTATGTTTTGTTCGGTGTGCTTGGATCACTATATCCGAGGCACATTGTGTAAGTTATTCGTTCAATCTAACAGGACGGTAACGAGTTATGTAACGAGCTTAGCATGAGTTTGGCAACATTCTCTAGGCTCTCCATGGGAACTAATTGTGTTGGCTCATTTCCTAAATGGAATTGTTCTTGTATGTTATGTGTGATGTTGTTATGCAATATTCCTGCTATGATATATATGTTGTATGTTTAAAATGAATGCCAAGTCATCATGCCAATTAGTTGCGCGTATCCCGGTAGCCGATGGGCTGCGCGTTAACCATACCAGCCAAGGGTTGCTGACCCCCTCGGGGGCTCCATATTTTTACTGCAGGATGAGGATCGAGGAAGCGGAATGGCTATAGATTCTAGGTTGCAGGAATACTTTTGGTTATTTTTTGATGTGGAGCCCGGGATGCGCCTTTGCTCCCGTGGTGATATATTTTGGTACCGTTTGTATTACAGTGACGGTCGTTGACAGTTCACATTGACAGATTGTGGTGTACAGTTTACAGTTATGGATGTAGTTACAAACTCGGTATTATGTTAATGTATTAAAGGTTATTAGTTCTATGCTCGGGAGTCTGATCATCAGACCGGTACGTTTGTATTTACTCTGCCTTGTTGACCACGTGGGTGGTTAACGGCGTTATAGCACCGAATCGTTTAGTTATTATTTAGTTGTTTAATTCCGCTGCGATTTCAAGTATTGTTAAGTGCGTAGTAGGGGTGTTACAGGTGGGGTAGATTATGCTATTGGAATTTATTTCCAGCTATTTGTCTTAAGAGCTTTTACTTGATTATTGTACCTTTAAGTTTGGAACCTTATATCTCATGATTGTATTCGTATTCAGACCGTGACATTTGAGAGTTGTATTTGGAGTTAGCCTTGTTAGTCACATGGGTGGCTAACGGCGTTGTAATACCACCCGGTTGTTGTAATTTATTCCGCTGCATTTCAAATTTTATTGGGAGCTATCATCGTTCAGGTTGTTGGTTTTCGGGTTGGGGTGTTACAGGGTAACCCCTTGTCGAGGCGGAAGAGGTTGTAAGATGTTTTGCTCCTGAAGCTATTTCAGAGCCTGACTCAAAGGTCGGCCGTTATCCGTGAATTCCCGCTGATTGAAATACTGTCTGGGAAGCGGTACTGCTCTATAGCTCCGCCCTTGCTCCCTTGGCTATTGGACTGAATTCACCTCATACTGCCCCGCGTACCTCTGCGTTGTGCCCTGTGTGTAAGCTGTTGTCAAGTAAGAAACCTTGCCGGCTCAGATTTTGGGAACTTTGAATTACCCCCGGGTCCCGGAGGATATCCGAGCTTCAAGTCTCCCTTGTGGATCTTCTCCTCTAGCACACCCACATGGCCCATGAGAATATCAAAGCTTGGGAAGTACATGTACTTTAGCTCATCATTATACTGCTTCTGCATGTTCTCGACGATCATGCGAATTTGTTCCTGTTCATCCATCCTTGTGGGCCTGCCTGCTGCCTTCTTCCTCCACCGCTTTATGAAGTGAGACATGGACTCACTTCCCGTTTGGCGAGTGCTAGTGAGGTTGGACCGGGTGATCTCCGAATTCTTAGCATACTCGAAGTGGGTCAAAAAAGCTTCGCATACTTCCTCGTATGTCTTGGTATTCATCATTTGAGTTAGGTACCACCGTTGGGGGATCTCGTCCAGGTACCGGGCGAAAACCTTAGCCTTTTGCATGTCATTGACTCTTAGGATAGACATCTCCGATCGAACATGGCTAGATGAATCTAGGGGTCGGTTGAGCCCTTGTAGAGAGCTAGAGTTGGGAGCTTTAGCTTTGATGGTAGCTCGACATCGGGATAGGACCCCATGGAGAAGTAGTCAAAACCAGTAGGTTTGTCGGCCTTCTCCATACGCTTGATGCGCTTTAGAGCCCTCTGGACTTCTGCAGCCAATTGATTCCCAGAGGCGTCACCCCCGTGCCCATCTTGAGTGTCGTGACCTTCCAAGGAGGCATTATCCATGCCGTATAAGGGATTGACAAATCCCTGCATGGGTCTTTCCCGTCTTGCTGCCTCTAGATATCCAATTTTCTCATGGAGTTCATCTGTTGCTGCACATGTCGAGCCTCCATGGCCTCCATGGCAGCTTGGTGTTTTTGTACCAAGCTAGCTATTTGCTCCTGCCCCTCTACCGGAGCTCCGGTGGTCCCACTTTGAGCTGCCATCTCAGTGTGGCCAGCTTTTCTTTCAGCTTAGCAATTGTGTCCATATACTTATTTTTGAGTGCCTGGACCACCTCCTTATGTTTCAGGTCAAAGGCTTTCTTGAGCTCTTCAACGGAAGCAGCGCCTCCGAATCCCCCTTCTGGTTGCTGGTTTTCTTGAGGGACATCATTATGGGCCTGCCTGACATATCGGATGAAACGAAGACGATTTCAACTGGGAGCGGCGAAGGAGGGAGAGTAGGTAATCAGACTAATTGCCCAGAACTTCTATCCCAACGCTTTTCTGAAATTTTGTCTCTCATCTGTTTAAGAATACAAAACTGAAACTGTTAGGTAATGGGTTCTCATTGATATTTAAAGATTTTCTCTTGAAGATCATTGCACTCTAATCACAAGTTGTTGTTTTTTTTAGATTATCTGGGCCGAGAGGGCTGGAAATTTTGACACATGGACAGGGCCTATAGTTTCAAAGGAGTCTATTTTGTACTGAGATTCTCGGGCTTTCTTTGAGGAGATGATTTCGAGGGAGTGGGCCACAAGAGATTTTTTGATATCTTATATGGGCTAAAAATAATTGAAGACTTGATACGAATGTTGGGCCTGAGGCCCAGGAAAAATATACAAACAGAGGTCATACAAAGAAGATCATGCGAATATCCTCACAAAACAATTCAGTCCAACAGGTATAGATCGATCCGGAGAGGTGCTTGGGGCATAGGCCCAGGTAACCACAAAGGAATAGGGCTTGCACACTATTCTCTTTGGGTTTCCCCACTTTGTTCACATCACCTAAAGGTGTGCGTCTTCGGTCGGGTCTTTGAATGACCAAACAAGGCTATGTAAGGGAATTGCTAGGAAAATTTTTGGGGCTAAAGCCCACGTATTAATGGGATGTGGTTAGACGACATCCTCCTCTTTTCCCCACTTATTCACATCACCTTAAAAGGTATTAGTTCCTGACAGGGGACCCTAAGGCGGTCCTGGGATGAAATCGGTTTGTGTGGACCCTCGCTCTCATATAATGCAAAGGTGCATAAAATTAAAAATTGTGCATGAAAGTAAACAAACAATGTAATAAAAGCCGTAATAAACAATTTCAAGTTAAGCCCTCTATCTTAAAATTAAGAGTTTGTCCTCAGCGGAGTCGCCATTCTGTGAGCCTCAATTTTTGAACCCTATCCTATGTTGATTAGATTGCCATGAACTCTAGCTAAGATTGTCTTAAGGAAAAATACTAGGGGTAATTGTTGGTTCCAACAATTGCTATGACAACACTAATTGAAACCCAAAGCTTAACCCTTCACAAGCTTGAAGCGCCACAAACACTCTCGGGCCCGTCATTAGCCTTACCTCCACAAAAACTTCAGGCTTGTCATAAATCTTGAACACCAGTAAAAGCTTCTAGCACCACAACAAACACCACACACTTCCACCAATGGCATGTCTTCTTAGAAACAAGTTGCAGATCTGAAATTCTTAGTCAGGAAATGATTATCTCATCTTCCTTTTTCAGTAGAGTTTTTCTCAAGCATTGCCATGTTTGGCATATTTCCAACAATTTCTTGCTTTGGACAATTTTCGGTCTTTACAAGCACTTCAATTTCATTTTGCAATAACCGTGTAAACCTCATCATTTCCATGTTTGGAACATTGACAATTTGCTTTTTATCACAATCACATCACAATAATTTGAAAAAAGTATATTTTGCATCCTCACTTCATCAAACATATTGCATTCTTCAAATAACCTGGTCAAGTTTAGACGGGTCTCGGTCTCCATAAGCAACCGAGTTAGATGGGTCACGGTCTCCATAAGCAACCGAGTTAGATGGCCTCAGTCTCCATAAGCAACCAAGTTAGATGGGTCACGGTCTCCATAAGGAACCGAGTTAGATGGGTCTCGGTCTCCATAAGCAACCAAGTTAGAAGGCTCTTGGTCTCCATAAGTAACCGAGTTAGATGGGTCTCGGTCTCCATAAGCAACCGAGTTAGATTGGTCTCGGTCTCCATAAGCAACCAAGTTAGATGGGCCTCGGTCTCCATAAGCAACCGAGTTATATGGGTCTTTGTCTCCATAAGCAACCGAGTTAGATGGGTCTCGGTCTCCATAAGCAACCAAGTTAGATGGGTCTCGGTCTCCATAAGCTACCAAGTTAGATGGTCTCGGTCTCCATAAGTAACCGAGTTAGATGGGTCTTGGTCTCCATAAGCAACCAAGTTAGAACAGTTCTCACTCCCAAACCTCAAGCACCTATAAGACTACCCTACATTCATTCACTTTACGCACCCATATTACCTACCTTACATTCAATCATTTCAGGCACTCATAAGATCTACTATACATTCATATACTTTAGGCTCGTAATAATACCTAGCATCATTCCCTTAGGCTCGTGGTAAGACCTAGAATTATTTGTTTAAGCTTGTAATAAGACCTAGCATCATTCCCTTAGGCTTGTGGTAAGACCTAGCACCATTTGTTTAGGCTCATAATAAGACCTAGTATCATCCACTTAGGCTCGTAATAAGACCTAGCATCATTCCCTTAGGCTCGTGGTAAGACCTAGAATCATTCATTTAGGCTCATAATAAGACCTAACATCACACTCTTAGGCTCGTCATAAGAATTACCTGCTGTTATACCCAAAATTTTAACCCCCTCAGAATAGTCTCTAAGGCATACGTGTTATAAAGGGCAAAATAGTCAAAATGCGCCAATGCGGGATTTTCCAAGGACATTTTCGGGATTTTCTATTTTCATATGACTTTTTCACTATCTCCAAACACTTCCAAAATCATAGTCATTATGAAAGGTATTTCGTGACTTTCTGATAATATTTATTCTGGAAATTCACCTTTTAATTCATACTATAAGCTAATTTCTTTAATAATTAGCACATGAAATAGCCTCAAAATAGAAGGTTTCCAAAATTAAAATAAAATTGTCACATGGTTACAATGACTACATACAGTCACAAACCTGAAATTATTTTATTTGGAACCTTAGCCCAAAATTTAAAAGAGAAATTCAATCATTTTTGCAATTTTCTCTCTCCTCTGGAAAATACCGAATTCAAAACAAAATGTCGTGCAACGTTAATACAAGATAGAGGATGATGTTTAGAGACTAATGCAGTTGGAATTTCGTTATTTCGACTTTCCAATAATAAGTTATGAATTATGGGAGATTCGTGATTGTACGATTTTTATCTAATCGGTTATTTATCCAAATAACCTGATTCCAACTCTTAAAATTCCTAAATATCGTCTTTTATCTTTGGTTAAAATATCAGAATTTTATCGTCCTGTAGAGTGTTTTAAAAAATCATATTCTCTTAGAGCACAAAATCAGGATTTTAGATAAAAATTTTGTTCTATCAACATGGCCTTGCTCTTTCTATAAAAGGACCTTCCAAAAACGACCTAGGGCAGAGGAGAACACTTCCAAAGTCAGAAAACATGACCACAAACCTTCTCCCCACGTTTTTACACTTCCAAGCCTCAAATCAATACCGAAACACTGCAGAAATCAACCAGAAATCACCAAAAACTCATCCTTTCTTCTCCCATTGAACTTCAAAGCACCAAAAACACGCAAAACCACCACAAAAACAGAAGAGAAACGTCCTTAACAGCATAAAGAAGAAGGAGTCAGAAGCTCAATTCAAAGTCAATCTAGAACCGACATCAACAAAGCACCAAAAGATCCCCGATGTGAAGAGTCTCTTTAAATCCGAAGGTAAAACAGGTTGAAATCATGTTTTTCTGACTTTGTTCAACTTTAACTACTCTGTGTTAAAATTTGGAGTCGAATTGACTTTTTACCGCTTCTGGATTAGCGTTTGTTTTCGCTTCTGCCTAATAACTTGTTTGCTAAGTTTCGTGTTTAATTCGAATTGAAATTGTAAACTTTCGATCACTAACGTGTTTAGAATCTTTCAGGCTACCTACCCATAAATCTGAGCCAGAAACACACCGCCGGAGCCACCCAAACGCCGCCGTCCGAGGGGTCCGTACCCACGGACGCTATGTCTGGGGTCCCGGACGCTCTGTCCGAAAGCCGGACACCCCGGATGGTGGCGGGATATTTTTATTTTCAAAATTTAGGGTTTTATAAAACATGTCCGGGCCCACGGATGTCCTGTCCGTGGCCCCGGACTTTTCAAAATCTCATTTCTGTTTAATTTGACTTTTCTGTGTAATTAGGGTCCGTGGGTTCGGACATTAGGTCCGTAGCCACAGACGGAAACAAAATTCGACCTAATTTTGCCTCTGAAACCCTAGTTTAGGTAATTTCACTTTCCACTTTTATTTTCTGTCATTAAACGAAGTAGAGGAAAAACGACTTTGAGGGGTAATGAAAGTAATTGAACCCTAAGTCGAATATCAAGCCCCCGAACCCGAACTCTCCTTTCCTAATTTGATCTAGGTTAAAATTAGGTGACGACTCATAATAGGTTCCAGTGAGCTAGCTTAGGTTTTAATAATTATGGTTATATGACTTAGTTATTAAACTTAGGTTATAAGTGGACCTAAAACCCGACTAAATCCTAATCAATCTAATCAACATAGGGTAGGGTTTAAAATCGAGGCTCACACCTGCTCTCGTCAAACACATTACATAAATCTCATTATATATTACACTTTTTTTCATTCATTTCTAGGACACCTCCATGCCCGGTTTAGTTCATTCATTTGCAGGTTCCCAACACCTTAAAATGCTCGGCGTACTTCATTTCATTTATAGGTGGTTAGCGCCTTAGAAAAACTCGGCAACATTTCATCACTTTAGGTAGACAACACCTTAGAACAGCTTGACATCATTTTCATCCCTTTAGATAGTCAGCGCCTTAGAACAGCTTACAACATTTTATCATTTCATGTAGTTAGCGTCTTCGAATAGCTCAACAACATCTCTTTTAATCATTTAGGTAGTCAGCGCCAGTCCATCGGTTTCTGGTAGCATGCAGGGTCTATTAAGATCCAAAAATTTTGGGGTATCACTCAAGCATCAACTAGACTTTTCATACCCATTCCAAAGTGTAGTTGACAGGGGCAAATCTGTTATACCTAAAATTTTGACCACCCCGGTGTAAGGTTTCCAAGGCTTTAGTGTTGCAAGGGGTACTTTAGTCAAATGATGAGGAATCCCGGTTTGATCGGCGTGTTCCGGAGTGTTAGTGACAGCTTAGTCATCTCGAGGGGTATTTTCATAATTTTAATGGCTCCGAAGCCACCCCGTAAGCTTTCTCTCTCCTTCATAAATGGCTCAAATCAACTCGGGATGCTTTGAGATTTTAATACATGACAGGGGATGACATTTGGAGCATAATGTCTTTGGAATTTTGATTTTTCAAACTTCCAATAAATTTCTAGTAATTTGTGATTGAATCGGATGAGAAATTGAATTTAAAAATATTCGATATCCGAAAATTCCAATTTCTCCTTAGAAAAATCAGTAATATCTTCCTTTATATGTGGAATGAATTTCATAGTCAGATTCTTTTCGAAAAGTCACTTAGCTAGGACTTCAGTAAATCTCAATTTTTACTGAACTTTTCTATCTATAGTGACATCCATTTAAGGAGCTTTATCCCTTCACCAAATCAGATCATGAAGAGCCCTTGATCATCAAAAAACACAGCCGTCACAAGACTCCCACGTTTTTCAACACTCAAACACCAAATTCTCACCGAAATTCACTGAAATCACCACACAAACACACTTTTCAACTCCCAACACTTCAATAATCATCAAATCACCATCAAACCATCACCAAAACGTGAAGAACAACCTAATCTTGCAAGGGTCAGAAGCTGGACTCGACTCCGGCGAAGCACCGAAAGACTCCCGACGTGAAGAATCCAATTAATCTCAAGAGTGAAACAGGTTGGAATCCTAATTTCCGAACTCCCCACGACTTGATTGACCTAGTATTAAAATTTGAGCACAAACTGACTCTTTTCTACTTCTGGATTGTAGTTTGTTTTTAGTTCTATCCAATAACTTGTTTGCTAAGTTTCATCCCTAATTTGAATCCAAACTGAAATCTTTTGAGCACTAACATATTGGAAATATTTTAGGCTATGTACCCAAGTTTTTTTAGCCGAAAACACTGTCGGGAACCACCAGAACGCCGCCGTCCGTGGATAGTCTATGCGTTCGGACAGCCTGTCCGGGGTCCCGGACGGCCTGTCCGTGGCCACGAACACCCTCGGACGGTGAAGGGAATTAGGTTTTCAAAATTTTTAGGTTTTTCTAACTCATGTCCAGGCCCACGGAACACCCTGTCCGTGGCCCTGAACTTTTCAATTTTTTGTCATTTTGCAAATTCAACTTTTCTATTTAACTAGGTTTACAAGGGTTCGTGGGTTCGTGTAACACCCCATCCAACAACAAACACATAACAACAATCTGCAGCGGAAAATATACTTCATCACATTACTTAACTCGTTGGTGTTACACGCCGTTAACCACCCACGTGGCTAACAAGGCTATTACATATACATTGTACCGGTCTGATGGACTAGATTCCCGAGCGACTACACATTACTGACCCTTCCATTAACAATAGAAACAACATACACCTTTCAACTGTACCGAGTATTCACAAACTAATGCCGATAACAATTTCGGTCTTACTACACCTACTGTATATATACAACTTAAATGATTACCCATGTACAACGACTACCCCGTCCTACTCTCGAACGGCTTCCAGCTGCTTGTACCTGAAACAGGAAAAGAAGAGAAAGGGTGGCCCCCAAGGGGCTCAGCACCTTTGCTGGTATGGTAATCCCGCAGCCCACATGCTACCGGGCCACGCACAACTAATTGTCGTCTTAGCATGCGGTTGATTATATTTAAATCATGCATGCAACTGTAAACACACAACACATAACATTTCGCCTCAATGGGCTCAACAAACAGATAATACATCCTTATTTGATAAGTCACTCATGGTATTCATTATCCCTAGAGTGTTTCTCCTCTAATGGAGCTACTTCCTTAATAGACGACACTTACCCATAAATCGGGTTATCCTTAAACGCCTCTTATTACAAACTCGGATTCATATCCATGATCCACATACTCCACATCTTACAACATATAACATACATCACATAACATCACTTTTCACGTTTCAACGTGCACATAACAACACCGCAATAGAAATTGCATTACCACTACAACACATAACATAACGGGAGCAGTCCTCTTAGGAACCGACCCAAACATTGTTAATTCACTGGTGAGCCTAGAGAATGATGTCACCCCCATGATAAGCTCGTTATACAACACTCATTACCGTCCTAATAGTCGGACGAGTAACTTAAGTTAAGATGGCTCGGGTTTGGTGACCCGAACACACCGCACAAACACATGTTCCCCCTAAACCGATCATAAGTCAGAATAGCTAAGCTTTGAAGTAAGCTAATAGGAGATCATAACCCGTGAGGGAAACAACCATTACAGAGAGAAGGGTAAGGCTAAAAAGGATACCCACTCCCAAACAGCGCGCCACAGGCCTAACCGGATTCCTCACCACTGTTAGTACATACTTACTTTTAGATATTAGTTAGAACCCCACTATGGAGTCTATCACATCTACACACCATACAGTATTACAACTGGGTTAAACATACAAGGGAGATCCCTACATTCACATACACATATCACACAATTAACACACGCATAGCCGTGGTTAGAACGTCCCATGGCTCGGGTCGTTTAATCCGAATACCGAACTCTCATGTGATCCTAGACTCAGTTAGCTAAGGTTTAACACTTTCGAGGTTAAATGGTATCAGAGTTGAACACGCCACATAAATGAATTACTGTAAACTCATTACATGTTTTATCTTACAACGTGGCAAACATACAGAAAAACACATTGGCATACAAGCCGGTGTAATCCGGTAAGACACAGGTTGCAAGAAAACCATACCTGTCACCGGAGTCCACTCTATCACGTCCACTTATGTTCCTCGAGAAATTCTCGAACAACTGATAACATTACATGTATTTTTATTAACATCGGGGTAACATGATTGTTTAAGTCTAATGCTCATAACTTATCCCCGTTAACTTAATTAAATAACTTCACATTTTAACTTGTTTTACCTTTACATTTAATACAACTTTTGCCCCTCTAAATTGTCATTATAACTCACTAGGGTTTACTACTTAAACCACTCTTAGTTATTTTTTCATATACTTTGGGCCGTCCGACCCACCGTCCAACCCACAACTGGGTTGGACCATTCCAGAGACTTTTACCGTCTTTCGAATACACCTGTCCGACCCATGTCCGACCCAAGACCTCTGGGTCGGACCATTCCAGAAACTCCAACGATTGAATTAGCAGGGCTGTCCGACCCACCCTGGGTCGGACCACTGGGTCGAACAACATCAGAAGTTGTCCAAACTTTGTCAAACTTTCTCCAAACTTCTCCTTAAGCCTCCTAATATGTTCTAACATCATTTGGCACATCAAACACACCTTTAGCCATGTGCTAAACTCTTTAAATCACTTACCAAAACCATCTTATCATTCACAAATTTCTTACAAAATTCCTAGCACTTGGAATGTTTTCTCCTTAAGATTTCTAAGTGGTATTTCACCTATAATGACCACTATACCAAGGTGTTTCCTCTACACCTTAACATCATCTCTCAAACTTTTTTTCTTACTAACTAAATCTCCTTTTTCACATCTTACCTAAACATCATTTCTTCCTTGTACATCATCATTCCTAAACCTTAAACAAACTTCTCCAAGACTTTAATACATTCTCAAAAACACACATTGAATTCCTAGAACTCCCAAGATAATACCTAAATTCTTTTATCACTGTAAATCACCTTAATACATGTTTTCTTTCCTAGTAAAACACTTGTTCACCTTTAACACTTCCTAGTTCACCAAAACTTGTTTAAATCACTTAGAACTTCTTATACATTTTCCAAATTTTACCATAGCTTCTTTTGTATATCCTCACATCCAACACTTAGGTTTTTACCTTATTTCAAGAACACCTAAAATCTACCAAGAACTTTCTCACACACAAAACTTCACCAAATTTACACTACATCACAATATAGTGCATAAACTTAATTGCTTGGCACTTAGGCCCTTAAATAACATGGCTCTTAGGCCCTTAAATTGCAAAAACCTTAAACCCTGAATTTCCCACATAATATATTGCCTTTAACCTGCAAATACACTCAACATCACATATGCCCCTTAATAGTTTCCTTGAGAGCATTTTACTAGGTCATTCACCATTGGCTCCTTAGGTATTTTTTGACGCAATACAAGCTCACTTTTCCTTAGGAATAAATTACATTGGTTAGCACATTTACCTCTTTTCTTCAAGATTTTCTTACTTGAACACTCTTGTTCTTCCTTGTTTGGAAATCGGCAAGAGGACTTGGTTACTTGTCAATGTTCTAATCAATATACAAGTAACACCAATGGGCATTCAAGCTTCATGCTTAAACTCATTTACAAACCCTAGGTTATATATATTGCCTTAACACATTAAGGTAATTGTTTTACCTTGGAATTGGAAGAGAGCTTGAATAAGTATCAAGAGAGGACTCCTCCGCCCTTGGAAGATTCAAATGAAGCTAAAACAAGCAAGGAAAAGACACCATTGTGAGGTGAATTTTCGGACATGTACCAAAATGAGAGGAAACATGGTTTTTCTTTGATTTTCCTAACCTTGAAGCATAAGAGAATGACAAGGCATGAAAAGGTGAGTTCAAGCTCCAACAATGGTGAATCTTCATGGCACCGAAATGGAGTTCTTGAAGATTTGAAAAGAGAGAAGTATATAGCTTGCTCCAACTAGAAGAATGGTGGTCTTGAAATTGAATTTGGACCATGGAGCTAGGAGTTACAAGCATTCAAAGATGGAGTTTTTGTGTGGTACTATAGCAAATCGTAAAAGAGAGAAATAAGGGAGGTAGAAGACGGTGGGAAGTGGAGGAAATGAGAGAATGAAGATTGGAGTCTACTTTTAGAAGATATTTATGTACTAAAGTAACTTTCTTCTTTTTACTTACCTTTCCTTCCTTTCTTTAATTGTTTTTTTACATGGTGGTGACTCACCTTAATAAAAACCGGCCCCCATCATTTACTTAGGGTAGTTTGGTCTTAGTTGACCAATTAAATTACTTTATAACAACATATTTCAAACTAGCTTATAATAGTTACTATTCATAAAAACAAGGCACATAGTTGTGAAATTTTTGATTTCCCATTGATTTAGACCTCCAAATGTGATACTAAGTAGTACACATGTTAATTAAAGAGTAATGATGGACATTTAGCCATTCAAAACTCATTTACAAGACAATTTTTCAAAAATGTGCTTTAAGGCTCCTTAAAGCACATTTTGTGTTTTAACTTGTTTTCAAGCTTGGTTTTCTTTGGTAATTGGTTTTATATGTTCATTAACATATTTATAAGGTACAGGTATGACCTTTAGGTCTTATACAAATTTATCCCAAGCTTAGAGCACATTTTTGCTCTTATTGACTTTAAGGTATTTTCTTGTGTTTTGTTTGGTTTAATTATCTACCAAGGTTTCCTGAGGACTTAATTAGCCTTGTTAAATCATAATTGAATATTATGAAATCTTGGTAGGCTCTTTGGGTCCTAACCAAGTTCACTCCAAGCTTAGAGCATGTTTTTGCTCAAACTGTATCTTAGTGCTTTATTGCATTTTACTATGGTTTAAATTGTTCACTGATGTTTCTAAGGCACTTTTTAGCCTTTACATACCATAGTTTAAATGTTTAACAACATATCAAGGTTTGGGGTATTTCAATCTACCCCCCTTAAAAGAACTTCGTCCTCGAAGTTCACACTTCCCACACATCATTTGGATTAGAACGTAGGAATCACTTGGAAATAAACTTCCATAACCAAACATATTTTACATCACAACCTCGGACTTAATGGTCCGGGTAACATATTCACATCCATACATAACATAACATACTCCCATGATAACCTCGGACTCAATGGTCCGGGTACCTTAACAACATTTACACATACATAACAACCCTTAGACTCTCTGGTCTTGGGTAACATAACAACATTTAGACACATAGGTCTTGATAACATAACAGCCTTTAGACTCATATGTCTTGCTAACATACACTTTTGGAACTCAAGGTCAAAATAATATTTATTACACATACCACACAACATGTTTTAGCATGTATGGCAACCAAAAATATCTTTGATATTCACTATGATCCCGCAGAACCCGGTCGCGATGGACACCTTCCGTGCCCGTGCCTTTGGGAGATCAAAACAATCACTTAAATTTGAAATTTTTCCTTATGAGGTTAAGTAAGAGAACTTTAATTATGTAAAGTATCTATTGACGTTTTATAAATACCAATTCAAAATCCTTTTTGAAAACACACACAACTCCAAGTCCAACTTATGCTCTTTGCTTCTTTTCTTAGCGTGGTTATTTGTGACCACTTAAGGGGAGCTTCAAGAATCATCCAACCCTGATGTGAACAGCATCAGTGTTGAACTATCCTTCCACCCCACTTTGTGTTCGGCTTCCCTTGATCGCATGCAAATCAAGTTCCACTTCCCACTTCATTTTCAAGCATCAAATAAATCACTCATTTCCAATTTTCTATCTTTTTAATCATTCTAATCATGATCATAACATCTCCAAGGGATAGAACTCCGTCTATCAGTTACGTCCATTCACTTTAATCCTGTTGCCTAGGGAATCTTATTCTCACTAGGTTCTATGTCGGTTTCATACCCTTTCATGAATCACTATATAGTATATATACACATATATTTTATCAAAATACAACACACAGTTTCACATTTATACACTGTCGGGGCTTTTGTTCCCCGGGAGTTTCTCTACTCCCCACACTTGTACCATCACACACAACTGTTAACAAATCAACGCACTTATCACAATGGTATTCGCATCTTCTGTGCGCAATTACCACAATTAAACCATGAATGAATGTGTATGTTTACGTAACACACACACCAATCATCAAAACAAATTATTTTATGCTATGCACAACATAAGTCACGTACACTTGTACGGTAATACACACTAAGTGGTTTTGCGCTCTACCCCCCTTAAAAGGGATTACGCCCACGTAATCAATCACTAAACATTGGCTTAAAATGTTCTGCCGCCGTGAAGTGTTTTAACTTCCACGCGGTCTATTATACAATGCATCTGATTAGAGGATCTTAACCATATTGGCGGTTTAGTTCCTAAACCAAGAATTCTCATTGGAGTTTGCTTAAACTCTTAACTGGTTTCGGTTCTGGCCTGTGAGGCTTCTAGGCATTAATAATTAGCCATTCACTCATGTTCACCATGTACATTCAACACTTAAATCTCTGGCTCACTAGTTTCTGCTGCGAAACTCTAATAACTATAGAGCTTAATTTGCCCCATTTGTTATTCTTACTGTATTGTACATCCCCAATTGTCACCTTCATCTTGGTAACAATGGTTTCTCAACCGACGCGTGGTATCTCTTACCGTTAGTGAACTCGGTGAGTTACAAAACTTTCATCCACTTCTCTAATAACTTACTACGTAAACTGCTACGTATTTCACAATGATTGACTTGTTCCCTTCCGACTTACTGTCGGTTGAGATTGAGCTACTACCTAGTGTGTAGTGCTCTCTCAGCTATTTCCAACATTTGGGGTATATTCCATACCGATATTTGGCAGTTAGTGCTACTGTAGTCACTTACTGTTAATCATGCCTCCACATTTGGTTCTGTACAAGTACCCTTTCATGGTATGTCTTTGCATCAATCACTATGGCGTTATAAGCCGTTTTTTGTTTCCACCACAATTAACATTTCCAAAACCCCTTCCATCGCACTCGATCATTACTGTTCAAACACAATACCAAAACACTCAGTCATACAGAGTGCAGAGGCGTAAACTCTTGACAGTAAATCTCTTATGCGATTCGCCATGGAATTCACACTGAGTTCCTCATCACATAGTACCTACCACTGGCTTATTGCCCAGTCTGTTTAACATCACTTACCTTGCATCTCCACTGAGTTTAACTCATAACTGGTCTTATCTGCCACCTTATTATTCAATAATACTTATACAACGGTCGCTTGCTGCGAACCGTGCTCTTACTCATTGCATAACAATAACTTACATGGTATTTACTGTCACATTAACTTTCACACCTATACTTACATTATTCGTATTATGGTTCGTCATTCATTTGGATGACTACTGTATGCTCCTTGAGCCTTGATCATTCGAGCCACAAGCCGGCATTATTCAGCTCGGTGCTTCACTTTATACACACATGCTACTAAACTAACTGCTCTCAAATAATAATATCATCCATCCTTAACATATTTCTTGAACTTGATTCACATAACTACCGCTGTTGCGGTCTCACAATATCGAGAGGTATCCCCACTCTTAAAGCAGTGGTTCGTTCACCGCTCTATTTACTTGTATAACATATACTTCTACAATTGACCCAAATTTGCATAACACATTTACTTGTGGATTTGTAGCCCTAACTTGCCTCGAGCTCTCTCATTGGAGGCCGTTCACACACGTGTACTTTTCTTTATACCAAATTATATGGTTTGGATGTCAGATTGGGCTCCATGACAAGGCCGTTCACACGTTTACTTCTTTCATTATATGGGATGCCCCTTAGGAGGTCAGTCCGTTTCCTGAACCAAGGACCCGTCCCTGACAACTTTGTCTAGATTTCAACCCTTGTGTTTCTGGCCCCGTTATCTTGTTCACTATCGTTGATGCAAACACCCTGCAAGGATCGCTCCTTGGGTGCTGCTAGTTATTCCATCACATCTGCTTGCACTATTGGTAATTCAGTTAGCCGCGCCGGTTGCATTTTTGACTGGCTTTATTTCTTCTGTGAAGATCACACATTTCCCTGGTAGTGTGGTACTCATTCTGGGAGTTTCATCCCGTTCATTGCACACTAATGTGTCCACATTAGGCATCTGCCTTGCCATGTATAGGCTGGGTCACCGTTCCAGCTATCATGTTATCCCTGAGGATCCTTAAGACGTACGAATGTCTTTCATTACAGTTAGTGCACTTCGCACCTCTTGACTCTTAAGCATTTCGTTGAAAGGAATTCACTAATTCCTTTAGTCTCGTTAACTTAACTGAGTTCCTTAACTTCAACCATTCATGGTAATCCTTAACTTTTGTTTGACTTATCTGCTGACCGTAGTACGGAGTCGACTACTTCCCGTGTTCCGGACTCTACTCGTATACATATGTGGGGTACCTTGCTGATACATTGCTACTTACCTAACTAACCCATAAGTAGGTCTGTCAGGCCCACAAGCTCCTATCGAGTGCGGTCGTCCCACATTACAGTTGGTACACTTGTAGTGTCCGTCACACGCCTAGGTGAAGTATTCTGTTGTCAACTCCCTTATATTGTCCCTTGACAATATCCATTCCGTGCTTCCCGAACTTAATTGAGGGAAAGTTTATCCACTGTTGTATTCTTATCAACTGCCCTTGGTTTTACTGGTTTGGTTTAGAAGAAGGTTAGAAAGAATATTGGTTTGAAAGAAAATCTGGTTTTGAAAGAAAAGAGTTTGAAATAGACCTAAGCTTGAAAGAAAAATTCTCATGGTTTTACAATGCCTTCTTGCCTTAGCCTTACCAAATCTAGCTTCTTGCTGACTGGTGTACTTCCAATTACAAAGTTAGGCTGTTAAGCCCTTCCACAGTTATGACGATCTCACTAACTTCATGGTACTTTACCAAGTACTTTGTAGTGGTTATAAATTCCCGAACACCCTGTTATAGCAGCACTTGCCATGGCAAGTGCGCCATGTTAACTAGCTATCGGTCAACACATACCGGTTGTGGTATTGTTTTTACCCGCACTGTCATCAGTGGCCTTGTTGGCCCTCACTTGATCTTACAGTCTTGATAATAATTCCTCCGGATGACTTCTCACTGTCTTTACATGATAATCACTAACTAGGGTTTTTCCCATTCTGGAAGACCCCTTTTTTTGTATTGTTTCCTCTTCGTAGCCCGTTCCACGCATTGTCGTGGTTACTGAGACTTGTCTCTTGTTTGGGCACTACGTTGTAGTTCCTTTTCGTTGGTTGGTATACGTTGGTGTATCATTTAACAACTGTGGTTCCGTAGACACTCGTCTCGGGTTTCATTAATCCTTTCTTGCCTGTTGCACGGTCGGTGCGTTGCAAGCTGATTATTCTCGACTGCTCGGCATGTCGACCCAGGTTGCCAAAAATTCTATTCTTCTATACACAGATTCTTCACTCTTCGCTATTTAATGCGGTTAACATTGTTCAGATGGAAACCGTCTCCGGGATTCCCACCTTCGGATCTACCCGTATGAGGTTCTCCATACCTTTAGAGGTACTTAATAACAGCCAGATCGGGTATTCCCGAGTATGAGAGGACTTTCATCTCCCTGGCGTTGTTTCCCAAGTGATAAAACAGGGACTGTGGAGGGCGGGAAGGACATAGTAGGTTTCCAGTACACACTGGTAATACCCCACTAGCGTATCTCTCACGCTATCACTCAACCCTTAACCCAAAGTACTAAAACCCTAACTCGGTACTTCCTAAGCTCGGTAATTCAGTCATCAGAGCGATACTTCGCTCTGATACCACTTTTTATAACACCCCATCCAACAACAACAACACATAACAACAATCTGCAGCGAAAAATATACTTCATCACATTACTTAACTCGTTGGTGTTACACGCCGTTAACCACCCACGTGGCTAACAAGGCTATTACATATACATTGTACCGGTCTGATGGACTATTTCCCGAGCGACTACACATTACTGACCCTTCCATTAACAATAGAACACATACACCTTTCAACTGTACCGAGTATTCACAAACTAATGCTGATAACAATTTGGTCTTACTACACCTACTGTATATATACAACTTAAATGATTACCCATGTACAAACGACTACCCCTCGTCCTACTCTCGAACGGCTTCCAGCTGCTTGTACCTGAAACAGGAAAAGAAGAGAAAGGGTGGCCCCCAAGGGCTCAGCACCTTTGCTGGTATGGTAATCCCGCAGCCCACATGCTACCGGGCCACGCACAACTAATTGTCGTCTTAGCATGCGGTTGATTATATTTAACATGCATGCAACTGTAAACACACAACACATAACATTTCGCCTCAATGGGCTCAACAAACGGATAATACATCCTTATTTGATAAGTCACTCATGGTATTCATTATCCCTAGAGTGTTTCTCCTCTAATGGAGCTACTTCCTTAATAGACGACACTTACCCATAAATCGGGTTATCCTTAAACGCCTCTTATTACAAACTGGGATTCATATCCATGATCCCATACTCCACATCTTACAACATATAACATACATCACATAACAACACTTTTCACGTTTCAACGTGCACATAACAACACCGCAATAGAAATTGCATTACCACTACAACACATAACATAACGGGAGCGGTCCTCTTAGGAACCGACCCAAACATTGTTAATTCACTGGTGAGCCTAGAGAATGATGTCACCCCACTAGTGGAAAAAAGTCTTATAACACAGGGCTTTATAACACGGCTTTTGGCTAACCGTGTTATATAATGTTATATAACACGACTCTCTTGAATTTATGCCACGACTCATTTTAGCCGTGTTATAAGAGAACTTGAAACGACGTAGTTTTCGTTTGTTTTGCGGAAAATCGAGGATTTTATACCACGGCTCCGTTGAGCCGTGTTATAAGACCTGCAGGAACGAGACTTTAAAACACGGCTCATTTATAGCCGTGTTATAAGATCAATTTTTCGGCGCTAAAAATCCCGCCAAAAGAAAAATAACCAAATTTAATTTGATCTTATAACACGGCTGCCTATAGCCGTGTTTATAAGAGCTGCAGGAATGAGATTTATAACACGGCTCATTTATAGCCGTGTTTATAAGATCAATTTTTCGGCGCTAAAAATCCCGCCAAAAGAAAATAAACAAATTTAATTTGATCTTATAACACGGCTGCTTGTAGCCGTGTTATAAGAGCTGCAGCGTGTTATAAGATCAATTTTTCGGCGCTAAAAATCCCGCCAAAAGAAAAATAACCAAATTTAATTTGATCTTATAACACGGCTGCTTGTAGCCGTGGTATAAAGTCGACAGTTTTATAACACCGTTCAGAGTAGCCATGGTATAAAGTCACGAGAATATCGTTTTATGTTGAAGAGTTTTATAACACGGCTTGATGTAGCCGTGTTATAAAGTCTTTCTAAAGTAACCCCACTCCTCCTCTCATCACCAATTCTCTATTAATCGATCTAGGGCTGTCAATTTTTCTACTTATCGGACATAATCCTACTTACCCTAAAACATTTCTATTCTCGCTCTGCTCGACATCGGCTGCTCCTCTCCATCCTTCCTCACCTCAGTGACTTCTCGAGTTCTCCTTCTCGACTTCGACCGCCCACCGCCATTCACTACTGGTTCTTCTTCTCGACTTCGACCGCCCACTGCCATTCACGACGTGCACAGGCGAACCAGCAGGCGAACAAAGAGTATGCATCTCCATTTCTCTCCAGACTTTCACGTCGGTTTCGCAACTCAACTGGCGAACGAGTAACGACAGTATTGCACCTCCGTCAACCTCTTCACTCACTGTTTTACAATTCAACTGGCAAGCGAGAGCTCTTCTTATTCAGTCTCTTCAGCCTATGTAACTCTGCAAACTCAACATGGCGAACAAGGAATATAGTGGCCCCATCTTCCGTCCTCTTCACCATGTGCAAATAAGAGTGATATCAGGTCCGAGCCTTCTTCATTCTCTCAAACGACGCTCTGCGCCTTCATTTCTCTCAAACAATGGCTATTTTGCAACCTCGCCGGCAAACAAGGAGCATCAGCTCCATCCCTCTGTCATTCTCCTCACCGACGGTTCGAACATGGTGCTCAAAAGAACTTCGGACCCCATCCTGAGTTCCCAAGTTCACAATACGCAAAACCGAAGCACAATGTGGGTTCTCGACAGGGAAGTCTTTTTTTCTTTCTTTGTTCTCTTTGTCTCTTGTGCGATTATTTCCTTGGTGATCATAAATAGAATGACCCGCGTTGCGTTCAAAATCTGCTTGTTTATTGATGAGTATACTAGTCATGTTCTTTTACGTGAATAATTTTCTGTGTCGTGCGAAGCAAATGCTGCATCTGCTCTTCCTTGTTTCATTCGATGGGGTCTAGTGGGGATTCAAAACTACTGTTGGAATGCTACCAAAGTGCCTAGTTTCACTTCTTATTACTTCTCAGAGCAGTGTTTCTGTTCACCGAAGAAATCGTTGTGCTGTGTAGTCGTCTATCCTCATCCCTATCTTGTTAATTGTTTTGAACAGCGTAGATGAGTTTGTCCCCCATGCTTAGAGATGATACTGCTCGTAATCGACATAAGCAGGATCTTCGTTTTCCTTTCTCTGCTGTATTCGTACATTTTTCATTTCCTATTCCTCTGCTAATTGTGTGTGCTCATGTTCTAATCCGATATATTTGTCTGTTCATGTACTCATGTTTGTAGGAAGATTAATCTTATTCCTGGTATTAATCCGTAACTAAGAAACACATGCAGTCTTTTAAGTTTGAATGTATATTCTTATTCAGGATGCTTATACTGCATATTACTGATTGTACACTCGATTGTCCCTTTCCCACTTTGGTTAATGTCATTTATGTGCTGCGTCTGTTGAATATTGTTGGATATTTTCCTCTCCTGTTGGTTTGTTAAGTTCATTTATAATCATATCATGTCCTCTCATTCAACAAGGGGAGAAAAAGGGTGTTGGTTGCCTGAAAAAGTCTCCGTGCATATCGATTATACTCTTACATGGTTTCAATTTTCTTTTCTATCCATTCGCCATGTCCAATTCAATATGTAACCTCTCTTTTAGTTTGCATTGTTTATTTTTCATTCGACTACTGCAGGAACTCCTCGTCTTCACTCACTTGGTATTGACATCTAAACTCACTCCATCCTCATTTTTTTTATTCCCTAATGTCTGTTTGATAATTATGTTGTATTTTGTGGCTTAGATTACGTGGATTTAACTTTCTTTTTCTGGGCATGTCGATAATCTTACCAGTTCAATCTGTTTGTCCGCCTTCACGTCAGTTTTCTTCTAAATAAACATGGTAGAATTAAGGCCCCTGGCAAGAGAAAGGAGATCGTTCTTCAATGAATGGCACCCAAATTTGTTCTGAAATCTGGAAAGGAAAAACTGAGTGTTACATAATGGCTGTATCCATTTGTTTATCTTATTTATCTTTCTTAGGTAGTGAGTCGCCCATTCCATGAAACGACCAGCTTGTATAACTACAATTAGTCGACTCACAACATTGATAAATAAATCAATAAGGCATTGAAATGTTAGTTCCAGTCTTGAAATTCCCAGTTTGTTTTAGTTATCTGCGCGGGAGTAATTTAGACGTATCTGTCTTTAACTGTCTTCCATTGCATAGCTTAATACAAAAATTAGGGCGGAGGTTTAGAAACCATTCTAAACATTTATGAGCGTTGTTCATTCACTTGTATATTGATCATCTTGTTATACAAGCTGGTCGTTTAAGGTACAGAATAGCAGCAGTTCCAGCAAGTGAGGTGCAGATGCACAAGAAGAGAAACAGGAGAGTACGGACAGTTATGTCAATATGTTGTGGGAGATGTAGCCATCCAGTGATTTTTTTTTTCACTTCTACGTACAGAAACAAAAAGGAATAAAGACAGGCGCAGGTATGTTCCTTGTCCAGCAGCTGGATTTATTGTTTAACAGAAGAGAATGAGGAGAGGAGCACGTTCTTTGCTCGTTTTTCAGATTTGCAAAAATACCGAGAGTTAGAGAATGAAATTGAGTGTAGAGCTATATGTTCCTGGGCACTTTCTTTGCTCGTTTTTCAGATTTGCAAAAATACCGTGAGTTAGGGAATGAAATTGAGTGCAGAGCTATATGCTCCTGGCTCGCTAGGTTGGGTTGCGCAATTACCGTGAATAGAGTGAACAGACAGCAGAAGAAGAGCAACACAACAAGAGCATCAACTGTTTTTTCCTGTGCAACATTATAGTGAAAGCAAAGGCAAAATAAGTTCCAGTTTGTTATAGGTTATTGTTAAAGCATATATGAAAAAGTGTAAAGGAATTGGTACCACTACTTGTTTAAATACCAAAAAAATGTAAAACTGGAGCATTTGATCACATGTAACAATATAGTTGTCGATTGAGTCTAGATACGAGGATAACTTGCTTCTACAGCTTATTCGGCTATGGCATAGTCATCTGAAAATCAACTAAACTAGCTACCTTTTTCTAGAAACTATTTATCAGTCTTTACAAACCCTACCATGTCATGGTACAATTGAACAATGCTAATACTAGGAACTTAATTTAGTTATTCTCACGTTCATAGCAAGGTTCTATGATTTGCTGGTTGACATTAAATATTGACATTCTGAGCTAGATGTCATTCTGATTTATCTACGTATCAGTTAGCCATTTGTTCTAGTGGTATGATTCTCATTTTGAGTGTGAGAGGTACAGTTCAGTTCTCTAAATGTCCCTTTTATGATCTTCTATCTTGTGCCTATGTCCTTTTCATTTTACTCATTGTATTATTACTGGTTGAATCAGGCTGAGTCTGGGGCATCAATAACAACAACCGACCTTAGCTTAGTTGGTAGAGCGGAGGACTGTAGTTGGCAATAATTAACAGAAGATCCTTAGATTGCTGGTTCGAATCTGGCAAGTCTGATCTTCTTTTCAACCGATCTGCTCTCTCATGGTAATTTTGCAATTCTAACTGGCGAACAAGGCATATTGCTCTGTCCTATGTGAAGTTGATATTGGAATCATCATCTTTTCGGCACTGGGAAGCCTTACTAATTCGCCAGCAACAAGTGAGTCCTATATGTATAACTACTAGTTAGCTAGATTTGTTGATCAAATTACTTTTCTCTTTTGTTTTCCTTCTCTTGAATTGATAGTTTGATCTCTGGGAAATCCAGCCTTTCATTTCTGTAGTTCGTTCATCGTATCTTTCATTGTTGTTTGCTTATTTAAGTGACCAATTAAACATTGTGAAGCTCAAGTTGTTAGCATTTAATTGACTCATAAATTTTGTTTCCTTTGTGTAGGTGTATCAATATTTTGACAACCAACCATCTACTTACACCAAGAAACAACTAGATTTTGTAAGAGAAGATTTCGGATTATTTTTACTTAAGCACTTGTAGGAATTGTATAAAATCTTTGGAATAGTAGTTAGGTAAACCTTTGTTGAGACTTATGGCTACTTATGATATATGAACAAGTGTTGATAGTGATACGAGTGTTGATAGTGTGGATGTTGGAATGAGGTGTTGATATTGGTTTTTGTTAGACTTTTTGTAAATGCATGTAAATGTGCATTTTGTTTGAGAATTACAAGGTATTTGACCTATGTGGATGGTCCAGTTGTTGTGATATGACTTTGGTACGTCTTATGTGAATATTATACAGGTTGTGATCTGTCAAATGTGTGGGAAAGAAGCGAAAACGAAAAAAAAATAAAAAAACTGCAACTTTATAACACGGCTATGCAGTAGGCGTGTTATAAAGTCCAGCATTCGGTGGCCTTTTATAACACGGCTCTTATTGGTCGTGGCATAAAAGCAAGTTATATAACACGGCTTTCTTATTGGTCGTGGCATAAAAGCAAGTTATATAACACGGCTACATCAAGAGCCGTGTTATATAACATGCTTTTATGCCACGGCTAAAAGGAAGCCGTGGTATAAAAGGTCATGATTTTGATGGATTCAACCAACTTTATACCACGGCTTTGACTATAACCGTGTTATAAAACCGAATTATATAACACGGCTCGGGTGCAGCCGTGTCATATAATTGACTTTATAACACGGCTCATAGCCGTGTTTATAACTTGTTTTATATGACGACCGCATATAACACGACCTTTAGCCGTGTTATAGATCCTTTTTTAGCCGTGGTATAAAGTGTTTTTTTCCACCAGTGCCCCCATGATAAGCTCGTTATATACACACTCATTACCGTCCTAATAGTCGGACGAGTAACTTAAGTTAAGATGGCTCAGGTTTGGTGACCCGAACACACCGCACAAACACATGTTCCCCCTAAACTGATCATAAGTCAGAATAGCTAAGCTTTGGAGTAAGCTAATGGGAGATCATAACCCGTGAGGGGAACAACCAAACAGAGAGAATGGTAAGGCTAAAAAGGATACCCACTCCCAAACAATGCGCGACCGGCCTAACCGGATTCCTCACCACTGTTAGTACATACTTACTTTTAGATATTAGTTAGAACCCCACTATGGAGTCTATCACATCTACACACCATACAGTATTACAACTGGGTTAAACATACAAGGGAGATCCCTACATTCACATACACATATCACACAATTAACCACGCATAGCCGTGGTTAGAACATCCCATGGCTCAGGTCGTTTAATCCGAATACCGAACTCTCATGTGATCCTAGACTCAGTTAGCTAAGGTTTAACACTTTCGAGGTTAAATGGTATCGGAGTTGAACACGCCACATAAATGAATTACTGTAAACTCATTACATGTGTTATCTTACAACGTGGCAAACATACAGAAAAACACATTGGCATACAAGCCGGTGTAATCCGGTAGGACACAGGTTGCAAGAAAATCATACCTGTCACCGGAGTCCACTCTATCACGTCCACTTATGTTCCTCGAGAAATTCTCGAACAACTGATAACATAACATTACTGTATTTTTATTAACATCGGGGTAACATGATTGTTTAAAGTCTAATGCTCATAACTTATCCCCGTTAACTTAGTTAAATAACTTCACATTTTAACTTGTTTTACCTTTACATTTAATACAACTTTTGCCCCTCTAAATTGTCATTATAACTCACTAGGGTTTACTACTTAAACCACTCTTAGTTTTTTTTTTTCACATACTTTGGGCCGTCCGACCCACAACTAGGTCGGACCATTCCAGAGACTTTTACCGTCTTTCGAGTACACCAGTCCGAGCCATGTCCGACCCAAGACCTCTGGGTCGGACCATTCCAGAAACTCTAACGATTGAATTAGCAGGGCTGTCCGACCCACCCTGGGTCGGACCACTGGGTCGGACAACATCAGAAGTTGTCCAAACTTTGTCAAACTTTCTCCAAACTTCTCCTTAAGCCTCCTAATGTGTTCTAACATCATTTGGCACATCAAACACACCTTTAGCCATGTGCTAAACTCTTTAAATCACTTACCAAAACCATCTTATCATTCACAAATTTCTTACAAAATTCCTAGCACTTGGAATGTTTTCTCCTTAAGATTTCTAAGTGGTATTTCACCTATAATGACCACTATACCAAGGTGTTTCCTCTACACCTTAACATCATCATCTCTCAAACTTCTTTTCTTACTAACTAAATCTCCTTTTTCACATCTTACCTAAACATCATTTCTTCCTTGTACATCAACATTCCTAAACCTTAAACAAACTTCTCCAAGACTTTAATACATTCTCAAAACACACATTGAATTCCTAGAACTCCCAAGATAATACCTAAATCCTTGTATCACTCTAAATCACCTTAATACATGTTTTCTTCCCCTAAAACACTTGTTCACCTTTAACGCATCCTAGTTCACCAAAACTTGTTTAAATCACTTAGAACTTCTTATACATTTTCCAAATTTTGCCATAGCTTCTTTTGTATATCCTCACATCCAACACTTAGGTTTTTACCTTATTTCATTCAAGAACACCTAAAATCCACCAAGAACTTTCTCACACACAAAACTTCACCAAATTTACACTACATCACAATATAGTGCATAAACTTAATTGCTTGGCACTTAGGCCCTTAAATAACATGGCTCTTAGGCCCTTAAATTGCATAAACCTTAAACACTGAATTTCCCACATAATATATTGCCTTTAACCTGCAAATACACTCAACATCACATATGCCCCTTAATAGTTTCCTTGAGAGCATTTTACTAGGTCATTCACCATTGGCTCCTTAGGTATTTTATGAAGCAATACAAGCTCACTTTTCCTTAGGAATAAATTACATTGGTTAGCACATTTACCTCTTTTCTTCAAGATTTTCTTACTTGAACACTCTTGTTCTTCCTTGTTTGGAAATCGGCAAGAGGACTTGGTTACTTGTCAATGTTCTAATCAATATACAAGTAACACCAATGGGCATTCAAGCTTCATGCTTAAACTCATTTACAAACCCTAGGTTATATATATTGCCTTAACACATTAAGGTAATTGTTTTACCTTGGAATTGGAAGAGAGCTTGAATAAGTATCAATAGAGGACTCCTCCTAGCCCTTGGAAGATTCAAATGAAGCTAAAACAAGCAAGGTAAAGACACCATTGTGAGGTGAATTTTCGGACATGTACCAAAATGAGAGGAAACATGGTTTTCTTTGATTTTCCTTACCTTGAAGCATAAGAGAATGACAAGGCATGAAAAGGTGAGTTCAAGCTCCAACAATGGTGAATCTTCATGACACCGAAATGGAGTTCTTGAAGATTTGAAAAGAGAGAAGTATAGAGCTTGCTCCAACTAGAAGAATGGTGGTCTTGAAATTGAATTTGGACCATGGAGCTAGAAGTTACAAGCATTCAAAGATGGAGTTCTTGTGTGGTACTATAGCAAATCGTAAAAGAAAGAAAGAAGGGAGGTAGAAGACGGTGGGAAGTGGAGGAAATGAGAGAATGAAGATTGGAGTCTACTTTTAGAAGATATTTATGTACTAAAGTAACTTTCTTCTTTTTACTTACCTTTCCTTCCTTTCTTTAATTGTTTTTTTTACATGGTGGTGACTCACCTTAATAAAAACCGGCCCCATCATTTACTTAGGGGTAGTTTGGTCTTAGTTGACCGATTAAATTACTTATAACAACATATGTAACAAACTAGCTTATAATAGTTACTATTCACAAAAACAAGGCACATAGTTGTGAAATTTTTGATTTCCCATTGATTTAGACCTCCAAATGTGATACTAAGTAGTACACATGTTAATTAAAGAGTAATGATGGACATTTAGCCATTCAAAACTCATTTACAAGACAATTTTCAAAAATGTGCTTTATGGCTCCTTAAAGCACATTTTGTGTTTTAACTTGTTTTCAAGCTTGGTTTTCTTTGGTAATTGGTTTTATATGTTCATTAACATATTTATAAGGTATAGGTATGACCTTTAGGTCTTATACAAATTTATCCTAAGCTTAGAGCACATTTTTGCTCTTATTGACTTTAAGGTATTTTCTTGTGTTTTGTTTGGTTTAATTATCTACCAAGGTTTCCTGAGGACTTAATTAGCCTTGTTAAATCATAATTGAATATTATGAAGTCTTGGTAGGCTCTTTGGGTCCTAACCAAGTTCACTCCAAGCTTAGAGCATGTTTTTGCTCAAACTGTATCTAAGTGCTTTATTGCATTTTACTATGGTTTAAATTGTTCACTGATGTTTCTAAGGCACTTTTTAGCCTTTACATACCATAGTTTAAATGTTTAACAACATATCAAGGTTTCGGGTATTTCAGTTCGGACATTAGGTTCGTGGCCACAGACAGAATCAAAATTTGACCTAACTTTGCCTCCGAAACCCTAGTTTAGGCAATTTCAATTTTCACTTTAATTTTTAGTAAAAGAACGTCAAAAATATATAAAAAAAAATCTGATACATGCACACGTAGATTAAAACAACCTGGTAATAAACCGTAAATAACTATGTAGAGGAAAAACGACCTAGAAAGGGTATGAAAGTGATTTAAACTGTGAATAAGTCGAATACCAAGCCCCCGAACCTGAACTCTACCTTTCCTAATTTACCCTGGGATAAAATTAGGTGGCAACTCTAACTAGGTTCCAGTCATCTAACTTAGGACTTAGTAATTAATGTTTATGACTTAGTTATTAAGCTTAGGTTTATAAGTGGACCTAGAACCCGACCAGATCCTAATCAGCTCTAATCAACATAGGATAGGGTTCAAAAATCAAGGCTCATAAAGTCGTACTTCCCACTCTCAAAAGTACCATCAGTCAGCTTTTGGCTGATCTCTCTCATGTGCTGGTCATCTAGCTGCGCACTCCGCACATCATCTCTCAACCTGGTGATAGCCACTAAGGCATGTAGTGAATGTGCATAGCGACTCAATGCATCAGCTACAACATTTGCCTTGTCTTCCTTGTACTGAAGGTCAATGTCGTAGTCCTTTATGAACTTCACCCACCTTCTCTGTCTCATGTTCAACTCCTTCTGGGTGAATACATACTTCGAACTCTTGTGATCAGAGTAGATGGTGACCCGAACACCATACAAGTAATGGCTCCAGATCTTCAATGCGAATATAATTGCACAAAGCTCTAGATCGTGTGTGGGGTAGCTCTCATGTTTCTTAAGTTGACGGGAGGTGTAGGCGACTACCTCCCCGTGGTGCATGAGCACACAACCTAATCCACTGCCAGACACATCACAGTAGACCTCATAACCTTATGTGCCCTCAAGAATAGTCAGGATAGGTGTTGTGGTCGATGCATCCTTTAGACTCTAGAAAGAAGTCTCACACTCATCTGCCCATACGAGCAGTGCATCCTTCTTCATTAAACTAGTCATCGGCTTGCAACCTGTGAGCCTCGATTTTTAAACCCTTATCCTATGTTGATTAGGATCTGGTCGGGTTTTAGGTCAACTTATAACCTAAGTTTAATAACTAAGTCATATAACCATAATTATTAAAACTTAAGCTAGCTCACTGGAACCTATTATGAGTCGCCACCTAATTTTAACCAAGATCAAATTAGGAAAGGAGAGTTCGGGTTCGGGGGCTTGATATTCGACTTAATTAGGGTTCAATTACTTTCATTACCCCTCGAAGTCGTTTTTCCTCTACTTAGTTTAATTACGGCTTATTACGAGTCGTTTTAGCCTAAGTGCGCGAGCTTCTGTTTTTTTTATGTTTTTTAGCATTTTTTGACTAAAAATAAAAGTGGAAATTAAAAATACCTAAACTAGGGTTTCGGAGGCAGAATTAGGTTAAATTTTGTTTCCGTTCGTGGCTACGGACCTAATGTCCGAACCCACGGACCCTAGTTAACCTATGTGAACATAAAAGTCGAATTAAACAGAAAACAAAACTTTGAAAAGTTCGGGGCCACGGACATGATGTCCGTGGGCCCGGACATGTACTGTAAAACCCTAAAAATTTGAAAAATAAAATCCCGCCGCCGTCCGTGGGTGTCTGTGGCCACGGACAACCCGTCCGTGGTCCCGGACCATAGGTCCGAGATCACGGACCACCCACGGACGGTGTTTTTTGGTGGTTCCCGACGGTGTTTTCGGCTAAACAATTATGGGTATGTAGCCTGAATGATTTCCAATATGTTAGTAATTAGAGATTCTCGATTTGAAGTCGAATTAAATACAAAACTTAATGCACACGTTAGTGAACAAAAGCAAAGAAAAACGACAATTCAGAAACAGAAAGGAATTGTTTCAAACCCAAATTTTAATATAAGGTTAGATTAACCGTGGGGAGTCAGAAAATCTGGGTTCCAAGCTTGAAATTTCTCAAAGACTTCGTCTTTGGAAGCAATAAAGAGTGTCCAAATTAACCGTGAGTAATCATCAACAATTACAAACACATACCAATTTCCTTCAAAACTTTTGACTCTCATAGGTCCACATAAGTCCATGTGAAGTAATTCAAGTGGCTTGGATGTACTAACTAAGTTCTTTGATTTAAAAGAAGTCTTAGTCTGTTTGCTTCTAACACAAGCATCACAAAGATTGGTCTCAGATTTTTTTAATCTTAGGAAGACTTTTACCAACTGTTTCTTGACAAGTTTTCTTAGTAAATAAGTGCTAACATGCCCTAGTCTTCTGTGCCATAGTGTAGAGTCATCTATTGAAGCAGTCAAGCATGGAAGATTTGGACTTTCAATATCCTCTAAGCTTGTTACGTAAACATTTTTCCACCTTATTTTTCCCTTGAACAACTCTTTACCATGGTCTGACTTACTATGCTACAATGTAGGATAGAAGTGAACTGAATTGCCTTTGTCACAAATTTGAGAAACACTAAGCAAGTTGAATTTTAAACCATGAACTAGATTTACACTATCTATGACATAATCAGATGTAATACCATCCTTACCTCACCGATGATTTTTCCTTTCTTGTTGTCGTCAAAGGAAACAGTTCCTGGCTTCCTGGTTTGAGTGAGAAGAACTTCTTTTTGTCTCCTGTCATGTGTTTAGAGCCCCCACTGTCGATGTACCAACAGGGGTCCCATTCTCACTCGATTCTGCACTTAAGAGACGTTATGGTGTGTGGTTAGGTCCTAGAAAGGTTGGACCCATTTCCACCACTTAATGTTCTAAGATCATTTTGACTACCTATTTTAGTCCTAGTTTCTTGCGTTGCCAATGCCTCATAAAACTCTTGTTTAATAGCAATTGGATTCATGATGACCAGGTTGTTTGCATAAGCTGCAGACATCTCTATGACTGGTCCCTGACCGGCATCCGACCCTGTCGTTTGCTTGCTTCTCTCATTGGTGTCTTAGAAACAACATCTATCTTACAATATTTTTCTTTGATGGTAGCTAGTTCCTTTTCTTTAGTGTTAAGAGCAACAATCAATTCATCAATTTCATGTTGTTTTTCATGCTTCAATTTTTTGTGAATGGAGAGAATTTCACTATAATCTCTTTGTAATTTGATGAGTGCCCTCATGAGATTATCTACCTTGCTTTTATCCGAGGTTTTCTCAATTTTTCATTTTCTTCAAAAAGTTCATCGTTTTCAGTTTCTAATGCCTCTAGGTGATCAACTAATGTAGAGAAAACTTTCTAAGTCCTAGAAGTTCAGCCTTTTGAATTCTCCTTCTAAGTTTAGAATATTTTACCTTGTGTTGTTGTTCTTCTTCTTCTTCTGATTCTGAGACATCATTGCCTTGTGCCATCAAGCACATTTCTTCAAGGCATAGGTGAGCCTTCTCATCTTCTGAGATGTCGCTGTCTGAGGATTGATTGTCATCACTCCATTCAGAATCTTCCCATGCGGCAACGAAGGCTTCCTTCTTTGGTCCTTTGTTGAATGATCGTCGGACAGGCTTCTTGACCCTGTCGTTGTCCTCTCGTGATCGCTGAGGGCAGTGTTTGATATGATTTCCCTGACCGTAGACGCACACCTTTAGGTGATTTGAAAAGAGTGAGGAAGCCCAAAGAGAATAGCGCGTAAACCCTATTCCTTTGTGGTGACCTGGGCCCACCCCTAAGCAACTCTCTAGATCGATCCACACCCATTGGTCCAAATCATCTAGAAAGGACATGTTGAACTTGTGTGAAACCTTCTTTGCTTGTATGATCGACCCACTACCAAGCTTAGATATTGATAAGAACTTTTCCTACATCAACTCAGCCCAACCCGAATTTGCGGCTTTATTTTTTGCGGCCCAAAGACCCTGTTTGGTTTAATATGTGAGTCATTTGGGCATCGGCCCAAAAGTTTAGATTTAGGTTATTTGTCTTTCGGCCCAATTGGAATTATCAATCTAGTTTTAGGCCCATGGATAATAAATCCACCTAAAGTATCCATAAGACGTCAAAATCCATTAGGCCTTTCCATTGCGGCCAAAGGCCCATTCTAGTCTAGGAAACCTTTTCATTTGCGCTCTGGCCCAAAATCCTAGATCTAGGTATCATCCCTTTGGCCGAATCAGAATCATTCATATAGATTTCAGCTCAAATTCCAATTCACATCTAGAACATGGTTTAGAAATCATGCTGGCCCATGCACCTTACCTCTAGCCCAAACACATCCTGGCCCAAGTGCTAAATTCTCGAAACATTCCGGCCCAAGTTCCGCATTCTCTAAACATTTCGGCTTTGCCGCCAGTTTGCAGCTCATGAATCATTTCGGCCCATGTGCCTCGCTTCCAATTCATTCGGGCCTTAGTGCATACCCTCATTCTTCAAACATTCTGGCTCATGTGCTTTTCTTGCAGCCCAAACAAGTTTTAACCTAAAACTTCTTCTTCGCGCCCAAACTTTAGCTCAGTCATCTTTTGTTTTTTGACAGACGACACTTTGGAAACAGGTAAGCCTGAATCCCAAGTATGGCAGAGGGAGAAAGACTCAATCTGCATGGAGACCCAGTTTGCAGCCTTAGAGCAAAAGTACATGGCCGCCTTTGATGCCATGGAATAGAAGCATAGGTTCACCACTAATGACATGGAGTTAAGTATGTCACCATCATCGAAGAGCTGAGAAGCAAAATCAATTCCCTTGAGGCCGGTCATCAGAAAAACATTCCGGGGAAGATTGCCGACTCCGGGAATGAGTGCATGCAAAATGGTTTATTTGATGTATTAAAAACTAAGAAATAAACCTAGAATTCAACAAATCAATAGACCGTCGGGTTGCAAAAATCCCGGTCGTAGTAGTATAGCAATTTAGAAGCTGAAATACCCCTAACATTTAAATAATTAAATATAAGTAAATAAATATTATTTGAGGAATTATAAATATTATTTGGGGGGATTATGAAACCCTAAGAAGTATATAAACACTTGGGCGTTAAAACGCACCTAAACTCCTTAAGGTCAAAAACGTGCGCTAAAGCCCGACCTTTAGCTTAACAAGTTATATAAACTATAAACATCATATGAAGTTAATCAAGGATCATTATATGACCCTTAGAACACAGGACCTCATCTAAAACAGAGTAAAATATACAATGTGCTCGGGAGTTTCTTTAAAGGCCCTTAAAGCCCGAAAGTCCCGGAAATACATTATAGGATGAAGTAAAGCTTTGAACTTCATTCCAAATGCACCATAACACCTTATTAAATATATAAGATGAAGTTCTCAAGCTAAATTCTCAGTTAAACGCAAAGTGCTAAGAGATGCCTTATGGGGGCCCCATAAACCCTCGGGAATACTAGGAGGAGTGCCGAGGTGGCACGAACTCCTAAAATTAATTCTTAGAGTTCCTACATCATTATTCAACATCTAAAGAGAATGCACGAGCTACTTCCTCAAAAATAAACAAAGTGCTCGGACGAATTTCTTAATGCTCCTTTGTGCCCAGTTAGCCCGGGAGTTGTGTTCTGAGTTGTTATAACCCATATAACTCAATGTAACACCTTAACATATTATTATTGACTATAAACAATGTCAATAAACACTTGGAACTCATAGCGACTAATTAATTCTCAGAAAAATTCTTAAAGCACAAAAACGCACCTTTGGGTGTCACAAAAATGCGTTTTACGCAATTGCCTTGAAGTTTTTGAAGAGCCAAGAGTTGATAATCTTAAAAGTTGATAAATTGACCATCTAAATCAATTAATTCCAGTGCTAAAATCATAGCACAAATGGGAGATTTTTGAGTCAAAAAGGTACCTAAAATCAGCATTTTTACCTTAAAACTTTAATCTTTTACCATCATATAAATGTACCAAATAAGGCTGGAACCTATTAAACATATTAGTATGGTCTTAATACAATATAGTGTAATAAAATGAAGTTAAAAATCAACTCCATCTGACCTCCATAGTATGCGCCAGTTTGGGTGTAATTAACTAGGATTTTTGCAAAAATAATGTCTTATGGAGAATGTGACTCACCTAGCATGTATTATATGTTAGTGTAGCAATTATTGCAGTCAAATAAGACTCCTCCTACGTATGACCTACAAGACACAACAAGAGACAAGTTAAAACAAAAAATAATGGAGTAAAACAAATGACTAGAATCTACTTTGAGCAAGTTGCAAACAAAGAAAAGAAGTTGATCAAATGGGCATGTGGGTGCCGATTGGAATCAAAAGAAGGGGAGTATATTGCTACTAAATTAATTCAAGGGAACATGTACCTAATTAAGCTAGTTGCCTATGTCTAATGTTGACAAATCAAATGGCTATCTACAATTCATGTACCGATTTCAATAAGGAAAAAAGAAGACATTGTTGCCTTATAAAAATCAAGATAAATCATCTAGCTACCTAGCCATTATCTAATGTCTTCAATCATCAAATCAAATGCCCATTCAATGCCCATTCACGTGAGCAATCAAAGGAGAAGACAAAGAACAAAAACAACATTTAAATTGTAAAAGTATTACACCTACCTAACTAGTGTTGTCTTCTAGTTTCCATTGTCCAATAAGCTCCAATAATTCTTCCATTCAGCCGAAAACATGTCTAAATGATAGACAATTTAATTGAGCCAAACACCAATTATTAAATAAAGATAGATTAAACAATTTGACAATAATTGTGTCAAATAATTCCATTTGATTCATGGTCTTTTCCTACCTTATTCATAAGTGAGTTAGGCTCCATTTCCTTCTTGCCACTCACTTGGCCGATTGAGTAAGCTTCCTCCTTTCTCTTCTTTTCTTCCCTTTGTTAAGTTATTACTTAGAGCTTTAAAGCTCCATTAATGGTGAATTAATTTCTAACACCATTTCTATGTAAATTCCTAGTCAAATCTACTAAGTCTTGAAGCAAGAATCATCCTAGCAACTCTCTTATTTTCGCCAAGCTTACATGCTCCAAGGAGGTTCCTAGATTCAACAACAACACAAGGAACAACAAGATCAAGTTAAGGTAAATTTTCATGTTGAAAATCTTAAGAAAATTCCTTAAGCAATTTTCAAAATTTAAAACCTCCTAAATCTATGTTCTCTTCATTATTTCATGAAGGAAACTTGGATCTACAAAAATTAAATATGATACATATATGGTTAGACCGAAAAATATCTAAGGATAATATGTTCTATTTTGGTTTTATAATCATTCTAAGTCATTAGCATAATTTGGTGATTTTCAAAATATATAAGTGTATTAACTTATATTATAAATTTTGGGAACATTAAAAATAGCTACAAGTATTTATATGTCTAGTTTAATAAGTTATGTGGCTAAAATATAAATTTTGAAAAGTTTAGAGTACAAATAATAAAAACCGAGGACAAAGGGGTTTGTTTGGTATATTTACATTATAATAAAGGTAGGAATTAATATTATGAATTTTGGTGAATTTAAATAAGTGGTTAAGTGTTAAAATAACATTTTATTAAGTTTTGGGACTATTTTGTAATTATTGAGAAGTTTGAGAGTGAAACCGAATTACATGTGATTTTATGGGTATATTAATGATGAAATTAAGTCTTGGTCAAAGTGTTGACCAAAAACTTTGGGTTAAAATGATTTTATGACATAAATATTAAGTTTATAAAAGTTTTTGGGTGAATATGTAATTTATGGAAGTATATATGAAAAATAGAATTTAATATGGGCGGAAATATAATTGAAGAAAGTTTGTGGGCTGTTTTGGTTATTTAAAGAAATAAAAAATTTTTTAAAATATAGTTTATGTTAATATGTAATTATATAAAATTTTGGGGTTTAAAAGTGAATAAAGGAAAATATTAGTGAAAACCGAAAGTTAAGGGTTTTATTTGTAATTTAAAAAGTTGGTATATGAGATTGTAATTTACGAAAATTAAGGTGGACATTTGGTAAATTAAAAAGGGAATGTGGTTAATTAATAATTAAAAGTTTAGGGTTATTTGGCAATTTAATGAAGTTAATATAATAGTTTTTACGATTTCCGAAAATAATATGGGTATCTAGTAATTATAAAAGTATATGGCTGTTTGGTAAGTTGTAAAGTTGGGGTTCAAATTATGATTACCGAGATTATATGTGGTTATTTAGTAATTTATTTAGTTGATGGGTATAATAATAATACCAAATTAATAAGGTTGGTTTGTAATTTAATAAAGGGAATTGAAACTAGGTAATATAATGTAATATGGTATATTATGAAGTATAATATAAAGTTTTATAAAATAATTGTAGTGGTAATAAAAATGACCAAGGAATATAATATAAAGAATAAGTGGAAACAATTATGAGTTTATAAATAAGGAAATAGAATTTACCACAGGTGGAAATTCATTATCACATGTGAATATCACATAAAATAACGAACTGTTGAACTACCTAGAACCACTGATAAATAACAGGGGGAAACTAAAGAACATACGGAGTTAGTATACTACGTAAATAAACTTTACAGTGACAATACTATGATATGTAATGAATAGTTTATTAAATTTACCCGGTATTGCATTTTTAAATAACAGCGTACGGGAAGGAACTACTGAACAGGAACTTGTCAAGCTAGCAGTTACTTGGTGAACGGTATGTTAATTGTGTGGTCTGAATGTCCTAAGGATTATCCTAAGTCCAGACATTATGTGTTAATTGTTTAAGAGCGATCTGTGATTTTATGTATATGATATTGTGTACTGTATTGCTCAAACTGTTGCGTTGTGTTTTATACGCGAACGTCTTATGACTGGAAGTTTATGCATCTAAACTGGGAAGAAGACTAACTGACCTTTAGGTATTATTGAACCTAACAAGGTCAACTGTTAAGGTCTTAATTCAAATATTGGTTATTGTACCACTGACAAAAAGGGCTAACTTATAAAGAGAGGAATCCAGATCGTTTCGACTTTCTGGTGAGCATTGTGATCACTACAGAGACTTCAATGGAGAGTCACTCAAAGAAATCCATCAGCCACATTCGGGGATGGCGGAGGCACTACCGTTGGTGCACAGGTTCGACTGGATCGGTCAATTAACCAGGGCCATAGGGTCAGCTGGTAAACAGTTCCAATGGAACACAGGGGACATTCGTCCATTAATAAGTTATTAAGGTTTGACTTAACATGACACTTGTGTGGAAAATTAATTGGAAAAGGTTAAATGATTGGTTTAAAAGATAAGGTCAGGTGACCAACGAAAAAGTACAGTTAATACGCGTACTGAAATACCCCAAACCTTAATATATTGTTTAAACACTTAAATATGGTGTATTAAGACTAAAAAGAGTCTTAGAAACATTAGTAAACAAATTTAAACAAAGGAAACACAAAATGTGCTTTAAAGTCAATAAGAGCCAAAATGTGCTCTAAGCTTGGGATAAACTTGGTTAAGACCTAATGAACTTACCAAGACCTCATTTATACACTAATGAACATATTTAAAACATTACCAAAGAAAACCAAGCTTGAAAACAAGTTTAAACACAAAATGTGCTTTAAGGAGTCTTAAAGCACATTTTTGAAAAATTGTCTTGTAAATGAGTTTTTGAGTGGCTAGATGTCCATCATTACTCTTAAATATATGTGTACTATATAATATCACATTTGGGTGTCTATATTAATGGGAAATCAAAAATTTCACTTCTATGTGCCTTGTTTTCATGAATAGTGATATTTATAAGCTATTTTGTAACATATGTTTGTATAAGTAATTAAATTGACAAACAAAGACTATATTACCCTCATATAATAAAGGGGCCGGTTTTCTAAGGGTGGTGACTCACCACCCTCTTGTTATTTTGTTAAGTAAATATGGTGACTAATGAATGTACTATTTACTTTAAAACTACAAATATCTTCTAAAAGTAACCAATCTTCATTCTCTCATTTCCTTCCTTGCTCACACGGTTTCCCACCTCTCTCTCCCTTCTTCTTCTGCTGTTCTCTCTCTCTCGGTAATACTACTACCTCCATTAGAACTCCCACTTTGATCTCTTGTAATCTTGCTCACTTGTCCAAATCAAAAACAAC